>CAJQUW010006427.1:0-600000 GCA_907163375.1 Prostheceraeus crozeri | reverse complement strand
GTTTTATAACTGTCGCAAATGTATCGGGACCACCAAGTTTCGCCGACAGGAGAGACAAATGATCACAGGCTTTCATCTCCCGACAACTTCCCAACAGCTGTCTGTCGGGAAGATAATGGCCCAGCATCATATTATCAAAATTTTTCCACTGGGTAATTAGTGGTAGTGATGCAAATGGAAAATTTTCCAATTTTTTTTTCGGTGATTGACGTTTTTGCTTGCTCTGTTGTGGAGACTTGTTGCAGTCGTTTGAAAATACTATGTAACATTCAAAGTCCGAAAACTTCTCTATCATCCCTGCATGTTAACTTTTAGAACCAACTGCACCCCCCATGTCTATTTCAGATCTTTCCAACTGAATATCAGACATTAAATTGATTTGAGATTTCTCTAATTGAATTTCAGATATTTGTCAGAAACTAAACTTTGAAAGGATCTTAGATTCAACTGGAGAATCTCCAATTCATATGGAAAAGTCTGAAATTCACAGATCTGAAATCGATTTGGAACTATCTGAACCATCTGAGCTAGAAATGAAAGATGTGTAGTCTGTCCTCCACGAAGATATCGGACATTACCCCATAGAAGTTAGAAGCTATACATATAGATTTTCTTCTACTCATCACAGATATCTCTAGTTTCCAACTATCTCACGAGTTTACAGTCTTATCTTCCAATATATGGTCGCTCATGTATAATGGTGTGTTGGACTGTGTGCTTGTGCTAATTCACATATGTTCATCAACACATGGAGAATTTGTATCATTGCAATCAAGGCTGCATAATAAAGCTTAACTTTCAAGCCAACAAGCTCCCAAATAAAGTGCATTATTTTTGCTCCAGATCTTTCACAATGCATGAAATTATACCCCTATCGTAAAGGGGTAAATCCAATTTATTCCACAACATTTGTGTCTTTTCAACTTTGGGTCTCAGATTTCCGTGAAAATTTGCATATATACTCATTTTTTACGCTGAACACGAAAATCTTAGCGGCGACCACACCAAATAAAAACTTTCTATAGAAATCTAGCACTTTTAAAAAGTCATTTTTTCTACATCTCGGTCAGAGGAAAAATTGATGTCGGTCAGATAGATGTCGAATAGGAAACTCTTCGGCTTCTGCATTTGGGTTGCTGATGAAACTGGGAACTTAGGATGAATGCTTGCATGCGGAAAGCGAAGTGACCAAAATGTAACGTGTTACATATAATGTCCGTTGACCGTGACCTACCTTGTCCTCTGACCGAGATTTTTAAGGTCTCGGTCAGAGGACAAATTGATGTCGAACAGGAAACTCTTCGGTTTCAGCATTTGGGTTCATGAGACTGCGGGAACTTAGGACGAATACTTGAACGCGTAAAACGAAGTGATCTAAATGCAATTGCATACATTATCATGTCTTTAGACCGAGACCCTTGTACTCTGACCGAGATCTTCAATTTCAACGTTGTCCTCTGACCGAGATTTTTTAGGGTCTCGGTCAGAGGACATTTTCGCGGTTTTTGGAGATTTTGAGAGGGTTAATTGATATAAATAAAAAATTTCGCACTTTTGCATAGATGTTAAGAGCATGGATCTTTCCTATGTTGTGAAATTTCATCGATTCCTGACAAAATTTCTGGTTTCAGCATCCATATGAAATTTTTGGGAATATTCGAATTCTCTGGTCGAAAAAACGGATAAAAATATTTTTAAATCAATATTGCTCACTTGTAACGGCATCAAACTGAATTTTCTTTACAGATTTATAAACTAGCACACTAGAGGATTCGTTTGGTGCAAAACGTTTAATGGAAGAATCAATATTCTTCGAGAAAAGGTACCTCGGTCAGAGGACAGAAAACGTCTCGGTCAGAGGACATTTTTTTCATTGGACAATGGAAACCCAGTAAAAATTCAATGATTAATATTGATTATAACATTTAAAATTAGACTGTCTTAAAGAGCTGATCTTCTTCTTTCAGATGATATAAATATTAGTGGGTGTATTTGAATGTAGCTGATCGAAAATCCGTGTTGAAGTGAGAGTACTGCAACTTTGGACATGCCTTTTTGGTATTTTTTCGGCAAAAAACGGCAACTAGTGAAGAAGGTCTTGGCTTTGTGACTTTTTAAAAACCATGCCATAATAGATGAGATCTTCACGGTTCGATTTAAAAAAAAACTATTGAAATCGGTTCAGAAATATGGATTTTACAAATCAAAGACACATTTTCGTCAAATGTTGTGGAATAAATTGGATTTACCCAAAGGAAAAAAATTCACATTGTCCCAAAAGATGTCTGTGTTATAATATTAAAAATGCCAACAAATTGCCACTAGCCACTGGTGGCAGAGGAATGCTAAAAAATCCGCGGACGGGATTCGTATTGCCACGATTCTTTTTAATCGAAATGATATGATGAAATCAAGAGTTTTAGAACAATTCTATTGATGTGTCTATGCCTGGTCTGTGATATAAAACGTAAAAGTTATATCACAGAAATTCAAATGTTTTCATTTTTCAAAATCGGTTTAATCAAAGTGATGATCAAGATCACCACTTTTAGACCCATTCTATTGGTGTGTAGTGATGCAAATGGAAAATTTTGAAATTTTTTTTTCGGTGATTGACGTTTTTGCCATTGTTTTGGAGACTTGTTGCAGTCGTTTGAAAATACTATGTAACATTCAAAGTCCGAAAACTTCTCTATCATCCCTGCATGTCAACTTTTGGAACCATGCACCCTCCATGTCTATTTCAGATCTTTCCAACTGAATATTTCAGTTGGAATTTTCATTTAAGTAGATCTGAAATCGATTTGGAACTATCTGAACCAGCTGGAAATGGAAGGTGTGTGGTTTGTCCTCCACGAAGATATCGGACGCCAGTATTAATACGCCAGAAGTTAGAAGCTATCATATAGATATCTTTTTCCAAATATCTCACGAGTTTACAGTCTATATATACAGTCTTCCAATGGTCGCTCATGTATAATGCTGTGTTGGACTGTGTGCTTCACATGTTCATCAACACATGGAGAATTTGTATCATTGCAATCAAGGCTGCATATAATGAAGCTTGACTTTCAAGCCATAAAAAACTCCCAAATAAAGTGCATTATTTTTGCTCCAGATCTTTCACAATGCATGAAATTATACCCCTATTGTAAAGGAAAAAATTCACGTTGTCCCAAAAGATGTTTGTGCTATAATATTAAAAATGGCAACAAATTGCTGCAAGCCACGGTGGCAAAGGAATGCTCAAAAATCCGCGGACGGGATTCGCAATGCTGCGATTGTTTTAATCGAAATGATATATGATGAAATCAAGACTTTTAGAACAATTCTATTGATGTGTCTATGCCTCGGCTGTGATAGAAAACGTAAAAATTATATCACAGAAATTCAAATTTTTTCATTTTTCAAAATCGTTTTATTCAAAATATTGATCAAAATCACCAGTTTTATAGACCCATTCTATTGGTGTGTAGCTGCCTCGGCTGTGGAAGCGGTCAAAGCATATAGGGCCTATCACAAAAAATCAGAACTTTCAAATTTTCCGATTTTTTCCAATATTTTCCATGGAAAATTTTCATCACTAGGCCTAATTGACTGGACACCGAGGGTTGTAGCTATGTCTGCACATTGCCTGTTCTCTGTTGGAAATCATATGCACAAACGTCAGCAGTTCACCTGGCTACATACAACAAACCAAAATACATTTCAAGAAAAAAACCGTCTTCAATTTATTATTTTATTGAAATTTACATTTACAACTATGAAGCTCTTTAAACAGCAGAGTTTGAATGGTAAGAAAAGTTATCTCACACGTTAACAGTCGCGAACCAAATCTGATCACTCGGAACATAACAAGTTACGCATATGTACGGAGCACAAATTTACAAAATGCTTAACATTCATCAATCGGATGACGAGCATTTCTTCATTCCGAAAATCTTCAGCTATACACGATAAAGTTTGAAATAATACTTATTTACATGTTGGAGATTGCAGGTGATAACGATTTGAAAATATGAAATCTGAACGCAAAAACAGCTCCAAACAAATGCACAATGCTGCTTGCGTAGATAGGCTTATAACATCTACAAGAAAAGACAGATTCATTCTATCATTGTCTAAAGTAAGAATCGTAAAAAAGAACTATGTTACACTGGTAATACGGAGTGTGCAAGCAAACCCTATACCAATGATTCCGATCTTACATACGATTCTATTTGGTACGTTAAGACAGACAAGTGGAAACTCAGTTGATTACTATGAGGGATGACATTCTCGATAATCCATTTCCATATAAAATATAGGTATATATTCATGAAACACTGATCACAATCTCATATTTATATGAAAAACTAATATCAAGTTTAACTATATACGAGAATAAGAACTCATTATGATTATATTTACATCTGATCACTAAAAAATCCCTTCAAGCAGTCGTAAATATGGGATTGTGATTGCAGTAGGCGATAATAAGCAGGTTCAATACGTCAGCTGAGATAACTCATCCCTCCAAGTAGTACAATGAAAATTTTGCGGTAACGTGTTCACACCAAATTCACTAAAATTGACATTTGAGTTTCGAGGTAGCATGGGATGTCACTGATATTTACATGTATTGTACATAAGAGACAGACTGCGTTGCTCAAGTCACTAAACATTGATTATTCCAGAAAGGCTTTACAAATACCCGTGATAAAAATGCACAATTATTACATAAAAGGATGATGGATTATCATATCCATCAAGCAAATTACTGACGCTCTTAAGTTGACGACATAGCTATATCAATGTAAACTTTATTCAACAGTATAAACGTACAAAATACCGGCAACATGGTTATTTCTGCAAAATAGTTGTATCCCTAAAAAATACCTCGAGAAAATATGTTCGCACCTCTGATTAATTGCGATGTTTCATAAGGGACTTTAAGTTGAATCGTCCAAGAATTCATGGTTCTATCGTGTTTGTTGAAATCATGAATGACGCTCGTCTGACATCAAGCAGGCAGTATCACCAGCACATGTAAAAATCGAAGGCTCTTAAAGACAACGCCACACATTTTTTCATTAAACCATGATATATGTATAGTTTCCAGATTAGAATCTCAGGTAGATTCAGTGCAAAATTTGAACTCAAGGAATATAAAATTGCACCCACTAATATGAAAATCTGAGTATAATTTCAAGGGACTGACTTGCGACATTCAAAATTTTAACGAACATGCTGAGGCCATACAATATTGAAAGACTAAGACTATATTCTAAGACGACTTCTATAGGGTCTTATGAAATTACAATTTCTGTAGATGACAGAAATATCTGTCTTCAATTTACTCGTATAAAAGATTTTAGATCAAAATGTCCATTAAAATGTTTTTCATAATTGAAGTATGAATACTGGCTTTTCTATGGCTAAATCATTGACTTTTTATGTCCACCTGTGTATTTGTCATGATTTAAATGCCCTTGCAATTTGTGGCACACAATCATACCTCAACAAAAATCAGTTAATCGCACTTGTGTATGAGTGCTCATGTTCTAATTTGTGATAACATATCTCGGATATCTATTTTCTTGCAACATTTCAATTATTCTTGCTCACTGATCCATTAGTATGTAACGACACGTTACTGCAAATTCAGAACTGGGTCCACTTGCATAGTCACAAAAAAGTTAAAAAAATTAATACATACTATGGTGCCAGTTGCGACGAGAGTTTACATTACTTCCATAGTACTGGCGAATATTAGCTGCCGATGGGCTAACGGTCCCTCTATGCAATCCGGACTGTCCCCTGTAACGAACGACACCTCGAACACAACGTGGACCAGCACGCACTCGTCCTGGATATTGTGGTGGTACTTGAATAGATAGTTGGCGTGGTGGTGGTGGTGGTGGTGGAGGAGGAGGTTGAGGTTGAATCTGATGCGGATTACTTTGAGATTGCAAAGCTAAGGAAGATACTGACTGTGAATGCTGTACACTGGCTGGAGGCAAAGTCTCCCACTGCCCAGGCATAGGGGCTGCGGTTGCCTGCGATAAGGGATGTCGAAAAAAGGGTCTACGACGACGAACAGGCCTGTTGCCCGAACCACGATGATGCCATCCTCGCGGAAAGTCTGAAAGCATTGAAAAAACATATAAATTCTTTCAGTAGCACGATCCAATTATTTCATGAACAATCATTTACATCAAATCCTCTGAAATAATCCTGTGGTGTAATAGATGTTTTATCAATTTATTTGTACCCGAAGATGTGGTTTCCCGTCAATAACATAGCTCCCGGGTACGCGGAAACTAAACTCCACATCAAATCCTAATGAATATCTATCAAAAGCAGAACAATTTCTCAGAATCAACCAGCATCTTACGGTGGCAAGCCAAAATGGTCTTGGATAAAGGTTCCAAGGAGAGATTACAAAAATTTAATTCAAATCTTCATGGATTTCAACTGGCTGAGTGCATGAAGAAATCACACAGTATTGCCGAAATACAGGGTGCTTCAGTAAGGTGTCAACATGAGCTACAAGCAAGATAACGCTTTGAAACTTAATCAGTGTTAAGAAGACTTCATGAGAATTCTGAAATCATGAGATTGATACAAAATTTTCTCTGACATGTTGAATATTACATGAAATAAATACAATAGAAAAAGATACAAAAATTGCAAACAGAAATAAATTCAAACTAAGCATGAAAAATCCAAACAAGCAAACTGGTGCTTTTTATACCTAAGTATCAGTGTTCTTCTAATCAAAACTTAATAAAAGTGGCCACCATTATTGTCTCGACAGTCAACAAGTCGAAATGGAAAATCGAGATTAACTTCCAGACGCATTTCACATGAGATCTTCCCAGTAGTCTCTTCGGAGATTCATCTTTCCAGCTCATCAATATCGACCGGTCGCACTGTGTAAACACGTCGTTTCAGATCGCCACACTAACAGCAATCACTAGGGTTCGGAAAATATCCTTTTAAATATTTTGATTTTAAGCCCATGATTTTAAGCATTTAGGCCTACTCAAATACTTTGCATTTCCCTAAAAACCCTTTAATTTAATCATATGTTAGTTAAAAGCAAAATATTAAAAATTGAGATGCATCACCAGACACTATATTCAAAGAAACACTATGTTAGTTGCTAAAAGCACGCACTTTTGTCGCAAAAAGGGAAGGCTGTATTATTACACGAATGACGTCAACATCCAAATCCTACGCTCTATTGAATTAGTGCGGTCAAGTGGCGAGAACTCAATCCCGGACAACAAGTCTCCTCAACAAGCTGCTATCTGTAACTTTGCGCCGGTCACCAGGTCGACCGTGCGTTTTCGACAGACACAGCGATTTTATCTGACAAGCGCCCATGACCTACTCCAGAAAATCTCTCTAAAATATCAGTCTACAATTTCTTTTACCAATATATATATACTGTATATGGAAATAGATAGTGCCTAGCAGTATTTTTATTGTTTTCATTGTTTATAATTCTTGGAATGAACTAAATTTTTTAATGAACCCTGTGGAGTCATTACTATAATTCACAGTATAGTTTGATTTCCAAACATTTTAAATATTTTGACGAATTTTACAAATATTCAGAGGTTTTGAAGTAAATAAATATTTAAATATTTTGACTAAATATTTTTCCAAACCCAAGTCATAACATACAGATTGGAACATACAAGCGTGATCGTCGGCATATCTTAATATTACAATACTGTCTTCCCCTTCAGGTTAATGCCGATTCAAAACTCATTCTTTCAATAGGATATGATGAGTCACCGAACTGGCATGGTTAAGTACGGGGCTTTTTGATACTTAAGGATATACCTTAACGCGATGAATTTGACTTTGCGTCCAGAGATCGCATATACCCAACAGTCTGCGACTTTTTCTTTGGCAAAATTTCAATGCTGAAGTTTGCTTGTCTTCAATTCCAGGAACTAGCAGCATTGCAGCATTTCATTATTGAGGCAGTGAAGACCAACGGCATGCTTACAGACATATGGCATGAGCTGAACTATCGGCTCGATCTTTGCTGTGCCTCCAGCCAATGGTCATGTTGAACACTTGTAAATTTTGTAAATAAAACTTGCTCAAAAGCTGACAATCTTTTGAAAAAGTCTTCTGTTCCTCAGAATGATGGACCACACTATCGCTTGCAACGTGATGTGCAAAACTCGTTACCTCTACAAGCATTTTCAGACTTTTTCGAGGCTGTGTTATTTCAATATAGGCCTAAGATATAGTCCAATGAAATCATATGTTTTTTTTAAACACCCTGTATGTAGGACCATGATGTCGAGGGTGAATTCGTTCAGATAACACGATAACTAAATGGAAAATGAACATTCAAAATTCTACTGATCACGCGCAACAGAAGCAGAAATCAGATAAACTGTAATTGAATAACTTACCTAAAGGAGGCTTGTGATGGAATTGTGGATATGGGAATCGCCTCATTGGAGGCAAAGGAATTTCATCACCAACGCGCTCATAATACATTTCTGGATTCATATCATCAGGTAGATGGTCATCGTAGTGAAACAAACTGGCATCCTCCCTGAAATGATGTCGCATATGAACATCTTCAACATTCCAAAATGCTGAGGGTTTGTCCTCATCTTCTTCCTCTTCGTGATCAATT
The DNA here is from genome assembly GCA_907163375.1 of Prostheceraeus crozeri. Taxonomy (NCBI): domain Eukaryota; kingdom Metazoa; phylum Platyhelminthes; order Polycladida; family Euryleptidae; genus Prostheceraeus; species Prostheceraeus crozeri. The sequence goes on along the minus strand of CAJQUW010006427.1, from coordinate 591,347 downwards.
TCATGCCATTCCTGATAATCCTCCACATCAACTTCCTTATTGACCACTGGTTTAGAAGGCATAGCTTCTTCAGAAGATGCAGACGAACCACGTCGATACCGTTTATGTTTCTTCCGATGCTTACTTCGACGGCGATGCCGATGACCACTACGATGGTGGCGTTTCTTCTTTTGACTGCTGTGATGCCGATGTTTGTGCCGTCGAGATTGATCCGTTGATGAAATATTACTGCTACTTGCTGTACTATCGTCATCTGACATTTCTCTTTCTACATTCTTCGTGTGACTATGAGCTGGAGATGATGGACAAACTGGGGAGCGACTTCGAGAGCGTGCCTTTTCAAAACCGGGTGACCTGAGTTCGTTCGAGGTGGAAGGTTTTGTCTCGCGTGAGTTGCTACATCCCGGAACTGAAGCAGCTGAAGTTGATGGTTGGTTCAGTTGCGAACGGAGACGCTCCAGATGATCTTTCAGATGGTTGGTGAAACGCACTATATCTGAAAATAATGTCACAGCATTCGATTCATTGTGGCAAACTTCGTATATCTTATTAATTGTTCTTCGACAAAAATTGAATTCGGTTTCAATTTCAGATTAGTACCTTCAATTTACATGTACAATTTGTAATTTTACTATAACATCACATTTGCATTTAGTAATGAGTAATGACGCGGACCTCTTAATTTGACATGTGGTCGTTTTCAGTGAGAGAACATGTAGTATGTCTGCAGATACGAAAAACAGAAAAATTCACTTCAAAGGTTTACTATATGCAATGAATACTCATGGGAATGATTATTATACAGAATAATCATATTAAATTGCAATAATTTTTTGTCAAATTTACTTAAGTAGTTAGTACTTACCATTTTGAACTGCAGACGATGTCGATATTACTGTCTGCTCATTTCGCTTATTCATCGGCTGAAAATAAAAATAAAAATGATCACGTACCATTGAAATTTCAACAATAATCATGACAGAAATCGATGTGATAAAACTTTGTAGGAAGCACTGGAAATGCATGCCATGAGAAATATTATTACACAACTCATGCAGCAACTAATAGGCCTATATCATGGTAGTTGATGCTGATGAAGTATCAATGAATTAAGTCAATACTGAATTCCTGTCGACCCACTTGATTGAGCTTTTTCTGTGCCTCAGAATTCATTATCATATGACTCATGCATTAGTCATACGATTAGTGCTGATTTTCGATCAGCATCACACGAACTAAATACAGTTTACTTACTTTACTTTATCCGTTTAACGTCCTCTTCTCCATCTCCGTTGGGTTGGACGATTGATCCTCATGGAATGCCTCCAGGTGTTTCGTTCGAGGGCGTCGGTTCTTTGAGGCCCAATTGCCGACAGTCTGCAGACACAGTTTCCTCCCAGGTCTTCTTCGGGCGGCCTCTTGGTGTTGGTCCGTTGATCTTCATCTTCCATATTCTCTTCACCCAATCACTTTCATCTTTCCTTACTACATGGCCGTACCATCGTAATCTGCACACACGCAAGGCTTCATCAATCGACTGCAGGTTCAGGCGCGCCAGAAGGTCTTCGCTGGCCACTCTATCTTCAAGAGATACTCCACACATCCACCTGATCATCCGTCTGTCCGCCACTTCCATTCTCCTCTTCTCCACTGCTGTCACTGCCCATGTCTCACTGCCATAAGTCATGCAGGCTCTGACGCATGAGTCAAAGATCTTCCCTTTCATCCAATATGGAGTAGCACGGCTGGTCAGGATAGGCGATAGTTCTCGGAATTTCTTCCAACCGATTGAATGCGCGCAGTCACAGCTGCCTCCGCTCCACCACAGGAATCCAACATGTCTCCCAAGTAGCAGAAACGAGTAACATTGTCGCACTTGAAAAATTGTTGTTATTGAAAAATTGTCTTTCGTTCCACCGTATTAGATGCCATGGCAGCTTATTTGTAATCATTTTTTGAAGGAAATGGCACGTAACCTGACACTATCGGTAATTTTCTCTGCTGCTTGCAACAGATTTTCGAGTGCTTGCTGCTTAGGATGAATTGAGATTATTGGAAAAACTGTGCATGAGACTCGGTCACATAATTTATCACAGCCGTTCTATTTTATGACAGGACAGTAGCAGTTGCTTAATTAACCATTTAGTTCTGCTATTTTATAGGTATCAGTTTACAGTGGTTGTAGTTTAATGACAATTAGTCTGATTACATAGTATTGTATTATTCTAAATTCAAAATGCAAGTCTAACCGAAGCAGAGAAATTTTCACAAAATTTGATCATAGAAATCCGACATTTCGCTTTATTTGCTTAAAAAAATAACTGAAAGTGCACTGACAAGCACCAGTACCTAATCATTATAAGCCACGAGAAACCAATATCGTCTAGACAACGCATGTCCACGAAGTAATAGGCCAATTTTTTTATATACAGGTCCGTTCTAGATCTTTGAATTATGGTGTCGGGGTTCTGTGATGTTCATTTAGTTTTCTGATGCCGTTTTGGTGTAGCAGAGCTACACTTTGGAAGATGAAGTTCATTTACTGACATATTTCTGAAGAGTTTTCAGGGGGACTTACCGACTCTAAATTTGATTTATCAGTTATCATGTATCTCAACTGGGCCTCCAACTTGGCCTTTCTCCGTTCCAGCGATTTCAACTCTTGCATGTCCATTATTTGTCGATCACGCTCGTGAATACGTTTCAGTAGTTGGGCCTCTTTCATAACTTCGTCTTCCTCAATTACTTGATCGCTCCCTTCCATTAATTCCTCTACTGGTAGCTCGTCATCACCTTCATTATCACTAACGCGCTGCAATTCCTCACTCCAGTCGTCAATACATTCGGTTGGTTCATCAAGAACTTCTTCGGGTGGTTCGCTTGGAGTTCTTGGGCCGATTGCTTCGTCATCCTCCTAAAACGTAGAGCAATTCCATCACATACCTATTACTTTATAAATACGCATTTTGGACGGATGTGCACTGTACAATTTTTTGTTATCGAAAAAATATCAACATTTAGACTGAAAACAACATCCGAAAACATCAATACCCTCCTTCTGAACATTCTAAGACACAATCCGTAGCTGAAAGGAGTGCGGAGGCGACTACATTTCCTTTGTCTCCGTTTCCCACTCATTTTGTTACAACTTCTGCTACTATTGCAGGGAATTACAGGTCTGTGACTAAAATTAAATGTTACTAAGTCTACACTGTATATGAATTTGCTGATGTTAAAACTGCTATGAAAGTGGAAAGTAAACAAGTGTTCCATGATGAAAAAAATCATCATGCATCACGATGGAAAAATTGACCTGACTGGATATAAAAGATATACATGAGGTAACATCATAAGAAGGAAAAAAGGCAATGCAATGTGAATTATGAGCAGGTGTATCAGGAAGGTAACAACATGAACTAACTCTAAGAATTAGATGACACATTGAATGAACAGAAATCTCTAAAGTTTTCGAGTTCGATCTTATCATTAATTATCGGGTTCAATTTATACATCATAATCAGTGTTTTTGAGCGGATCGAAATTCCGCTTTCGCTCGCTCATCGCTCATTTGCTCATACTCGCCCTTTCGCTCGCTCATCGCTCATTTCCTCAAAATCATCCTTTCGCTCGCTCACCGCTCAAAATCATCAAAAAATGCCGCTCGCTCGCTCATTTCTCGATAATGCCCTCCTTAATTCTACAAACCTTCTTTATGTTTTAAGCAAATTCCATGCTTTTATTTTAATAAACACCTTTTAGGCGTTAAAGGGAAATTCATCATTTCATTTTAGGTGAAATTTGAACCACAATGAAATAATGTAGACCATCATACCAATGTATTAAGAAGATAGCTATGGCAGAAAATTAGTTGAAACAATATATTTTGATGTACATAACCGCAGAATTCTTTTTATATGTGTAGAAATGGGCAATAATCTTAACTTAATCTTACATGCTGATCTCAAGAATCAGTATGTACAATTCTTAGCGGAAAAAAATTGGAGAAAATTCGCAAGGTGCGTCAAGAAACCATATCGTGACAAATTAATAGATAATTCCTAAAGTAGCTAAAGATAACATACGTGACTTATGAGTGAATGACTACTGAGTAATCAACTCAGTAGCAATGAATTACTGAGTGTTGGAAATCTGCTATAAAAAGAATCGCTTGATAAACGAAATTGTTGAATTATGTGAAGCAGAAAATGCTGCACCCAAAACGACCTGACATATTGGCGCCAGCCGTCACCGAGATTTCGGCACACTAAGTTAAGTACCTATCAAGATGGTCGGTCCGCAGCAGCTCGTTGCGCCCAGGTCCTACCCTCTTCCACTTTTGCACTCAACTTCTTCATGGTGGTGTTTAGACTCAAGCACCCGCTTTAACAAGAAATTTCCTCACCGATGGAGCAACGAAATAGCGACATCCCACTGTCAGAAGGCATGAGCTCATATTTCCACCCTTGCTTCTGAATCCTTTTGGCCAGTTCTTTATATTTCGCAGTTTTCTCTTCATGGGCATCCCTAACGCTCTCTTCCCAGGGAACAGTTATTTCGCCCATAATCATTTTCTTTCCTATAGCGTCGATGAACACTAGATGAGGTCGTTGGTCAGATAGGGATCATTCATCTGGCAGCTGTGATCCACTAAAGTGGATCACTTCCGATCACTTCTTACTTCTGCGGTACAGATCGCACGATGAGTCTTTCGTCTCTTTGTTTGACCACTCGGTACAAAGTCAATTCCCGCTGTTACTTACCTGTAGGGGAAACTTTTGTAAAGTTGGCGGAACTGCCGAGCGAAATCATTATTTAGTACAGCGAGATCCTTCTACTTTATCGAAACAACTTCTACTTTATCAATTTCAGCCCCTGATCAGATTCCACAAATTCGCAGTCGCTATAGAGAAATTCAAATTTAAAGATAGTAGTGGTTCCTTTGGGTGGTTCCGCTAACTTCACAAACGTGGGGGCAGAGACTGCTTCCACAATCGCTTGCAGGACCAAACCGCACCGGTGCGTGTAGCATGCTCTCTATAGTACCACATGACAGCCAGGTAGGGCACGACGAGGATTGGCATGTTACACATAACATTGTGGGTCGGTCCGGATTCCTCAACGTGTCAGATTAGCAGGGGCATGGAACACATCATATGTCCATTGATCCTTCCCCTTCACTGCCAGTAGCCCATGTTCCACCAATCGTTCCATGAGAGCTTGCAAACTTCAACTCCTCAGTCGAGCCATCTGCCAATGTCCAACATTTGGACATCTTTCTAGACTCCCACACTCTTGTGACTACTTTCCATAAACACTATGCTTATTTCTTACTGCATATCGTAGTAAGTTTGTTTGTAGCCTGTACACCGCACGTAAATAGTACAGTAGACTGCATGCGAAGATAGAGCAAATTAACTGCAAATGTTGTGTAAACTTCCACGAGGCAGGAAAAATATCGCTCCTTTAAATTAATGACGATTTTGATTTTTTTGCGAAGTAAAATTCACTGAAAGTGAAGAGCCTTTAGACTGACCATGGAGACGAAGCGCATCGAGGAATTTTACTTCGAAAAAAGATCGTAATATACTTGAAAGATCGATATTTTACTTACCTCCTAGAAAGTTGCATAATTAATAACCTTACGCATAAGACAACGAAAGATCTAATTGCAAGTACAATATCCTAAATTGAACATTGCATGTTTAGATTTTCAATATCTTCAATAGTTGTAATCAACTCTCAGCACTTTATATTTTATCTACAAAGAAATCATCGTAGCTGTATAATCGAGACAGTAATAATACGAAAGCTGTTTAAAATGTTAGAATATATACTTTGACACCTTGATTAATGGTTTTTTGGAAAAATCAACCTTTAAATTGTCTAACTATTATTTATTGATCTCCAACATGTTCTTCTTTGTCCAACATGTTGATCTCAAGTGAAGAAAGAAGAATTCCATGTAAGTAAGCATATAAATCACAATTGAAAGAGATGTCTTTGCAATGACACTCGTGGCAAGAAATAGAAAGAAGGGTGCAGCAGAGCGGAGTCGGCATGGTCACCCAAGATTTATCACTGCAACTGATAACTACTCATTATTTTTAATGTTGGACACCATTAAGTGCTGTATTCCTTTTCACTTAATAATGGTTCTGATATATTGTCCAAATGAGCTGTTAAAGATCAATAACTAACAAGAATACATTTCAAAGATTATTCTAACTTAAGGAGGCTATCAGAAAAAGGATGTAAGCAAAATAAAGTCAACAATGCTACGAGTACAATTAGAAGATTTTCAACGACTTAACAATTATCCATAACGGTGAGGGACGATTCGGTCTCCCGATTTTTTGATGGGATCCTCGTAAAACTAAGTCGCCCGATCTACAATTTTGTGACCTAAAGTTTAGCGTATTTTCAAATTCGGTAAAATTTCAACTTTTAAAAAAATCAGCCGAAATTGGTGATTTCAAATCTTGAATTGCTTTTTGCAACATGGAGATGAATCAGTTGGAGTAAATGAACATCGCGATAAGAAAGCTTAGACTCTAAATATGTTGTACCGTGAATTTCATGTGATTTGAAACATTGGTACGGAAGTTAAGGGGAGACCCATTCAGTCCTACGCGCTTCACAGTCCAATATGGATAGGATTAAAATGAAGGTCTTAAAATCAATGTACCGCACAGTGGATGCCATATATGCCCACATTCGGGTTGTTCGTGTGTAGGCCCAATTTGATTGGTTTCAATTTTTCCACAATTTAAAGTTCTTTCACCTTTGACGATACTGAAATGTCTCAGGGATCTGCATGTGGATATGTTCTAGCAACGAAATGTTTCTATCAAATTTAAGCATCCTATAATGGCTTCGTGCAATTCCGGAGACAATTAGTACATCTATGGGGCGAAGCGATGATTGGGAGACCGATTCAAAAGATATGTGAATAAATAATGTGTCGATGGTCAGATGTTCAGCACATAGTCGATTACAAAGACCTTCTCCTTGCTAAGTTCACATCCACAAGTATAATCCAGACAGGCATTCAATGCATGTTGTCAAGAGTGAGAGATCCACAGAAGAGAAAAAAAGTGAGGATGTTTTGTTCATCAATCAAGTTATATGCATGCATGTACGATCTTTAAAAAACTTCTTTTTTTTGATTATTTGATCTTTTTTCAGTTTTTTCTAAAAATGGCTCGCTCAACCGCTCGCTCAAGACAAAACATCATCGCTCGCTCGCTCAATTTTCGCTCACAGAATTTTTTTCGCTCGCTCATCCGCTCATCAAAAACTTGAAAAAATACCGCTCGCTCGCTCAAAAACACTGATCATAATGGCTTCTCGCTAACGTAAATTAGCCTCATCGCCGTTAAAATTGTGGTGGAAAAACACGTAGTTTGGCACTTATTAACATGTTTGTTCACTTTTGGATTTTTCTTTTGTCTTATGTTCTCTACAACATGTCCACAATATGTCATACAGTACTCTAATATGTAACGAATTTTATATTGGAATCACTGAAGACAGCTTCATATCCGTATTTTAGATAGTTTTTGTAATACTGAGTGTTGCTCTTGTACCTATGTGAAAAATAGTGTTGGGCAGGGTTTTTAAGGTGATTTAAATCGGGTCCCTAGAATTAGAGAAAAAGTTTCAAGGGAGTATCTGTCCTGAGGCTGCAGTCACCCACTTGCGAACTGTCTTGACTGGATAATTGGAACATCATTGACACAGACTTCTTCCATATCTTGAGATACAGTCAAAGCTCGGTAATCATGACAATAAATGCCAGGCTTTCAATGTCTTAACTATCGAAAGTCTCAGCAATTTATATATGTCAAATATACAAAAAATTCCGTGTGATCTTAATTATCCGTGTCCAAATTAATGAGCTTCGAATGTAGTTCCATGTCTCTTGCCCAACTATAAAAATCTTATAACAATTCGATGATCGCAACGTGAGAGCTGACACTCAGTGAAAGAAGCCATTATGTCAATGAAATAAGGTGAATATATCTTACTGGGCGATCACGCATCTATTTTTTGGATGTAGATGAATGGAAATTTAAGAAGAAATAAATTCGTGACAGCCTACCCATTGGTTTTCGAATCTGATTTTGTCGTGCACTTGGTGCATGTATAGATGCATATAAAAAGAAGATTTATGAATCTTTACTGTATCCTGGGCCGTGCCTGTGGTAATCAAATTAAGACACGACACGGTTAAAAAATTCGAAGAATCCAGGAAACGGAAGACGCCAAAGTTAAACAATTACCCTAGTGGAGAATCTTGTAAATAATTAGGTAATTAAAAGTCATGAATGAATGAAATAATACTGACAACATAGAGTAACCTACTCTAGTATAGAGCAGGTACTGAAATACGTATAAAGGCAAGTCTACTCAACTAAAGACGGCAAGGGAAATAAATTAAAACTTATAAACGATTTAATTTTTTATCAAACAAGAAAGAAACCTAAAAAACCAAAATTAAGTTTGCTATGTATGGAGTCATCAGGGAGGAACCATGTGGCTGCATGAAGCAAGGTTTCGGCCCCTAATGCTGAGCTAGTAGGTACATGCTACAAAGTACGAAGGGAATATATCAACATAGAAAATTCAGATCCGATCATGTTCATCAATAAAATGACAAAGCTGAACATTTTTTTCATCAACAATGGTGCTCGAAAGATCTCTAATTATGAATTCTTGATTAACCCATATTAACCCACGTCAGTTTAAACTGACATTACAAAAAATGCTATTTCTGTGCGTTCTTTGATAGAGAAATTGGTTTGTTTTGATTGCTATGTCTGCATAGCGTATATATCAACTATATTAAACTGATTTTGTTTAAATAATGTATATTTTTGAATATGTGTATCTGTTTATCTCAATTGCATTTTAAGAATGACGACTTCAAAGACATCAAAGATGAAACGGTAAGTAAAAATTGATTTTTTACGGATGAACATGAACACATGATAAATAGATTATTGGGCATCTATTCCATCCAGTTTTGAAAGAAAATATGTTATCACATAAGTTTGGTTATGATTTTTCAAATGTCAGTCTAAACTGACGCTGGTCAATATGTTGTATTTTCACTGTGTACCAATATGTTATATTTTGCTGTAACAATAAATATATCTCAATCGTAAATATGAATAAAAAATCTTCAGTATAGAAGAATCTCCACACTATAAACAAAAAAATCACTTGCCGCTACCGGGAATCGAACATGCAACGTTCACTCTGTATTCAGTCACTCTACTATGTACACCACCGAATCTTGCAAATTTCGACGTATGTGTTTGCATAGCAATCAAAAGTTTTTTCTTCCCGTTGTTACCTATTTAGACCGGAAAGTAATCTCACTAATTACAATTTTTATCTTGCAGACGAATGAATTTGAATGAGGCAGTGGATTACCTACATGAACTTATGGAGGAAGTTGATGATACAGAAGCTGCCTCCTTATACATCGAGCCACCAGATGACGCAAACAAAGACCTGACAGATGAAGACAGTGCTGATGAAGGGACTTACAACATACACAATATGAGCAGAACTGAGCTTCTAGCTCCGGCTGCGGTCATTACTTCTCTTGGAGATAATGGTGATAGTGAACATGAAGACGAAGACCCAAATGATACCTTTCACGAAATTAACTACTCTGAACCACCTCATAAGAAAAGAAAAACAATGTACTGCCCAAGCTGGACGCGAAATGATCTCGAAGAGAGCAACAGAGGTCATCAAAGGTTTCCGTGGACTGCGCCTGCTCCAAAATTGCGGAGTCATGATTCACCATCTACCGTTTGAAAAATTTTTTACGGATGAACTCATTGAGTTCATATGCGAAGAAAGCAATAAATATGCCACTATGAGAGGTAGAGAAGCGTTTCAAATTAATCATGAAGATTTCAAGCTTTTCTTAGCTATACTTTTGATTAGTGGATATGTTTCACTGCCAAGAAGGAGGATGTTTTGGGAAAATTCGCAGGATTGCAAGAACGAAGCTGTTGCAGGTTCCATGAGTCGAAATCAATTCGAATCAATATTGACAAATCTTCATTTTGCAGACAATGATAATCTTGAGAAAAGTGACAAGTTTGCCAAAGTTAGACCCTTTCTTCATTATCTGAATGAAAAATGCAAGGAAAGCTTTGTACAACAGCAAACGGTGAGCATTGATGAAGCCATGGTTCCATACTATGGCAAGCATGGCGCAAGACAATTCATGCACGGGAAGTCCATCAAGTTTGGGTACAAAGTTTGGATGGCTTCAACACCTACAGGATACGTGATTGCTTTTTACCCTTATAAAGGAAAACAAGCACTACAAAAAACTGAGCCTCTTGGAGAGTCAGTTGCCTTCAACTTGCTCAATGAACTACCAGGAAAAGATTTGCTGCACTATCATCTTGTTTTCGATAATTTCTTTACTAGTATCCCTTTGTTGGCAAACGTAGCTAAACGTGGAATTGCTGCGACCGGAACACTCCGAGAGAACCGAGACTTGAGAGCTCCATTGAAACCCAGTAAAGAAATGAAAGATCCAAGAGGCACCTGTCATACTGTCCTAGAAAAGACTGACAACATCTGCGTTTCCCGGTGGAAGGACAACAAAGCTGTGACGGTTGCTTCGACTTTTGATGGAGCATTGCCCATGGGAACCACAACGCGTTTTTTACGAGCTGAGCGCAAAAGAGCGACTGTTCCGATCCCGCGTCTCATTCAAACCTACAATACCGGAATGGGAGGCGTCGATCGAGTAGATCAGAACTTGAGCTGCTACATGACAAACATCAGGTCAAAAAAACGGTGGTGGCCTCTTTTCCGCTTCGGTCTTGACTTGGCTGTTCAAAATGCCTACTATTTGTACAAGTTGCAAGACAATGTTGAGTCTCTTGACCACCTTGGATTCCGTCGAGCAATTGCGAAAACCTTCATCAACAAGTACGTAATTGTCTTTAGAAAGTGTCTTCTTGCTTGTCTTTATCGTAATGTTACAATTTCAGGTACTCTCAAAAGAAAATAGCGACAATTCAACACCTCCCATCAAAGAAAGGAGTTCCAAATGAAATTCGCTTTGACGGCATCGGACACTGACCTGTAAGAGGAAACCAGCGTAGATGCGGACAATTCGGATGCAAAGGAACGACCGTGTACATGTGCGAAAAGTGCAATGTGGGTTTGCACCCAGATTGTTTCAAACTATTCAACGTTTCAGGGTGACACATCTTTTTACAGCATATGTGCTAGCGTCAGTTTTAACTGACACCGTCTTATAGCGTTTTATCCCAGTGTCAGTTTTAACTGACACCCAGTTTTTTCCGTTTTTTTCGCTCGGAAAATGTTAATAAAAAAAATATCATTCATTTATGTCGTTTTGCATCCATAGTTACGCATATAACACAGGTTTGCATCTTTCTGAATTTGGGCTAATATGGGTTAAAGACTTTCGGGTTCATAACATTTTCCTTAAAAACCCTGTCGATTTCATAATTATTTATTGAATTGCACATCCATTATTGTATCTTTTCTGTACTCATATGGGAATGTCCTCGACTCGACTGGATGTCGGAAAAAGTCCGACTCGCAGGGCTCTAGTCTAAATACATAATTCACTCACATGCAATTATCTGCTTTCATAAATAAGTGAAATGGTCTTTTGTGCGTGATGAAACACAAATCGCATTTTAGTTGCTTCAGTTATTATTCAAATTTAGTTGTTGTGAGGCGACCGAAGTTCAACTTTCTCAAAACAACACAAACTTTGATGGATATTTCCAACCTCGCCAAGTCATTTCCATGGAAGTGGAAATGGAATAATTATTTTCATGACAACCCGGCAGCTAATATTTGACGAAAGTATTTTCAGTTCCTTGATCATAGTCCTTATTATCATCCTCTCATCATGTGTAGAAACTACTAGTCATCGTAGCACAATAAGTTATCCAACATCTACGCTTCCTTGACGATATTTTGAAAGAAAAGTGGGTTGTTACTGGAAGTCTGCTTCTACTATAAAGAGGAATTTATAGCAATTCCAGAATTAATCTGCCCATTCCGACGAATCGCGACTGACATCTGTGTGATGCGCTATAAATGCTTGTAACAAAAATGAAAAGTGAATAAGTGATACTTACCTTTTCGCTCGAAAAAGGTATCATCTTCATGGCATCTTGAACTTCAACTTCGTCGATCGATTGATTTTCTGATACTTTGTAAAGAGTCAAAAGAGCATCAAGCAGCTGTTTATCTGGTCGCTTGGGTTCTGAAGACTTCTTCTCTAGATCTAATTTTTCCTTTGTGATGTGTACGTCAATCGAAGTCTCAGTGATATGTGACTTGGTTTTTTCGATTATGTCAGAATTTTCTTCTTGGTCGTTTTGACTAGCTTTAATCTCGAGGGTGGTTTTTAAATCGAAATCTCCACCTTGATCGACGCTGCCTTGGCTGATTCGCTGTTGCTCTTGTTCATAATGCCTCAAAAACATCTTTTTCCTCGGCATACTGATGGGTGTACTGATTTGATTTTCGTCAAATAAATTTGGAGTATCTACATTCATTGGAATAGCAGTCGATGGAACAAACACTTCCTCCGTCTGGTCGCACTGAACTATAGTTATGTCTTCAGAAGTGGCAACATCAGTTTCTGTACGATTTGTGTCGTTCTCATCTACGCTTTCGGTGGATATGATCTGCAATGAGAGGCAAATTTTAACCACTAACATTGAAGTAGTTCTGAATGGGAAACTGTATTTAGAATGACTCTCAATTAATGCACGACATATCCTGCACCTCAACATGATTGCTATCATATCTCGAAACAGTGAGACTGGTCCATGGTCAAGACGCTCGGATATCCAGCAACAGCGGTCTTCTACGAGTTCAGTTTTTAACCCCACACATTTCCAGCTCACTTTGAGATCAAGGTCAGAAAATTGTCGGAGCAGAAAAACATGAAATGTTAGAAACCGCATGTCTGCACATTGTTGTTGAATCAGTCAATCCAGTCGTGACTCAAAGACGCTTCTTAAAGACGGAAGCAACCGCGTTTCTCATGAAATTGAACCACCAAAAAAGTTAACATTCAATTCGTTCCTTTTGTGCGGTCTTCCGGATTTCGTTTGGTCTCAAACACTCATTTCAAACTTGCAGTATCTAAAGGGACTTTTATCAATGACTTTTACTTTAACATCCTAATTGTAACTGCCACTGATTCCCACTCGAATAAAGACATTGGCTTGATGACATCAATACTAATTGTTTTCAGTAAAATAACCGGACTGGTGATGAACGAGAATAGTGTATGGCAAAACATACACCATTCGAACTTGAATGAAGTATTACTCCTACTGGCCTTAATCGATTTCTGTAAGTTGATAGCGTGATCTCACACAAATTAACGGCTGCACCAAACCTTGGAGTTGCCCTAGATGGCTGTGTTAAGGAAGTGAAATGGCTTTTGCGTGTCTGCACAAAAAGTAAAGATGAACTTTGAATCCCTAGTCGCAGAAAACAACATTTTGAAGTTTATGGATGACTACTCTCATTTCAAGTTCATGCTTTACTTTTTCATGTATGAAAATCTATCGGAAATCAAAAGCACTATCTAATTAACATCCAATTATCTTATCTAATATCAATAAAAATCCATCTAATTAACTAACTTCGTTAAATAAAATTCTTCCACTTTGGCCCGAGGTGATTTTCTTAGGTAATGTCTACTATAAATGACCATATGTATCACAATAAAATTTACCGAGTTTAACAAATGATATGATAGATTGCACTAGTATTCTATACAATAAACTGATATTAATGCAATATTTCAGCCACTTTCAATAAGCAAGATCAATGTCGTAACATTTTGGCAAGCATTACCTCATTTCATGACATCTTAGAAGCTTCCTGGGAAAAGTAAATTAACATTTCCCGATTTCCGGGAACAAGAGAACCGCTAGATAATGACATCATAACTAGGTGATAATATTTATATGTTCAGAAAATGGAAAATTTACCTGTTGAGCAGAATCTTCATCCTCGCGTTCATCATCGAAATTCAACCTCCTCTTCTTCATTGGGGGTAAATGGTGTTCATGAGATTCGAGAATCGGTGTTGATGATCCGTCAGAGCAGGTATACTGTCGCCAGCGCTTCTTTAGAGGAGCTGAGTATTCACCGCCGGTTGGGGCTGATGTGGGAGTTTCTGGTTCAGTGGAAACGTGAGATGCCTGCGTTACCAAAGATTTATTCACCGGTAAATCAAGCTGAGGTTTAAGCAGGATTTGAGATTTATGTCGAGCAAATCTCTCCAACGGATTTTTCTGAGAGGAATAAACAATACGATCACAATGCTCCGGGGTTACTTTATCGGGAAGGGTATTTACATTTGATGCGGTATCGTCAATATTATGTACAGATTGTGGTGTAAAATCGACTGACATTCGACCACCACTAGATCGTCTGGGCCTACCGCGTGAGCGACCACGTGTCGCAGACACGGGTGTCTCGTACCCAGTCGTCGCACCACTAACCGAGCTTCTCAATCTTCGAGTCAGACATCTACTGCTTGAATTGACCACAGGAGATACTATCCTTTGTTGGGGAGTTCGGACTTCTTCTTCTTCTGCACTTTCATCGGAACTAACCGAAGAATCTTCTGTTTCCTCGACTGTACCCGCTGTCTTTGGATGTATTGGGTCAGAAATTTCTCCTGTGACAGGTTCTTCTATTTCACTCTCAATTGGTTTCGAGGGTGACAACTTTTCAATAAATTTAGCTTCGGGAGAAGCACGACGATTTGACCGCCGTCGTTTTGATGCATTAATACTCTTTGGACGGTCAATCGTGTCGATATTTTCTTCATTAGTTTCCACCTTTGGTGGAGAATGAGTTTCCAAAGTAGAAGTAAGAGGTGTAGTGTTACTTTCACCGGTTTCTGCATCAACCTCTTTGATAACAAGATTAGCTGGTTCAGATGATAGGGGAACAACAGGTTCGTCAGTTGACTCGTTCTGGGAGACAGTTACCGTCTCAGTTTGCTCTATAACGCTTTCCAACACATTCTGCTCCTCTTTGTTGTTTGGCGAGGAAGGTTTCTGTTTCCTCCTGACTTTGTTCGTCACACGTTGTCGACGTTTATTCATTTTCTCTTGAGACCTAATGCTAGCCAAAGCGTTACGTAGCCATCGAGCAGGCTTCTCCTCATTCATCTCAAAACTAACATCACTAATAGAAAATGATTCTTTAAACGACTCTTGATCTTCTATCAAACTATTCAATTCCTGACTTTTGGACGAGGCTCGACGTTTCTTCTTTTGATTCGGAGACTTCGTTACAACTGGAGAGCTAGGCGATTCAGAAGGCACATGGATTGCTTCAGGAGTATTTTGATCAACATTTAAAGCGCTGCATTTTGAAGGAGAGGCCACTTCATCTGACACTTCAGCTGCAATACTAACAGCTTCTACATTTTCTGGATGAGATTCGATAGCAGATTCTTTTACTTCAATTATTTCACTAATCCCTTCCAACTTAACCGTGTCAGCATTTTCAATTTGCTCAGATTCACTTCTTGACGCTTCCGATTCACTTCTTCCAATTGACACTTCTTTTATCTCTGCCGTAGTAGGTTCAGACTCACTTCTATCTTTGTTGGTTTCTAAAACATTAATAGTCACTGCTACACTATCGCCATCATTTGGATCGGCATTGTCAATTGAAGTTGATAGGAGAGTCTGAGAATCATCATCATTGATTTTGTCATAAACGTTCACCCTTGTTATAACTTCCTCAATTTCCGCTTTGATTTGCTCATTTAAAGTTTCCTCTTCTTGCATTTTTTCACAAATATCGGTACAGAAATTGATTACGATATTCTTGCTAGCATCCTCTTTACCACCTATTTCTGTTGCTGGAGGTATGTTTTCTCCTACTGTTTCTGTGGTTTTGGTTATATTTCCACTCTCTTTATCTTCAACGTCTATCACAGATCCAACACCTTTAGTGAATTCTTCGGTGTTACGATCATCAATAACGTCTTTATCGTCTTCAGCTGTCAGAGCCTCCTGAATTTCAGCACTTCGCGTCGCTTTGTGTTCAGCATCATCTGTCGTCTGATTTACACTATTCTCATCGACAACCTGCTCTACAACATCATCTTTAGCTTCCTGCAATTCTTTATCTTCAAAGCTCAATGACCGTTCTTCGCATGGTTCATCCTTCGCCGTAAAGTCAGCTTGTTCATCCTTAATATCTACTTTTTCTTCAAATTTGGAGTCTTCCACATTTCCTACCAGACTATCTGATTCGATTGTTTTCTCAACTGATGTGTCTTGCAGAGATATTTCTTGCTCATATTTTGAATCACCAAAATCCTCTACCTTATGCAACGCATTAATTTCATTCATGTTTTCAGACGATGTTTTCAGAACTTCTGTTTCTTTCTCCTGTTCCTGAAGAGGAGAATTCTTAGTTAAGCTCGAGTCATCATGGATATTTTCATCCATTTCATCTTCCATTGGGTCGGTACTACAATCGTCAATTTCTGGTTCGGATCTGAGATCAACATTACAACTATCTCGCCGCTGTTTGTTTTCCCTATTGCTGCTACTGTCGTGCGAATTTTCCATCTCTTCAACATTGTCACCATCATCGCCCTTACTGCTGCTGACGGATGTCTTCGATTGACGACGTTTTCTGCTTCCAACTTCTTGTTCGTCGATTCTTTTCAAAATTGCTGCCAACCATCGATCATCACGAGACTGAAACGAAAATTCGAACATTTTTCGAAAGATATTAATTTTTATTTCAAAGTGTAATGCATGTTAAGTACTTTCTTCATGAAGAGCTTCGTTTGCCGTCAGTCCAAATGCTTAGCAACAACAATGATAAATTACAAATGGCAGAATTTGATGCAAACATGTTGATGAGATGCTGCATTTAGGACAACTGGCTCAACTGGAGTGTCGCAGGGTTTTTTATCCATATCCAATTATGTAACATGCATAAATATGAATAAATGTGACATCTTTAATAATATAATTAAGAAGTCAACGTATGTACGCTTTCAAAAACCAAATGATGGTATTAGGGGCATATCGATTCGTGCTTTTGCTAATCGGCAGATTACCGATTGCTACATTCATATTTGAAATGGACGTTTTCGAAATTCCAAAGTTAGCGATAAAGTTAAAAGTAAGTTAATAATAAAGTACACCAAATAATAAGCAATACAGATCTTGACCGATTGCTACATTCATATTTGAAATGGGCGTTTTCGAAATTCCAAAGTTAGCGATAAAAGTTAAAAGTAAGTTAATAATAAAGTACACCAAATAATAAGTAATACAGATCTTGACTTCTCAATGCAAACCGTTCTGATGCTAGTCTAGTGCTACGTAAAGTTGATCAATTTTTAATTTAATCCAGTGGACGCCGAGCCTGAATTATTGGCAATGCGACCAAGTCGCTTGTTTTCAAGGTAACCTTGACGTCCTCTCAAACTTGATATGTCTTAAACATTGCGTTGACACACAATCGAGTTTCATGTGTTATATCTGGAATCATGTCTATCATGACGAATGCTAAATAATATACGTTGATGGATAGGATATGAGCTTATATAAACATGCATAATCTTCTCTTCAAGAATGATTCTATTGGCGGATTTAAAGACCAGCGCGCTCTGAACAAAACCAGTCATGAGAAAAGATTTCTGCGACTTTCGACAATTTTGGAAGTTTTATATTGGCAGGACGAGATGTTTTAAACATGGTAACTTCCTCTACGGGCGCGAGCAACAACTGCGGTTTGAAAATCAAACGCACCTTGCGCTATCGTGTCGATCCATGGATGTGCACGAATATGAATTCAACTATTGTGATTTGATATGACTATTACTGATGATATTTACTGACTATTGTGATTTGATGACCCATTACAAGAATGGCCCGCTCCGATGATTAAAGTTTTCACATCACATAACATTGAATTTCTCATATCACAAAATGCAGAATTTCTCACAGCGCCGATAACAATCAAAACTATGTGTTAATTACTCATGAATCATACTACTTTTCACCACTTCAAACAGAGCAAGTTTCACACCTTGCTTATAATTGATTTCCATCTGTTGTGAACCTTTTGATGCGTCGTGAAGTTAGCTGCCTGCTTTTTTAGTGGATTTTCATTTGATAGTTTGATGACGGCTTGAGGCCTCAATTGCAGCAACAGTTTTGACTTATTGGCGAGTTTCAAGGCATAGGTTACTCCGTCATTCTGTTTTCCTCTACTGACAGATTCAATTACTCCTTGCACGAGCCAAAATTGCCAAAATAATTAAGTAAGTGCAAAAAATTTGATGTATCTCATACCTTACAGAAAAAATATGGATTTGTGCACTTTATTGGCTTTGAAGGCCAGCGTAGCGCCGGATAACCATTTTAGATTTGATAAATTTCTAGGTAAAAGAATGCATCGCTAAAAGAAGTAAAATCCGGCATATTAATTTGACAAAATGGCGTAAATGTTGAATGGTGTAACAAAATACATGTCTAAATAATACACTACCATACAATACCCTATGCACGCAGACATTAATGTGATCTACAAGTTAACTTACGAGAACTCTTTCACAGAAGAATCCTTCATTCCCTTTTACATTGCACGCCATTCTGAATTCCTGATGCAAAATGTTTTATGAGCATTAAAGTGATTACAACGTGTTAAAATTTCGGAGAATAATACCTTTATATGCTCTACCAAAACAAAATATCCTACAACAATCACATTTGATAAGTCTGAACACAAAATGAAAGTAATTTCATAGGTGTGCACCACATTTCGAAACGGAATGTACGTTGCATCGTCAGAATACTAAACACTGCACCTTAATCAATGATACTGATTTGCAATAATCGTCGATTTCTCACCATTTTCTTAGGAGATGGTTCCGGCAATTCTCCAGTTGCTTTCACCTTCTTATTTGATGTCGCTTTCTCATTTGCCACTTCGTTAGAAGATCGTCTTTCACATGCAGACATAGTCCGCCTGATTTCAACAGTACCGTTTGGTTTAGACTGCAACGATAACCGCTAAGTTAGAAAAAGTAATAGGATGATTAACACACTACTAATACCTCTTTGAATTGAACTGAATTAGCGTCACCACTGCTGCGTCGTTTGGCGGAAAATGCAGGCAGCTTCACCTTAGGTTTCGATTCTTTCTTTGGTGTGTATGGTTTTAAAGCTTTCGGAGTTTTTGGTGTCATTGGATCAGTAAACCTTCGATTTTTTAGTTGCCTGTTTGGGCTCCCACTATTCTTTGGTACAGGTTGCTTCAAGCGTGAAGTAGTGCGTCCGGTCGCTCTGTCTCGGGACGTTCGTGACATCTGTAAAGAGAACATAGAAAATATCACCTCATCCCTGTAGTCACAGGGATGAGAAAACACGTGTGAAAAATCCGGAAATACTCGAAGTTGAGGGCCGTTTGTGTGAATGTTACAATTACAGGCGAATCTTTCGCCGGACGATAGCTGGCTGTGCTAGCTGAAAGGGTCTCGCAATAAATTATCGACTTCATAAACATCAACTGGTTTTGAGCTTCCTTCCTACACAAATGAATAAAAACTCAGCCCCACTTTTTCATGAAAACAATCTACAATCCACGTTAGGTGAATAACTTATTGAAATAAAAAATGCTTCTTACCAATGACCGATTTTTCTGACTTGGCAGTTGCAACGATGACAATCTTCTTTGATTTCCTTCATATGAAGAGTCTTCGCCACTAGACATAGAACATGACGAGTATGAATTGGATGACCGTTCCTTTTCTAACATTTTACTTCGCTCCTGTTTTCTCCGTTTTGCAACTGACTGATTTTCACAACTTCTACGTTGGATCTTTTTGAGTGATATTGAGAAACTTTGGTGCTCATTTGACTTTGGGCTATCACGGGTTTCATCTGTTCTCGACTCTTTTTCTCGCGGAGAAGCAAGCAGCCGACTTGGCAAGTTGGGTTGAATGTTGGAGGGTTCAATATCGGAGGTTTCACTGTATGTTGACAAGGATTCACTCATTGATCCGTCTGTTTGGCAATCGTCATTATCATTGCTATACCAATCTCGACTATAAGATAATTCTCGATTTCGTGACGTTTTGCTAAAATTACCCGTTTCCAATCTACGACAGAAAGAATCGTTGGTGTCGGAAGTTCGAGATGACATGCGCGACGTCAATCTGAAATTGAATTATACATAGGAAATATTATGTTTGTAGATGTCGGTTAGTAGCATTTTACAGTTCAATCCCTATTCAATTCACAAAGAACACAATTACAAAATCAAACATTCGGTGAGTAAATCGAAATGTATATGGGTCAAGTTCACAATTACAGAAAAATAATTTTCTTTCATTTGGTGGAAATGATAATCAACGTTTCTTTTCAGCTTGAGGATTTTGTCCTGCTTCAGGGCATCGTGAAGAATATCCATGAGAGCCGCATTACGAGCGTGAGCACGGAAAGGAAATTTTCAATCAGGGATCATTATTTTGAGACTTTGTAATCTTAGAAAAATGATTTCAACTTCAAGCAAGCATAATTGATAAAAGAATGCGAAGACACATATTTACTTATCAGGCTTTGTTAAAATTGTTCAGACAAATTTATAAGGAGATATCCGCATTTTCATCTAGAATGATCCTTCATATTTTATCCCATCTTTCTTATTTAAGACGCAAATTCAAAAGAATCGACTGACAGCAATAATAATTTATTAGCAGACAATAATTTAAGTCGTAATATGGTTATGTTTATATACCATGTGTTTTATACCATTTAACTATGGTTATGTTCCATAGTTCGGCATGAACTAATGAGCCTTAATCATGAACAATGAAAAAAAGGGCATGAAGTAACCAAAGCTAAAGAGCAAAAATACATGCATATTCTACATGCATATGCTGACAGGTCCATTTGTAGCAGGTCTATGACATACCGATATTGAAAACTGCTGAATGGATAATGCTAATTTGTAGTATGTGAGAAGAATGTATAGACAGAATGTTTCATGTATCTTTATTGAGTTATAATCTTAGTCTCTAAAAATGGGTGGGATCTAAATTAGATAGATGGTGCACGCAAATTTCCCCATCAGATGCTCAAACAACAGAAACAAACAAACAAAAATCGGTGACTTTATGCCATTACTAAATATACAAGTAGATCTTATACCCCAGCTGATGATACTAGACCTAAAAACTCTTTTGCAAAATTCATGGTGCATGGTTATTTGTTGTCTCATGAACTTACTGATTCCGTCGAATAGTGTTTCTTCTCGACTCTGACACTCGTGAAACACTTGAGCCATAGACTGTTAAAGCATGTTGACGAACTACACACTGCTCCGCGGGTAAGCTGCATCCACATTCAACATATGGGGCAGTCTTGTAATCATAATCGAATGCGATTGTCAGTTCTGTTCCAATTGGGATGTCACAAAGTGCTCGAACGATCAGATGAAGACGACCACCTTCAGTAAGATGACCGATGTCGCAATTGGGGGAACATGACCTCCTTATGAAGCGAGCATCATTTCCATAGTTTGCCGCATTCAGACTAAGGTCAGGTCCACCAAATCCTTCGTAGAATAAAACGAAGGGATTATAACTGGAAAAAAAAATTCAATCATAAATGGCCATCAAACCGGAAATCGTCAACACCCTTAAAAAAGAGAAACAAAAACAACCACTTTACTTTCCTTAAGCAAGTCTTGTCGATAGTTTAAAAATTGGTATGTGATCATCGATGGGAGGAATACGGACAAGTGCGTAAATCGATGAACGTCAAGTACTTGCATCTGTCATTGAATAAATTAATTGCAGTCACCGTCAATTTCCCTTGAAGCTGTTGTTCGCTGCGACAAATTCTATATAAAATGAATACTGCTATTTCTGAGTTTCATGATATACGCTTAGTTTACATGTGATCAGCAAGCACATGAAAATCGAATCTAATTGTAATTAACGAGATTCCGTCGAAACCGCTCATCATTTCATTGAAAAAATGTTTTTAAATGCTTTTAAAAAGCACACTACTTTTGAAAATTGAGTGATATGAGGGATATCAATAGGAGAATATAAAAATCAGCACCAGTTTCTTACATTTTACAGTATTGCATTGCCTTCCAGTATAATTTTCTTAAGATTCGTAGCAAGCCAATGACAATTATGTGAAATATTACTCCTGGCTTTTGCAGGAATTAAGAGCGAGATTTTTTGCCCAGCGTTTCGAGATTCTTTAAAGTGACAAAATGTCATTTATACATAGCAGTGAAACAAAATGTCTAAATGATTGACATGGGAATATAGAATCAGAATATATTATGTCTATATTCTCATGTTAATCACGTTGAAATTTTGTTTAATTGCTCTGCATAAATGCCGTTTTCTCACTTTCGTTAAAGAATCTCGAAACGTTGAGTAAAAAAAGTCGCTCTTAAAACCTGCGAAAGCCACTGACAATATCTTCTATAATTAACATCCAGGAATGGCCAACAGAAACATTAACCGTCTCTACAAGGCCAATAAAAGACAAAGACCTCATCATCCACTAAGTCACCGCAACCACACTGTCGAGTCGAAATGGTTTGTTGCTAGTTACCAAGTTGACTGCGGTTTGACACAAGTGTGCATGTATGGGTCAGACCTGATGGCAACCCGAACAGCAACATTTTCAATACACCCGATTTCTCAATTTTTTTCATGATAACGAATATCAAATACCAAAACTTTTTGAATAATTTGATTGAATACATAGGCCTACATGACGTGAAAGGTAAATTTCAAACTAAATCGTATCTTTAGATACGAAAGCAAGCATTTTACAAAAAATACAAAATAATCGAGCATGTTGAGTTCAGAAAGGTCCGAACATTTTCTATCAGATGCATGTACAGTGAGGTCGATTACATCAGCTCTATGTAGAGTCAAATGTCCAAATGATTTGACAACATTTCAATCACAATTACAACATGATACCCAGAGGGTCTGGGCCAGGGCCGGTGTGTTTATTACGGGGTCGTGGTTGTAGACCTAAATTTCTAAAACTGAGCAACATTGACGGTCAACAATGTAGAATTATTGTGACTTTATTGACACATAGGCCTACCTTTGCATTCAATCTATGACAATATTCAATGATTATTGGAGATTCTTTGGATGTGTCCAATTGAGCATAATTAGTGCGCCAATCATATAGTTGGTATAGTAGCACAGGAAATATTTATGCATCAGAACATCATAAGAGAATATTCATCATATAATCAAGCACTTAGCATGCAGGCAAATTAATGAGTTATGCATTTTTAAAATAAAAGTGGCGGACGAATTCACTCCATTTTCAATTTCAGCTCTAGCTAAAATACAAAAACGAATACAATGACTTCACTAGGTGAAAGCCGTCCTAGAACAGTTTACATTCAGAGTTGTTTATTTACATTCAGAGTGGATGAAATGAAGATATTTTGCGACATAATATGCCTAGAAAAAATACTTAATTTTGATTACTCCTTCGTCTGAAATGTTGAGTCTCAGTCATAGTTAATAGTCATACTGTACAGGGTTGGTGTAAGAGAGCGGGTTGCTATGCCCCCAACTGTAACCCATACTTTCCAACCTGAAAATCAATTTTCGAGCATATGTGAACGAAACATTGTGAATAAGAGCATGTGTTGCTTCTGACTACGATCAGTTTTTTAACTCAAAGTTTGGTTTTACGAAAATTTGAGCTCTCTTTTTAAAGTAAGTGTATTTTTTTCTCCTCAACATGTCATGCTTGAGCACCAACTGAGATTTTGATTGTGGAGATGTAGCACGGTTAATCATCTTTGAGAAAACAAAAACGGTTGGCTGAAATATACAAAAATTTTCTAGTAACAGTTGATTTCGCAACTCTACTTATGGTGGGGAGTTATGAGCCACCACTGACTGTGGGATGTTATGGGCCACCAAACAATTCACTGTAATATCTTAAAAGTCGCCAGAAAAATTATTTTTCATCATTCAAACGCAAACATAGCCAATAAGAAAACGCATTACAGCACGTTTTTGTGAAAGGATACCGAAAGTTGAAGAGATGAAAGCAACAAAAAGCCTAGGAAGTCGAGACATCGGATGAAAAAGAGTGATTGGAGTAATCCTAGTTCGTATTTGCAGAGGACTGCGCCTGGCATGTCATCTCACACAAACTTAGACTGCTATTTCAAGCTACAATACGATATTGTCAATCAATAAATTGTTTCATGTCAATGTTTTTATAGCGCATTTACATCTAGTGAAGTGGCAAAGTGATGTTCGGTATTTGGGGTAGATAACCAGTTGGAACGATTAAGAATGGGATTAATCCGTCTCGCGTTGTCTTCGCGTTTGGAATTAATACATTTGTCAGTGTTAATTTACAGCTCTCACGCTGATTATTCTTAATCATAGCTTTGCTTGTTGATAGTTAACATTGGTCAGAAAAATCTCAGGTCAGGTAACATAGGTCAGATTGGACCAAAAATGCTCTCTATTTATATTAATTTATTTTACTGTGTCTTATTTTTACAAATAGAATTTTCGGTCGAAGACAATTATCTTGCTTTTTCGTACATAGGTTTGCTTATCATACAAAGCAAGGTCTACGTCAGAATTTAAGTTATGCCGGTTAGCCATCTACATGTATCTAAACCGATTGACAAGTCAATCAAACAACTTAATCGCTCTTATGTGTAGGGAGCATCTTAAATGACTGTTGTGGAGCATTATTAAATTTATGTCACGAGTACTTTTACAATTATTAATGGGTGGTCCATAACAATCCCGAACTTTTGAAAATGACAACTTCGTCTCTATTCAGGAAATTTCCTCTACAAGTGGGACGGTTATTATGGGAAAATAACATACGAAACCTCTGTGTCCATAGCTAGTGATCAGGCCAAAAAAGTTGATCCCAGTGCGGAATTAATGGTCTCTATAAACCATTAAACTCAGGTAGCCCATAACACACCGCTCTACCTATTTATAAACCCCATCAAAAACCATAGCTTTTGGCATAGCATTCTAGGTCTTTTAAAAAGGTCTTTCCAACTTTTTCAGCTTCAATTTTCAATCATTGTAGTTTGCAACACATAGTTCTGACGATCTTTCTCGAATTAATTTCTATGAGAATAAATGAATTACAACTACTTAGCAATCTAATCATCTATTTCAAGCCAAAATATGCATCAAATTTCTAATGTAGCTATAGAGTAATTGAAAACATGAGACAAAATTAAGAATCGAATGATTTTTCAGAATTTTTATATTCTTCTTCAGTATAACAAAATGTTTATCTACTACTCTTCATCCTACAAGCTTGCACTTCCACCAATCATGTTTGTCGAGGAATTAGATTAGAATTCGCCCCAAGCGGATTTACGGAAGCCAAAAAAGAAAAAGGAAGCAGCCTGTATTTTACTGGCTCATGTATTGCTTCACGCTGCATTCTGCAAATTACATTTACAAAGGAGTTTCTATTGTATCGAACCCATCTTTCTGTTTCAGTGAAATCAGAAATGAAGAAATCATCCAACTGTGTCATCATTACAAAATCCACAATATCATCAATAAGTTCCACACTAATAACAGTACGGCATCTACCTACACCACAATGTAGGGGTAATTAGATTCGAAGATATCACAGTTCGCTCATACAATTATTCACATTGACATACTCAATGCTCTTCACTTAAACTAACTATTGATTAGACCAAAATATTTCATCGCCAACTTTTTGGTCAAGGAAAAATACAAACCATCTAGCTATAAAAAATGAATATCATTGTCAAAATATCCACGTAATTTTAAAGACAAATGCATGCTGCTTTGACATGAGTCAGAATGATCATAACGTCGCGAAAGTGTCATGCTGTTTTCAGGTATGAGAATGGGGTAACTGGCCTACGGCGGAAATTCATGTTTTCAAGGGACTCCAAATCGAAAATACATTAGGCAGTTTTATTGCTACCCCCCACAGATCCACGGAAAATTCTCATCCCTGAGTTTTGCGTTGAATGTGATATCACATGAAATCAATTGATATGAGTTACAGTTGACCCACCAACCTGTATGAAAATCACAATGATATCAAATCATCCAATAAAGAACGCATATCTCAACCTTCTGGTTAAATAATGACTGGCCTACTGAATCTACAAGAAAAAAGTCGTGGTGGCCGAATTCACCCCTCTTGACAGTACTAGAGTGCAGCACTGTACCACCCTTAATTTTTCTTGCTTTTTGAAACTATACCAAAATAGACAATGATCAATTATTTAATTGTTTGTCTAATAAGTTGGTGCCATTTTTAAAATAATTCTGTACAACGTTGAAATCTATTAGAAGGAATTCAAACATGACTCTGTAGCTTACTGCTTAAATTGATCGATATCCCTTTCGTATTCGGACTTGAGTAGCATGCGACCTTTGAACTCTATCACCGTATCATATTTCCTGAGAGAATGAGTGGATTCTAAGACACGCCATGATTGCACAGGAGTCCAAGTTGATTTCACTGAACCTGAATCATTTCCTTGCTTTTGTAAAATCCGCGAAGCCAGAGATACCAAACGGCAATGCTTCAATTTCAAGCGCTCACGGATGCGAGCATCTGCTTGATTTTCTACGCATCCATTTTCATTGAAACGATACAGCATCTTTTCAACCTGAAAAGGGACCCAAAAAAGATGATGAAAAATTTGACATACAGTCTGTATTTTCAAAAATATTAACAATGAAATAACAAATTAATAACTGTCATCTCAAGGCGTATTAAATGGACTAAGCAAATACCGAGTCATTAGCCCTGCTTCGAAGGCGACATCTTCAGCCGAGCTTCTCTCCAATGAGTTTGAAATCAGCTTCCCCCAGATAACTTTCCCTGACCTATACTATCTTACTTTTATCTTTGACTTTCGAGAGCGTGCGCACAGGTTTCTGATGGGTATAATTTAAAATGCATAGAAAACCTGAATTTATCCCATTTGCTCATCTAATGTCATAAATAATTTCAAATTTCATCATCGAATAGCCAAGCTTCATTCATGGCCTGTGCATCGGATGAAAATCATGCAAAGTAAATTCTCCCTACTAATCATGTTTGAGAAAGTCAAGGAAATGAAAATTCTGTCATTGTTTTTTTGATGTTTTCCTTTTTAAGTAACTTTCATCAGGGTTGTCAGCGACAATAAAGAAAAGAAGGACGCTTTTAGGTTGCTTCCCGAATGCAATTTTTGATTTATGCAGTCATTAATGGAAATGTTCATTCAATTGATTTATGCAAAATAATTGGAACTATAGTACTTCGGGGGCAGATGCCTTGCGGAATATCTCGAGTTCACAAGATGACAAAAGGGCGATACTGAGACCGAAAAACAGCAAGGTCGTAAAACTTCTGACTGAAGTGTTGATAGCTCCCTCATCAGCAAGCCACAATTACATTACTATGTTGACCGAACTTGGGGCGGATTCTGACACCGCCGATATATTTCTATCTGCCGATGCGAGAAAGTGTCCTTTAGACTTTTCCAAGTTTTTCATGCTCCTGAGCGCAAAACTAGCATTCAAAATTTTGATACTAGCTTGAAAATGGGCGCTGAAATTTGGCAAGAAATTGTGAAATTCAAATACTTTCCATTTCTTCTTTTTTTTAATACCGGTGATGAGATCAGTTTGCTTTACATCCGTACTTCCGTTGTACAAGTGTTATAAGAGGTGGTCTTCGTGGCACAATGGTTAAGTACATGCTTGACCTAACAATCTTTTGGTCCCGATGAAAAAGGTCATTGGAAGTCGACATGAAGGACATCCGGACTACTAGTACAGCGCTTCAGAAAAGTCTGACAATGTCAGCGAAGTCTAAGCCCCCAGGACGGAGAGTAGTGACGTTAAAGCTTCAGTAGAAGTAGTACAGATACTTACCTTATCTAGTTGACAAATACATGCCGATGTACATGCACTTGTACGTGACAAAGACACGTACAATGCACATGCACAGTACATAATAGTCATATTATTTCGATGATTCGATCTTTCGATAGTCCACGTATATCGTAAATGAACCGGTACCGGTGGTAAAAATTGTTACAAGAGGCAGTAAATGCTTTGAATCAATAACTGGGGATGGACAGAAAAAGCGAATTTTCATTCAAGAAACTACAAGCCGTTTTTCAACTCAAAATGGTGCTGAATTGTCGCTTGATGCATTTAAACGAAAGGGAATAAGGTAAAGTATAAGAAACAAGTATGAATGAAAAGTAAATTAAAATTAGTTACTACCAGCATTCAACATCATTGCAAGCTGTTATTGAGCAGTGCCCATAAATTACACGTAAACCTTTTGTCTTTTCTAATTATATTCATAATGTCGATGCCTCTGCTCTTTGAAATCTGACGACCATATGCACACCTGTTTATGCGAATAAATGTACATCAGAGTTTTAAAAAACATGTGTTGAAGTTTTTTTCATGTGAGACTAATTTGGACATTTGAATTTATATCAGAAAGCAGTTTAAATATTGAAATTTGAACTTAATGGAATGGTAAGCAACAGATAGCGGATTGAATGGCTTTTTATGCAGATCTGAAACTACAGAGGGCTGTCAGAATTCATCTCTCTGGGTCATAGATCTGCTCAGAAAGCCCAGGTCAGATGCGGCGCAGTTTGGAAGTTATGAATTATACTGCGTCTTTCTTTCGTTACATAGACACATTTATGTCTATTTGTCTATACTTCTAATAACTTGGCTATTTCACATTTTCATCCCCAAAGGCCTACGACGTTTCCCTCTTTTCTTATTCTTTGTCGTTGAAACTCTGCTGAGGGACATCAATGATGTATAGGCTGCACCTCCTCACTAAAAAGCTTTAATTATTAATTGACAGCTTTTCGAAATTCATTCTACAGTCTCAAATTATCTCGCCAAACCACGAGCAGTTTTCATATTCAAGAATTTTAAAAACTGAAAATAGCCTTTCTGCTAAAATAATAAATGTAGTTCGAGCAGATCAATAAATTACTTTGCATTAAAAAAATTAAATTGAAGTTGGGGAGTCAATTTAACTCGACATGTACCAACATTGAAAAGAAGCCAATTCCAATAAAATAACCAATACATTAGATGAAAGTCCTCAGTAAGTATCTGAATGATATTACGAAATACCGAGTAGCGCGTAATTCGAAAAATTGGGTAAGTTCGTCACAATTGTCCAAATTACTTGTGGATAGCATTTTCAAATATTGTAGTGATCACAGGGTTCCCACGCATTTTGAAAAATAAAATTCACGGGGTTTTCCCACTTTTCTCCCAGATTTCCCCGGATATCATGACGTACATAGAAGTTGCCCAACACGTACCAGTCGTCCAGATACTTGGATAACAATGATACCTTATGTTAATCGATTACATAGATTGGGTTAATTCAAATTATCGCAGGTCAATTTGGTTAATTATTGCAGCTAAATTTTTGTATTCAGCAATTTTAATTCGTAGTATCGAAACTGGAAATTGATCAATCATATGCAGGTTTGATAGACAATTTAATCTATTTTCCTCTAGAGCATATGGAAGACAATGACAGTAAAAATAGTCTATTGGTAACAATCAACAAAACAAATGAGTATTGTAATAAGACATCTAACTTGAGGAAAAATATTATACATGTAATTACGAACTCGATGCGAAGCAATTATGTAATCTTTATAGCAAAATCGCTAATTACTCGATGCAAAAATGCAAGCGGTTAAAACAATGGACGGTATGAGCAATTCTCTATTATAAGTTGGAAAGGAGCACTATGAATTTTTTCATTACATGTTAATCAGCAACTTCTTTACTTCTTCCAATTCGGAAGTCATTTCGCGAACCTCGTTTTGTAGCTCGTTAGATCTCCTTCCCAATGCGTTTACCTTAATTACAATTGAGATTTATCTCTTTTTTCTCTCAGCCTCATCGTATGTGAGTTCAAAATAATTTTTTGAGAGAGAAGTATCCAGTTTTGTCCTTTTTTCCTCTTAGATCTGATGTTTTTCTCAAGTATCTTTTGTTTTTTTCGGATTTGACTCTCCTCAGTTTTGGATTTTCTCGATTCCAAGGATTTCATATATTGCTGCCGTGACAAATTGCAAGATCAGGCGAGTTACTTCGTAATTATAAAATGCTCAATGTTTTGTCAACTGAATGTTGTTTGCTGTCCTCCGGATTGAAACACCTCAGCTCTTTGACAATTCCGAATGACACCGGAGATTATTCTTGCAAACATTTGACCAGATTAATGAGCATTCGTCTACAACATGCTTTGAATTGAAACACGTCAGCTGCAGAATATAGGTTTTCATTTTTTACCCTTCTGACCTCTTCCTCAACTTCGTATCCGAATTGTATATCTGATAACGATATGGCTGCTCTCGTTTTCTAGATCGATCCTTGAGCACTTTTTAAAGTCAGCTTTCTCTAATAGAGAAATTGGATTAGAGAATCGAGACATTAGATTTACTATCATGTTGGAGAGGTCGTCGCATAAGTTCACCGCATTTTCCTGAATTTTTCCCGACTGAAAAATTGTATTTTCAAATTTCCCGAATATCTCTACATTTTTGTTTGTCTCGGGATTTTCCCGGCCGGGAATTACATTTCAAATTTCCCGGGGGGGGATGCGTGGTAACCCTGCAATTATCAACGAAAAATATTATCACCACCAGAGGTTGAGCACCGAAATGTCTTCGGAAAATAACCTTGATTTTCAGGGGAAAGGTTCGATAAACGCTATTGGTGAATGGTGCTACTTCTCTCTTCGAGATACATTGTTAAATATTTTTTAATTAAGTTAACTATTTTCTGAAACGATGCTTGACACAGCTATAATAACGCATGATCAATTGATTTTTGACACTAAGTTCGATCTAGAGAGTAATAATTAGTTACCTTAAAAATCAAATTTAAATGGACTAATCGCTTAACAATAACGCAAGGATCAACTTGTCATAAAAGAAACGCATACACACAAAGGATAATAATAATGACTGCATTAATCAAAAATTGCATTCGGCAAGCCACTTAAAAGCGTCCTTTTTAAAATAAAAGGTTTTAATAAAAGCGGACAAAAAAAGGGCGACTGGCAACCCTGTTTCCCATACCTCAGAAAAATATTCTTCCTCTAACAGATAAACAGGATAACACAATCAAAAAATATTTGAACGTGCAGAAGCAATTGTATTAATTATATTTATTAGTCTGACATTTTTTGTTGATTGCGAATCACAGATGCTTGGGTTATTGCATTTACCTTGTTTCCGAAGTTAATGCACTTAAGCCATTGTATTCAACGGCACGTTATCAACAAAGCTGTATCATAGAATAGTGTACACTAACCATCAAGCCTAACCGTGCGTGCACATATGTGGATCACACGCCGGCATTACTCTTGCGTTAAAAATTCAAGTCAATGAAAGGCTTCCGTTGAAAATACAAATGTATGGGTCTTTAGGACAACTTGTGAGACTTGCCTTTCATATCACATTTATTGCAGATTTAAACTAATTGCGAGGCCCAACGAAGTATTTGGCAAATTTGCGGATTTTACGCAAAATTGGACACCCTGGCCAAGAGCTCGATAATTTTCTCGTTTAAGGTCTAGATCTATACAGTATGAATCTATACTGCATGTGTTGATGTATGCGATCGCCAGAAGTGGAGGAGAATCATCAAGCGGAAACCAGCATCTTCTGGTTTCCGTTGCCACGAGAAAGCTCCATCGAGTTATTTTACTAACTGCTTCATCCAATGTTTACAACGGCATTGCATTTGCTCACCTACGGATTGAAGATCGCCGTCAGTTCTCATTAGAACCACTTCAATTAAATATTCGAATTATTTGAATTCATATTGTCAACCAAGGGGTCGAAAAATAAATAGCAGTTTACAGGTGCAGTTTCAACGTAGAAACATTGTTCAAGACCCATAATTTGGCCCATATTTTGGTTCCGACAGCATAAAATCTTGAAAATGTAATTTTCATTATTTCTTTTTTTAATTTATATTTTATCTTCACAAAATTGAAATTTATACTACGAAAGTAGATCCATTGGTCATTTTTAGTGCGCATTATTTTTTCTAGTACACATTATAACCGATTTGAGTAGATAAGTGGATCGTATTTCACTTGTCACCTCAGATTTTTTGCTTTAAATGTAGCGGAAGAAGTCAGCTTTTTAATTCCACGATGAAATAATACTTTTTTTCAATCTGTAGGTGTCAGTTAGCAATCTTGAATATCCATATTGCATACTTTCTTCGTTACAGAAAAAATTGGTATGAATCATACTATGAAACATTCGTATGAAACATAGTATGAAACAGACGTATGTAACATAGTATGAAACATACTATGGACATGTAACGCTCTGTCGGGCCATACCCTGGCATACGTATGATTCATACTATGACTTTACATAGTATGAAACTTAGTATGAAGCATACCCTAAATCATACCCGTACAGAAATAAGTCCGTATGAATCATAGTATGAAAAGGCATGAAAAATAGTATGACGACGCATACGTATGTAGTAACATACTATGAAACATAGTATGTACAAGTATGAATAATGCATACGTGTGTATAAACATACTATGAAACATAGTATGCATAAATATGAATAGCGCATACGTATGTATTATCTTACTATGAAACATAGTATGCATAAATATGAATAGCGCATACGTATGTATTAACATACTATGAAACATAATATGCATAAATATGAATAGCGCATATGTATGTAATAACATACTATGAAACATAGTACGCATAAATATGAATAGCGCATACGTATGTCTTGACATTCTATGAAACATAATATGCATAAATATGAATAGCGCATATGTATGCATTATCATAGTATGGAACATAGTATGCATCAGTATGAATTTCGCATACGTATGTATTAACATACAGTGAAACATACTCATAATTGATTATTTGAATTCATACCGTATGCACACATACACTACATGTTTTTGTGAAGGAATAATCTATGTTGGGTAGCGACAATTTTTTCTACTATGATGTTTGATGCGTAACCCGAATTTTGTACCCATGCTGAATGATGCTGGTGATTATCGGTCATCTATACAGAATTAATGAGTGATATCAAATATAACTTTCGTTGAATATGTTTCGTAATGTTCATAATGTTGCTGTTCAACTTTCTGATGAATGACGTACCCATTTTTATCTCAGGTCATTGGAAATAATTATTATTCATTTGTCTAGTATTAAATAACTATTTTGCTATCATATAATGACATTATTTGCAGATAACGAATTCGTCAATAGTTCTGATTCTTGTGATAATTAAATTCTTTCATATATATGTATATATTGTTCATGCTTTTCAGATACTTTATGCAAAAAGTCGTTGCTACAAGCTAAAAATTTCATCTACAATTTTATCAAACACGTATGGTACTTAATGCATGCAATTCTGAAATATTGCTCATTGTTTTCCTATGATTATTAATGCAATAATGATATTTATGGAGCTTCCACAGTATCTCCACAATATTTCAACGTGTTTTGAAAATGATAGTGAAAACCTACTGATGATGCCCAACACATCAATTTTGTTTTATTTTTAATGCATAAATGATTCATTTATGTATATTTAGTCTAACCAAGAATTTATCGAGCTGGATCCTTCTCATCTCATAATTGCATGACCTATATGCATTTTTGTTAACATAATATGATGATATAAGAATTTGATTAACGATTACCATGCATATAAGAGCAGGTATTATTCTTGTTTAAACGAAATAATAACGTGTCTTGTAGCTTTCTTTTGCTCAAAGAATTAGTAATTCAACGAGTTTACTTTTGAAAAGTCTCATGTGTATTGTGAATCTCTACAATGTCAGTAAAAATTTGAAAGTCCATTCTTGAGTAATCTAAAAGTTTTAAATATGAAAGTGTTACTAATATAATTTCCTTGAGTTGCCATTGATGAAGCGCTATTTTGAACACCAACACATTTTAGATAAGTTATTCTATCAAACATGATTCATGAAATTAATAAAAACTAATTCAATTAGCTTCGAAAAATATTGTTGATGTTTATTTTGATTATTTATCTTTTCTATTATTGCTTGAGAAATTGCCACCTTATCATAAACGTGTATAATTCTTTTATTAGTGTGCCATTGTATCTGAAGTTTTCCATCATGCCCATCAGGGTTGTCCAGTCTAACTCAGAAGGCTCCTGGTTCCTTTCACTTCTCTAATAATAAGCATTAGTTTATTTTCATTGAAAGCATAAATGAACTTGTATGAACGTCAAAACAATTAAATTCACACTGTCTTGACGTGGGAGCATTATTATTAGTTGCTTGCATTACAGGCAACGGTAACGGATTCTTTTAAGATTGTTTATGTTACTGGATGCTAACGAGTTGCTTCACTTTCTTTTTTTTATCTTCTGCTTAAGGGTTTATGGTACCGTCCTCTTCACTCGAACTTTTATTTTAAAACATCATACAAAAACGTTTATCTTTGATGAAATGGGTACGTCGTTCGTGTGTTATAACAAATGAATGCCATATATGTGATTTGAACGTATGAGAAATTGTAATTATTTTGATCTTAAAATGATGCTAATAGCTGTCTCCCTCATGATATGTTCTGTATCTAAATCAATTGACTTGCTACATTTAACATGTTACCGGAGAGACAAGGTGTTTTTGACTTTGTTCCCTTTCAGATTAAAATACGACATATTGAATACAGAATGCATGTTATTATTCATATGATAAGTGGTGCATATAATGATGAATTCATGCTGTTATAGAATATATGTACAACATCAAAACATATGTGCTTATGTCTTATATTCCTTCGTACGATTTACTGCTGCATACATGTTACATTTTTGTCAGGAACATACTCTGAAAACTCACGCGTGTTTAGGATGAGTATACGTACCTATTTTCATAGCATGTTTCTTTGTATGATTCATGCGTATGGCACGACAACGCGTTACATGCTCTTAGTACGTCTCATACTACGTTTCGTATGTCTGTTCCATACTATGTTTCACAGCGTATGCCATAGGAGAATGCATACTATTTTCATAATATGCTTCATACTATGTAAAGTCATAGTATGAATCGTACGTATGTTAGGGTATGGCCCGACAGAGCGTTACATGTTCATAGTATGTTTCATAGTATGCTTTATACGTCTGTTCCATACTATGATTCATACTACATTTTCACAGTGTGTCTGGTATGAATACGTATATGATTTTTCATGGTATGTTTCATAGTATGATTTTGCTGAGTATGATTTAGGGTATGCTTCATACTAAGTTTCATACTATGTAAAGTCATAGTATGAATCATACGTATGCCAGGGTATGGCCCGACAGAGCGTTACATGTCCATAGTATGTTTCATACTATGTTACATACGTCTGTTTCATACTATGTTTCATACGAATCTTTCATAGTATGATTCATACCAATTTTTTCTGTACGGGTACCCAGCATACTATGAAACATACCATGAAAAATCATATACGTATTCATACCAGACACACTGTGAAAACGTAGTATGAATCATAGTATGGAACAGACGTATGAAGCATACTATGAACATGTAACGCTCTGTCGGACCATACCCTAGCATACGTACGATTCATACTATGACTTTACATAGTATGAATCATATCATGAAAATAGTATGCATACTCATATGGCACACGCTATGAAAACATGGTGTGAAACATAGTATGGAACAGACATACGAAACATAGTATGAGACGTACTAAGAGCATGTAACGCGTTGTCGTGCCATACGCATGAATCATACAAAGAAACATACTATGAAAGTAGGTACGTATACTCATCCTAAACACGCGTGAGTTTTCAGAGTATGTTCCTGACAAAAATGTAACATGTATGCATACAGCAGTAAATCGTACGAAGGAATATAAGACATAAGCACATATGTTTTGATGTTGTACATATATTCTATAACAGCATAAATTCATTATTATATGCACCACTTATCATATGAATAATAACATGCATTCTGTATTCAATATGTCGTATTTTAATCTGACAGGGAGCAAAATCAAAAGCACCTTGTCTCTCCGGTAACATGTTAAATGTAGCAAGTCAACTGATTTAGATACAGAACATATCATGAGGGAGACAGCTATCAGCAGCATTTCAAGATCATAATTATTACAATTTCTCATACGTTCAAATCACATTTATGGCATTCATTTGTTATAACACACGAACGACGTACCCATTTCATCAAAGATAAACGTTTTGTATGATGTTTTAAAATCAAAGTTCGAGTGAAGAGGACGGTACCATAAACCCTTAAGCAGAAGATAAAAAAAGAAAGTGAAGCAACTCGTTAGCATCCAGTAACATAAACAATCTTAAAAGAATCCGTTACCGTTGCCTGTAATGCAAGCAACTAATAATAATGCTCCCACGTCAAGACAGTGTGAATTTAATTGTTTTGACGTTCATACAAGTTCATTTATGCTTTCAATGAAAATAAACTAATGCTTATTATTAGAGAAGTGAAAGGAACCAGGAGCCTTCTGAGTTAGACTGGACAACCCTGATGGGCATGATGGAAAACTTCAGATACAATGGCACACTAATAAAAGAATTATACACGTTTATGATAAGGTGGCAATTTCTCAAGCAATAATAGAAAAGATAAATAATCAAAATAAACATCAACAATATTTTTCGAAGCTAATTGAATTAGTTTTTATTAATTTCATGAATCATGTTTGATAGAATAACTTATCTAAAATGTGTTGGTGCTCAAAATAGCGCTTCATCAATGGCAACTCAAGGAAATTATATTAGTAACACTTTCATATTTAACTTTTAGATTACTCAAGAATGGACTTTCAAATTTTTACTGACACTGTAGAGATCCACAATGCACATGAGACTTTTCAAAAGTAAACTCGTTGAATTACTAATTCTTTGAGCAAAAGAAAGCTACAAGACACGTCATTATTTCGTTTAAACAAGAATAATACCTGCTCTTATATGCATGGTAATCGTTAATCAAATTCTTATATCATCATGTTATGTTAACAAAAATGCATATAGGTCATGCAATTATGAGATGAGAAGGATCCAGCTCGATGAATTCTTGGTTAGACTAAATATACATAAATGAATCATTTATGCATTAAAAATAAAACAAAATCGATGTGTAGGGCAGACCTGCCAACCTTGAAACATGAAAATCCGGGACAAATTTTATTACCGTAACTACCCGCGTATAGGACGATACCATGTATAGGACGCAGTGGATATTTGACCCCAAAAGCGATGGAAAGACTGTGCGCCTGCGTATAGGACGCATCCTAATTTTAATCCTTAATTTCCATTATTTTTTATAGAAACGGTGTCATTAAGTTACGTCATCTCCATTCAATTGCTACGATCGCAGTGTGTGCTGATTCATGACTCATTCATCCTGTCAGTCAAAAATATTGATATATTGATAAATATTGCAAGTATGAAATGTTTGTAGGAAATTTTTGATTTTTGATAAATGCATTATTTTTATAATAAATGTGTCCATGGATAAGACGCACCTGGGCTTTCAGGTCAACTTCTGAAGAAAAAAGTGCCTCCTATATGCGGGTATTTACGGTATTACCAAAATGGTTGAGTAGCAATCCCATTTCATCAGCTTTTCAACTCCATTTATGATTTGTAATCAAATGTAGAAAAATATCACCTATAAATGATAAATACGTATACATGTATTTCATAACAGCAAGGCAACTGTGGACCATAAAAAATGTTAAACTAAAGGTCTACAAGACTTGGCGAATTTTGTCCATTATGATGGCAAATGATCGAATGAATAAACATTTCGATATAGAGCAACTCTTGAAATCCTAACAGTTAAATCTCTGTCGTTGGTTAAATTCAGATTCCTACCCATAGGTTCGAGAAACCAAACTCTAAGATCAAGGCTACGGACGCTTTTATCTAGGATGCCGTTAAATGAATTCAAAACCTGTTCAAATGTAAAGCCTTTCTGACATGAGACTTTAATGACATATCTGCCAGTGTCGCTATGTCTCGAATTCTGTGAGAAATTCCTCAAAGTACTTGACTTGATCATGTCCTGCAAATTTCATTACGAAAGCAACAAAATAAGCTGAAAAGATTTTATTACTGTACACGCAACAACGCAAACAATTAAACAAAATGCGATTTGTTTATTCTAATCAGAATGGAAGTGGTGAACATAAGTGGTAAATTACTTTAATAAAAGATAACAAAACTATTGAGATACATCTATCTGGACAAATCAAAGCATATACATATTTAACAAATAATAATAATAATGATAATAGAAACTTTATTGGTCCACAAGAACAAATCGGTAGACGCATTACAGATCACAGAACGTAAACGTAAGTATACAATTCATTCATACGCACATAATTATTACAAGAAATGATGATGAGAACATAAGAAAGAAAGAACCAATTTACAAAACATTATGAACGATGATTTGAAGCGGACAGTTTTTGTAAGAGGAGGGCGAATAGAATGGGTAGAACGAGACACTCGGGTTGAAGCTTCATCAAAAATAGGTCGAAGGGGATGATTTTGATCGTCGTTAATTTTGTGGATGAGTTGCGCACAGATGGAGTCAACTGCTTCTCTGATATGAGGTATTATTGGTTGGCCGATTATCTGCGCGGCCTGCGCTCATCTTTCTCTAGTTTCCTCCAAAGGTATCCTGAAGCATTTACAAAGACAGGACAACAATATAGAATAACTGATCTTATGAAAGACAAGTATGCATTGCGAATCATGAAAGGAGGAAATCCTGCTTTTTTCAGATTCCACAGAATGAACAGTCTTTGACACGCCTTGGAAATCGTATGGTTAATATGGATATTCCACTTAAGGTCCGCGGACAGGTACATTCCCAAGAGTTTGACCGAAGAAACAGTATTTAAAAGGTCGTTCTGTGATTTGATGGGGGAAACAATCAAATTATTTTTCGTGATGACATTTAAAACTGTACATTTTGAAGAATTCAATTTGAGCCCAATAGTGTCGGACCAAGAGGTGACGTTGTCGAATTCTGCTTGTAGCTGGTCTTCCTCACTCTCTCTCTCTCTCACAAAATGTAAAATAGTTAGGTCATCGGCGTACATAATAGTGGAAGAATTAGAAAAAGAGTTGAAAAACTATCAACAGCCATGCAAAATACAAGCGGGCCGATGACACTTCCCTGTGGAATGCCCGCAGAGATGGAGAACCACTTCGACGTAGAGGAATTAATCCGGACTGCTGCATGGCGGTCCGTGAGGAAGCTGCGCACCCAGAGGATAATTGAATGTGGCAAACAAAATTTGATACAGGCATTGATTATAACATCATGAGGCAACATGTCAAAAGCTTTAGAGAAATCGACGGTAAGGACACGCACTGCCCCCGATTTACCATCAAGAAACTGCAAGATCTTGTTGTACAAAAATGTCATGGCGACGGATGTGCCTCTGGAAGGAACGTAGGCGAATTGTTTTTCACTGATTTTATCAATGACATGCGGAAGGATCCAATTCTGTGTGACAATGCGCTCAAGACACTTAGAAAGGGTGGGAAGCAGTGAAATCGGCCGAAAGTGCTGCAATTCCGAAGGGTGAGGGCACTTTGGGATGGGTGAAATGAAAGCAGACTTAAAGCATGCAGGAACTTGACCATCGCGAAGACTGGAATTGAATAGCGAAGTAATAGCAGGGGCAAGTAGTGATGAGAAATCGCGAAAAATCCAAGACGGAATTCCGTCGGGTCCTGGACTTCTTTTCTTCAAGTTTGTTAGTGTTGATTGCACTTCAGAAACAGAAACTTGCAGACTATTATTGTGGAAACTGTGGTCGCAGAACGGTGGACACTCTGAAACATTGGTATTACGGGCGTTGTCGTGGATGGAGACGAAGAAATCGGCTAGTTGTTCGGCTGTGAAGGGTGCTGTATTGTTACTGCGATCCGGTTTTGATCGGCTAAGATCTTTGATTACACTCCAGATTTTCCTTGAGTTACGGGAAGCTATAGCTGTGTTTACATAGGTTTGTTTTAGATGGTAAGTGTGGCGTATGACTTCGTCGCGGAGTCGAATATATTTAAGTCTCTTGTTTGAATTAAACGCCCGATCACGATCATCTATCAAAATTTTCAAGGATGTCTTCATCCAGGGAGGGTCAGTGTTCCGGAAACGTACGGTGCGAGTGGGAAAACAGTGATCGAAAAGAGCATAGAGGCACGATTGGAACACAGAAGTTGCTGAATCCACGGAATTTTCTGAGTTCACTAATGCTGACCAGTCGAATTGATGTATAAGTTCACAGAATTTGGCTTTGTTTGAGGCATTGACCTTACGAACTACTTTCTTGATACAAGACGGTCTGTTGGAGGACTTGTCAAGCCACAATATGACTGAATGGTCTGATTTCCCAATTGGTCCAAGTCTTTGAGGTTTGCATGTCACAGGGATGTTTGTCAGAATTTGGTCTAGAGTGTTGCAGCCTCTTGTGGGAAAGTTTACCATGGCTGTTGTCCCAGTAAGTCGTTGAATTTCGTCGGTATGAAACCGTAGGTCGTTCAAGTCGCCAGCTATAATGATTCTGGTATCAGAAGGATCTGAAGTAGATGACAAACAATAGTCGATAATGTTGACTATGCAAGAGATGGCGTCTTCATGGTCACTAGCACTGTTCCAGAATGGATGATATAGTGTTATTAGAAGAAGCTTGGGCATTAAAATAGGTAGTATCTCCGATTTGCAAGTACGGAGTGAAGGTATCTCGTTGTCTGACAGAGTTGAGCAGACGAGAGAATCTCGAACGTAACACAAGATGCCTCCGCCATTGCGATTTCGATCTTTCCTGAAGATGTTGCAGCCTTTACAGGCTATAGCACTGTCTGGTATGGTAGTGTCAAGCCATGTTTCACATATGATGGCGAAGTCGGGTGAGTACTTGTTCGTCAGCATTGCCACCTCATCCACCTTATTGATGAGTGACCTTATGTTAGTAAGGATGAGGGACGGTTGTCTTTTCGAAAAAGGCGAGTTGTTAAGTCGCTGATGCGGAGTGGTTTGTCTCTGGCGTTGAATAGGCACCAAGAAGCGAGGCACCAAGTGCACACAGGCATAGATTTGGGAGTAGAAATCTTTGAGGGCAGAGAAGGCGAGAACACTGTTTCCGATGACGTGGTGATGATGTGGTTGGGAAGCTTGGGAAGACACAGACCATGAACTTGACACAGGCGCATGGTTGGCGAGAAAACTTGGCCCAGTGCACGACAGCGATGTGAGTGACGCAGGGATAGATTGAGGCTCAACATGTTGATTAGATCGAATGGGGACGCCATGAAACCAGACAGGTCTCATGGCACGGCTGGGAGGAGGAGCGCGCGCGCGGAGCTGCAGGAGGACGTCACGGGTGTACATGAGGCGGGAAGATGAGGCCATCAATGTTTTGTCACTGCCAATTGAGTAAGAAAAAAGCAGAATCAGTTGCAGATATCGGTTGACTACTGGGGTAGGTAACGCAGAGCACAGAAAACGACGATCGGAAAGTGAACAGGAGGACAAGGAGCACAATATGAAAGCATCGAGCGAGCAGCAATAGATGACGAGAACGAAAAAGTGGTGGTATAAAGTCACTGAACGCCCGAGGCAAGAGAAGTTCACCTTCCCGCTCGCGCGCTGGCCAGCGAATGTTAAAATATTATATTTAATCTGAGGACAAAAAGTCGAAGAGGCTAAGAGAGTCTAAGAGTCTAAAAGTCTCCGGTGATCACTTCCTCAAAAAGTCCATTGTTGCCTTTTTGCACTTCGTCAGAACAGAATCAGTTAATTGTACACCGAATCCCATCTTATTTATCAGAAGCGCTTCGAGGGTAGGTACGGACATAGAAGCTCGGGATTCAGTCCCAACTTTTCTGACCATACTGAAAATTCGTTCTGAGTCAGCATTACTATGGAAAATGGAAAGAATTCCCAGCATGACACAAGCCAGGTCATGATATGGATAAGTGCCAAAAGACAAAGCAACTAAGAAATCCACAAACTTCATCATGCATGTTTCCTTATCTTAGGCAGCGCAAATTTTTGAAATATGCGTTCTTAAACGATCTAGAATTCATCTTAGGTTGATAAATTCAAAATCCGGGACAGGATTTTAACTTTTCCGGGACATCCGGGACAGCTCCAAAATCCGGGAGTCCCGGAAAATCCGGGACAGTTGGCAGGTCTGGTGTAGGGCAACATCAGTGGGTTTTCACTATCATTTTCAAAACACGTTGAAATATTGTAGAGATACTGTGGAAGCTCCATAAATATCATTATTGCATTAATAATCATAGGAAAATAATGAGTAATATTTCAGAATTACATGCATTAAGCACCATCCGTGTTTGATGAAATCGTCTCAGATGAAATTTTCAGTTTGCAGCAACGACTTTTTGCATCAAGTATCTGAAAAGCATGAACAATAAATACATATATGTGAAAGAATTTCATTATCACAAGAATCAGAACTATTGACGAATTCGTCATCTGCAAATAATGTCATTATATGTTAGCAAAATAGTTATATAATACCAGACAAAGATAATTAAATGAATAATAATTATTTCCAATGACCTGAGATAAAAATCGGTACGTCGTTCATCAGGAAGTTGAACAGCAACATTATGAAATGCGATATCACTCATTCATTCTGTATAGATGACTGGTAATCACCAGCATCATTCAGCATGGGTACAAAATTCGGGTTACGCATCAAACATCATAGTAGAAAAAATTGTCGCTACCCAACATAGATTACTCCTGCACAATAACATGTAGTGTATGTGTATGCGGTATGAATTTAAATAATTAATTATGACAATGTTTCACATGTTAATTATGTTGATACATGTTGATACGTATGCGAAATTCATACTGATGCATACTATGTTTCATACTATGATAATGCATACGTATGCGTAATACATTTTTATTCATAGCATGTTTCATAGAATGTCAAAACATGCGTATGCATCGCTCATAATTGTGCATACTATGTTTCATAGTATGTTGATACATAGTATGCATACTATGTTTCATAGTATGTTTATACACACGTATGCATTATTCATACTTGTGCATACTATGTTTCATAGTATGTTATTACATACGTATGCGTCGTCATACTATTTTTCATACGGACTTATTTCTGTATTGCAGGTGTATTTCTGTAAGTGTTGTTATTGCTCTCTGTCGGGCAATTGAGTTTGATGTAGAAAGCTTGCAGAACTGTAATTCCACGATTTTATTTTTCATCGTGGAATTACATTTGAATGTGCAATTCCATGATCAAACTTAGAATTTGCAGTGATGTTTGGCAAATCGATGATAATGTTAGTGGGATATCAAAATAGCGTATTAGGTATTACCTCCTATGCTATGAGTACAAATGCAACGTTGTGAATCAGATTACACTTCAATGACTACTTAGACGCTAACACATTCTATGGATGCAAATCATCAATACCTAGACAAAGCTCTAACATCGAGATTTCTTTCTGAGCTGAACAGATCATATTGTTTTTTTATAACAAAGAAAAAAGGTCACTCCCAAAGTTACGACGATAATGTATTGAAGTAAAATATTAATTTTTTTAGTAAAATATTTTTATTTCAAGTCGCCTGACTTGATGCCATCGGAATCAACCAGCAGACAATCATACAAATACGATGAAGCCGAATATGCGAGGATCGATGAAATAT
Source organism: Prostheceraeus crozeri (assembly GCA_907163375.1). Taxonomy (NCBI): domain Eukaryota; kingdom Metazoa; phylum Platyhelminthes; order Polycladida; family Euryleptidae; genus Prostheceraeus; species Prostheceraeus crozeri. Next base: position 547,401 of record CAJQUW010006427.1, on the reverse strand, counting down.
TCCACTCCATTTTTTAAGACAATCACCTTGACTATTCCTCATGTAGTGTAATTTTCTACCAATTGAAATGCCATAATTCTGGCAGACGTAGCACTTTCGTTTTTTCTTTTAATCATGTACCTATAGGCCCAACACACACAACCGAGCTAGATTTTATTTCTTTAATTGAACTTAAATTAAATAAATTAAACAACTTAAATGCAACATTATAATCTGATGTTCACTTTGGATCACCCTGTAGGCTATAATTACCTTAACAACGATCATTTTACATGGTTGACTACGAACGGTAACATTTCATGAAATTTCGATACCAAAAATCGAGACAAATAGCAGTGGACAAATTTGTAATTCCACGACTTTTTAACATTGTGAATCTTGTATCATCCTGTAGCTTAAATTTACTTAACCAATGATTATTTATTTAAACAAATGTATCAATTAAGATAGTATTTTGGTTTCTACTGATAGATCTGTTTCAATTCGCAGAGTTTTTGCATTAACCACAATGAAAAAAAGATCACTTCCATTTTCGTAATTCTACGATGAAATGTAGAAGAGCAACTCCCTCGGCCCAATATAAATATCTGGAATCTAAATTCAGTCGTTTCATTTGGCCTGGTATTCTAGATGTATAAAATGTTTTTTGAAGATAAATAACAGCTATCAATAAGCCACAGTGAAATCCGATTTACAGAAAAATCCCTCAGAATGTAGTTCCACGATGCAAAGAATTGCCCTATTCTATTATAAATTACTGTTGAGATGATTTTCATCATCATATGAGAATTCAAGAACCACTGACCTAAAGTCCACGAGTATGTATGTCGTATTCTTCGAAGGGAAACGATTCATGACGATTCATGTAGATACTCAAAGACGATTCAGATTTCTAGATAATTCATGTTTCTAAGGCATTTGTCGAAGTGTTGCAGAAGCAAAACTTTTTTTGAGAAATTTAGCACTTGCTAAATTGTTTCGTCGCGAGACTGTACCAATCGATAATCATGGGGAAAAGGTGCCTTTACTTTTGTCTGACGGTGATTTCTGCGTACTTCGAAAATCATGCAAAAAATTTTTCCGAACATCATTTGACTATTTTTTGAAGCAGGGCAGTAAAATGGGGATAAGGAAAAATCGCGATATATTGAGTTCACCATGCTATGAAGCTGCAGTCGAACTTGATTTGACAAAGTAGTTAACAGAGTGACTGAAATATATTTTGTTCTTATAGATTTTGAATACAATCCATAAATTGTTCTCCTTCTTTCACATTTATAGCTCCATTCCCAAGCGCAAGATATCTATCGCTCCATTAACTCATGACTATAATACTCAAATCCTAACAATTCTCATGGGATATGAGATGTTGATCAAATATGGAAATTGACTTTTACTTACTTCGTCGCTATAGACCATTTGATCCGCCTCTTGATACTCCTTCTGCATCCAAGTAGTCATTGTTCTTCGATATATTTGGACGGCGGTTGCTAATGACAACTTCGATTCAGTCACAGCATTTGATGAATTCTGATAATCATCCTCGTCTGAAGAGGTTGTAAAATCATCGTAGTATCGGCGATTACGTCGATTTAAGGCGGTCGAGCCATTCTCATAAGAGCGCTCGAAAGATTTGTGAATGGAAGAAAATTTGTAGTTACCATGAGAAATTCTAGTTGGACTTATGTCCGACAATTCCGACTCCTCGTCAATATCACTACTGTCGAAGGTAAAACTGTTTCGTCGATCATAGTTTGGGTGCTGATTACGCTGACTAGATGATACACTTAGAGTAGAGTTAATAGTTCGATCACTTAAGTCACTTGACCGATATATTGAAGAATTACGGCAATTGGGAATACGAGATTGTGATAGGGATGGGTGCGAAGGCCTCGTTGGATACACACTTGGTCGCGATTGCGCATAGGCACCAGGATGTCCAGGAGAAACACATCGACTCGTAGGATGACCAATAATGGTTGGTGGAGAGACAAGATTGTGCCAGATATGAGGTCGAGTTGGTGATGATAATTCTGAGGGACGAGAGTTAGTACCCTGAGGATGGGAGAGAAGTGAAGATGATAACAGGTCATTCAATTGTCCTCTTGATAGAGTTGATGATATTGAGTCATCTCCATCCCCCGATATCGGCGTGCTGCAAGGTTGATCTGGAGGAGAAGACCCGGTGTTGCGCATGGCAAGTGTTTGTTTTCGCTTGGATACACGACCAGCAGTTGCATTATTCGTGATGGTGCATGACGTCAAAGTTGTAGTTGTGTTCTTTTCTGGTGCCAAAGAAGATGGTACAGCAGTAACTATCAGTTGTCGAGGTATAACGGAGCCAGACGTAACTTGAGAAGCACTAACAATAATGGTTGGAGTTTTGTTTGTGTCATTAAGTTGTTTCACTAGCTGCCCAAGACTGGAATTATGAATACTTGTAGTTTGGTTAGATGCCCGCTTGTTACGTTGAATCTGCAAAGCCTTCCTATAGTCGATGGCTGATCGTGGACAGCATTCTTCACATTCGTGATACATGTTTTTGTCATAGATGATGTTATCCGCTGACACACAGTCGAAATGCTGCCATACGCTGCATGAAAGAAAGGAACTCATGAATTAGTGAAATGTCTAAATGAGGTTAACTCGTAAATCAAGTCTACACCAATGCAATCAAATATCATATTTAATGATGGATGGATGCCAAAAGATGGATAAAAAGCAAATCCCTAAATTCTGAACATCAAGACGTGAAATCGCTCGAATCGAGCTGTGTTCACTATACCAGTTGCAAAAGTTGAAATTCGATGTAGACCCATTTATGGCATGCCAGCCTGGAATTCATTATATGAGAGAAATAAACAGAGAATGAGAGACTTTTTTTGAACGACGATAAAATATATGTACATCAACAACACTGATATATATATAATCAATTCCCAAAATATTTTTATGAACAAAAAGAAATCCAATTCGGTACTCAGAGTTTCATGCGTCTAATAACACAATCATCAGCCGAATGAATTTCTTACCGAAATAATATATATAACAACCCACTCTGAACTACAAATTTCGTAACTACTCTGAACACAATTTTAGCCCATCTATCCATAAAAATTGGCTACCAAAATATTACATGTATGCTACAGCTTATTGTTAAAAGACGTATGTAAAGACACATCCGAGCCAGTCGCATTATCAAGGATCGCCAGAGTGGAGCATCAATCGAGATAATTAAACCAACAAAAATTAGCGCGTTTTTTAAGTCTAACATTACCCCTTCAAATAGTAATGATAGCTCATTACTAACTTGACAGTGGCATTTTATTCATCTGCTAAGAACCGACGAAAACCAAAAAACTGCCACGACAGCTAATATGGATAAATACAACAAATTTCAGTCACAAATTCTTACACTAAAAATTCAAATCAAACGAGTTCTAAAATTTAAATAGAAGTCATGTACCTGCACTTGGAGCACTGAAGCATCTTCCCATCATCATGAGTATAGGAACAAACACAACGAATGACATTTCCGACGACAGATTGACTTGGTGTATTTGGCGCTGCTAGACCACCAGTACAACTTCCAGTTGATTGAGTTCTAACACGAACTGGTATTGGTGGCGGCGATTGAAACTCATCCAAACTCACTTCACGTTCGCGGAGTCCTCCTGGCGAAGTCCAATTGCTTTCTTCGGATGTAAAGATTGGAGGACTCCCGTTTCCACTAAATTCAACAGCATAATTGTGATCCTGAAAATGATATTTGATTACAATTTACATTTCTATTGGACCCTACTAAGCCAATAAACTTACGTTATATGATAGACCAAATGAACACCCACTGGAACCATACGTGACATCAGGTGCAGGACAATTAGCAAACTGAACATCATCAGGAAGTTCACTAAATTTTTGAGAGGCTGACAGGCTTCCGCAAAGACGATCTTCAAGTCTACAACGGAATCAATCGATAATATGCTATGCATCATCTCATTGAAGCTGTGTATATTAAGTTATTGAATGATTGAAAAGTTCTGCCTCAATAGTAAGTCACTGTACCCTACATCTATAACTGGGTAGGTGGGGCTAATTTGGCCACCACTTCTATTTTCTCAAATTGCAATATAGGGGTCGAAACACAACAATACGAGTATCTGATGACGATGACGACTGACGGACTGCAGTATCAACTTTATATCCCTTAATCGGTAGCTGAAGTAGTGGTCGAAGCATTGTATTCCAAACCAAATCATTGTGGATTAAGACAAATGAAGAAATGTTGGATTTCATGGATTACTATAGGCGCATTACGAAACTTGCATAACAAATAGATTCAAGTGAAGAAATAGTATTTTCCATGTGCAGTCTTAGGTATAGTGTGTGGCATTAGTTCGATTGTATTCGGTGTAGTGTCGAGCATCCACTGTTTACCTCCACTTTTCCATTCTTTAATATCGGTTCCTTGTTGCTTTATAATATCCCTTCTTAATTTCTTGCTATTGATAACCATTGTCCTTTTCTATTTCCACTACCAGCATCCATAGTCGATACAGTATATCAGACGTCTGTGTTGAGAGTGTATGCGACATTGCTTGGAATCGATGTTTAGCAGTAAGAATGAGTAGTGTTACAAGTCTCAAGACTTCCATTTTTGACAGTTATTGGGCCAAAAACTGATCAATTTTAATTCGTTGACATGAGAAAGCTACATCGAGTTCTTTTCAGAACTGATTAATCCAATGGCTACAACAGCATTGCATTTGTACACCTACGGAGAACTCCTTCAATACTTATCAGGCCTAATTGAATCAATTTTTCAAATTGGTAAGAATTATATTCTGTTACAAATAACTGCTGGGATGATTTTCATCATCGTATGAGAATTCATACGAAATATAGTTGAATCCTCAAAAAATCATGACACAGTTATGCAACAAGGGACGGTATGAGAAACTATGGTTCGAATTATTTTTGAAGTGTCGTAAGATAATCCAAGCTTCATTTTGGGTATACGTTTTAACACTAGAAAGGCTGAAAATTAAACTACTTAAAAGCGCGGCTGGCGTCATTTTTGACGCCTTTCGATAATTTATCCTGTATTTCATATTACATGCCAGGAGACATTTCTTCTGGTTTGTAGGCTTTACTGATTATAATGAGATGACATTTACTATCGTAATTCAGCATTAATACATATTACAAGTCAATTGCAAACTATGGCTACTTTCTTACACACACCTTATACTTCTGGATGCATTTTGCATCTCCGATCGACGCGCGCTATCCTGGGATTGCTTCTGCATGTGTGTATCACCTTGCATACAATGTGTGCATTGTTGAGTGAGGCGTTGGCGATGTACAGTCACTTTGTTATTCAGAGGCGTGATCGAAATCAATATGACTACACCAGGAACACAGCAGCCAATGAAACACGTCAGAGTTACTCATCTAACGGTAAGGCTAATGTCCTCTATTTTAACATCAGACTGTCTTGTATCATGCGGCGAACGAAGAGAGAGGCAGCTCAAGAAGCGATAAGACGCTTGACAAATATTCCGTCGGACTGCTCTGAATGTGAAGAAGAACTCGATCACCGTGCACATGTGGATATTCCGTATGGTGATTGTGATAATTCATTATGTGATCCTTCGATTGATGGCAATAGTGATACTGATGATGAAGAAACACCTGACATTGTTGGAAATCAGCCTGACACAACTGGACTTCTTGGAAAGGACGAAAGCAAGTGGACGTTATTGCAGGATTCTACAAATGATCTCAGCAGTGGAAGACGACCAGTGCGAAATGTCTTCAAATCATCAGCAGGCTGTAAGTCACGGACCCTTCGTGAGATTGACTCTGATAATTTCTTTTCTGCCTTCAACTTGATATTCAACGATGCTATGATCAATTGCGTCATCAAACATACAATTACTGAGGCTCGTCGTCAAGGTAACGATGCATGGTCTATCGACAAATCTGAATTTCTTGCTTTCCTCGGAATTCTGATTATTCGCGGTGCTACTACAGCTTCGAAATTTGACGCGGACATGTTGTGGAACAAGAAGTGGGGCCCTCCCATTGTGATGAACACTTTTTCTCGTGACCGATTCCGTTCCATTATGCGTTACTTGCGATTCGATGATAAAGGACAAACGAAGGACAGAGTGAGGAGTGATAGATTTGGACTCATCTCTCAGTTATGGGATCGATTATTCGAGAACAGTCAAAGTACTTACATTCCACAGCAGAATCTCACCGTGGATGAGCAGTTGTTGCCATGCCGGGTTCGATGCCCATTCATTGTTTACATCAGAACAAGCCCGACAAGTTCGGCATAAAGTTTTGGATTCTATGTTAAGTAGAAAGCAACTTCGTTCTGAGTGGATTCCCCTATCTCGGCAAAGAAGACCACGAAGGACAACTGGGTCAACACGTTGTGCTCAGGCTGATGTTGCCATATATTCGGAAGGGATACAACGTCACCACTGACAACTTCCTTTACTTCGAAAACCCTGGCCGAGGATCTCAAAGGTAGACACTACCATTGTTGGTACGATAAGGCGTACAAGGAGAGAAATACCACGTCGGGTGCTTACACGCGAGTCGTCAATGGATCTGTACAGTTGTGATGCGTACAAGCTCGATGACAAACCAATTACACTTGTTGCGTACAAGGGAAAGAAGAAAAAGATGGTTGTTCTACTGTCATCCTTGCATGATTCCTGCAAGATTCAGGACAATGACAAGAAATTGCCGGAGCCCATCGCATTCTACAATTCTACAAAGGCTGGAGTGGATGTCATGGACTCTATGACGCGAAAGTATACCACAAAGGCTCAGACTCGGAGATGGCCCATCACCGTCTTTTACAACATTCTCGACATTTCCATCATCAATTCGTGGATCCTTTACAAGAAATGTGAGAATGATCAATTACCTCGCCAGTCATTCATGCTACAACTTGGCAAACAGCTGTGTTCTTTCAACAAAACGTCAGTACCTCAAACTCTTCGTGATTGGGCTGCACCATCCCCAACAAAAAGGCGAAATTGTGAAGTGAGTGCTCACCACAACAAAACAAACACAGTCTGCAGTGTTTGTAGAAAGTTGTGCTGTGGTGTGTGCATGGCAAGCAAGGAGAAATATGTTAGGTGCACCTGTGTTGACCGTGCTTGATTTTTTGGTTATGCAATCAAAACATATTGTTATGAACTACTATGACGTTGTTTATGATCTTTAGTGATGAGGGACGAAATCGTAAACACCGGTGAACAAAATAATGTGGAATATATAATGACTTTTTCAATCTGATAACTGACGGCGTCATTTTTGACGCCAGCCGCGCTTTTAAGTAAATTTAATAAATCTCTAAGATGTTAAGTAGGAAATGAAAACTAACTAGGACTCAAGTCATCGTCTATAGGAATTAGGAAAAGTCACCTGATACTATCCTGATTCATGATAATACAACAGTGCAGGACAGATTTAAAAATCGAAAGCGTCAAAAATGACGCCGCCGCCTTTCTAGTGTTAAGTCCAAAGCTTTATCTCGACTGACTTTTTCGCAGGGGCGTTTTTTAAAAAGCAGTTTTGATTCGGCCACCCCTTGAAGCTAGGTCGGACAACAGGATAATTTCGTACTCCAATTCAGCTACCAATTTTTCGATTATGTAGCGATAAATCAGAATAATACAAAATTCGTGTATTGTCGCATTCAAGGCCTATGTGAAGTAGTAATAGTATTTTCTACAGCCTTCACCTGTCAAGGTTAACTGCTTGCTATGGTAATTTTGCATTCGATTCTCAAATTCTCTTAGTGAGAAAGCCTGCTTAATGCAAGGGATGAGGCATTTTTACATCGAACCAAATTATTCCTCCTAACCGAAGCATTTAGCAGAAGGGATGACGTGAAGAAGAGAACAAATTGTTCTTATGCGAATGTGCAAGAAGGTTATGTGATTGACTTGCACGTTCTAATAAATGGATAATGCTGATAATCCATTTATAGTATACTCATAATCTGTTAAATCTAATCTTGTCTAATCTAATCTTACCTTGGGGACATGCTGGACGAAGGCGGGGATGCTGTCGCTGCAGTACAGACTCGGATTCGATGTGGTTGGAGCAAGTTCAGAGAACTCTCACGCTTTTTGACAACCAAAGCACCAAATTTAAGAACAAAGGCAAAGATTTACGAAGCATGTGTCAGAAATTACATGTTGTACGGCAGCGAAACGTGGGCCATGACGAAGGAATCTGTAAGGCGGCTTGAAGTCAACGACATGAGAATGGCGCGTTGGATGTGTGGTGTCTCTCCTCAAGATCGGATCTCAAATGAGGCAGTGAGAAGAAGGCTCGGGATAGAGGAAATTGGCGACGTCTTAAGAAGAAGGCGTCTGCGTTGGTTCGGGCATGTCACCAGAATGAATGACAGCTGTTGGACCAGGCGAGTGCAATCCATTGACGTGGCAGGGCGAAGACCAGCCGGCCGACCCAAGAAGTCATGGAGAAACAGTGTCGACGAAGATCTGCGACTACTCGGACTGGTACCCAACGATGCCCTCGATCGGGAGAAGTGGCGAGGAGCCATAAGGAGAAATCGTCGGACCCAATCAAGTTGGAGCAATCGACGCTAAATGGATTGAATGAATGAAAGGTGGTCAAATTATCCCCATCGGCCAGCGTACACATGTGGACCTAGATGCTAGAGGAAACATGTTTTCTAAAAATCTGTCCTCTAGCTATTTAGAAGTAGAGCCATTTGCGCTTTTAGTGCCTTGATTTGAAAATTTGTTTTGAACTAGCGACAATTGAATTTTAAAAAAGTGGCCGTATTCGCCCCACCGTACCCTATTCGCTTATTGAGCATTGATTTTTCGATCAAAACTGATGTCGCGTTCTGGGGATAACGTCAGTCAGGACTCTAGGTGACAGGCGTCAATAAATGAATTGAAGCTGGGTCAAGGCAGTTGACAAACTGTCGATTACATGTCAAATGGAAATATATTCTGCCCTACCCATTGCCCCAACCAACCACTGACAACATTGGGAACAATAGGGCAAATTTTAATTATATGCGAACAGCTAATAGATAGATATTAACGCGTCCAAGATTGTTTTGCTATAGTCACTGTTTTCGTTATTCATCTACTGAAAATAAGCTGCGAAAAAACATTGGAAAAGTCTCACCCATCAATCATAATATAAAACCTCAACGTCATTAAGTTCACGCGTGAATTTGTCCTACCACACAATCAATCTATTACCGCTCCCATAACTTTCAAATCAACCAGCATTTGTCAGGCGTCTTTTGAAAATATTTCGATTTGAAAGCTTTAATGAAATAGGCAAAATCGCTTGCCATTTAATATTTCGATTTGAAAGCTTAATGAAATAGGCAAAATTGCTTGCCATTTTATTAAGTAATATGGTCAATTGATGAGTGCGGTACGATTAGGGCTGACTGAAATGTAAAAAAAGTGCGTGTAACACAGGAGCACATCAGCTTCTACAATTCTTGCAAAAATAAAGTGGCGTAACTCAACTACTGCTTTCCCGTAAATTAAGTAACAAGATAAACACGACTGTTACAGAAGAGCCGAAAAATTGCGCCAAATCCTGGATATAAATTACAAGATAAATTGTTTTATTATGTTGTAACCTCATTGCATTTAATATAGGAGGACAAGAGATTGCAGAACAGTCAACCGTGGTCATATGCTACAACAGCCTCGGGCAGGACGATGCCATAGACGGGAATTACTAAGATCAAACCTAGACGACAGGACTTCTGTGCAGATGCTCATCATACCAGCCGCACATATTTTGCATGGCAATATAATCCATCGTTTATTTAATTTCATTATTGTTAATGAAACTTTCATCGATCAAGCGCGTGTGTTATCTTCATTGTAATACTCACAGACAAATGTGATATATTCTTTCACAAAATCTCACATTGACGGTATACCAGTTAAGAAAATTCAATTTACTTGCAGTGGGAGGTTCACTTTTTGTATCAATTTAAAATTACATTCAACGATTACACCACAGAAACCTATCAATTTTTTCTGTTTTCGACTCCTAGATACATTCATGCAATTTTACCTTGAAAAATCTGTTCTTATGATATCGTCACCACGCTCCTCCACGACATAGTTCCTCCTTTGAACGGTGTCAACTACATTTTCTTTGGAGTTTTCATTCATGCTGAAAATAAAAGTCAATCAATTAAAAGCTATGTCTAAGTTGCGTAGATCAACACCGGCATTATTTCGGTATTAGACGGTTAACTATATATCTTTCAAAACACACCTTTATCCAGGGATGCGGAGTCCTATCAATTTGATAGGACTCCTGCTTTTGATAGGACTCCGACTCCGGGTGGCAAGTATATAAAGCCTATTTTTTTAAAAAAAAATGGCAACCTACATCATAGATCATTATAGGCCTACCTGAACCTTTCTTTGGTGATCATTACTGTATCAATTATCAATCATTTTCGATGAAAGTTTGTCAAATGTCGCTTTAAGTTGGATGCATGCGACTCGGCTCCTCTCATCTTGTTGATGTGCGCTTCACACGGTTTTTCTCCACTTTCTACCAGGCAGGAAATTCCCCATCCTTCTCCAAAAAATATGAGTACACTTTCGATTTTAATATGCGGTTTGGAGGATAGATCAAACACGATTAATGTGAGGGTACGAGGTAATGTTCTCTTAACAAACTAGTATTTCATTTTTGTCTCTGACGTGACCTTTGGTGCGTAGGTGTGATCGAGGCTAGGAAGGCTTGTCTTCTCTACTAAATGGCCGAGTGAAAAGACAATCCTTTTATTCACCATCACGGTTCATTCCCTCAACTATTACAAGCTTTGCATGCAGCAGTGTCTCTGTACTTTTGTTTGACGGAGAAAATTGACATCAAGACAGTGACAGCTATGCACGAGGATAAATAATTTGCTTGTATTATATTTCGGGTCTAGTTATCACCCGGAGTCCTATTATTTGATAGGACTCCGACTCCAGCAAAAATGATAGGACTCCGGAACTCCGACTCCGCATCCCTGCCTTTATCGAAAACTATGGTGAGGGTGGATAAACAAGCAAAAATATGGAAGTATTGTTTTTATTAATTTCGGTTCCTTCTCATGCTATCATTTGTAGAGAGATTTCATCTGCACTGTAATTTGCAGATATCACTCATCTGATCATGTAATTTTGCTGAAATGTTGGTGGTATTGCATATACATACGGTAGATACCGTGTTTCTTCGAATAATACTCGCGGCTACTATTCAAAACTCATTCCTGGCCGCATCTACTACTTAAAAGTCCCCGCCAAATTATTGCAAGCTTTAATTTTCTACATGCTTGCGCATACGGCATTTTCGATATGATGTTGACGATGCAGCATTTAGATGATTGCAAACTCATTAGCGCAACTTATCAAAGTCTAGTATATCTCCACATGTATGTAAAAGCGTTGTCTAAAAACGGGCTTTAATAGCAGCCAAAGCAGGGTTGGTCAAAACCCACCCGGTCAGAAAAAAACCGATTTCATCCGCTCGGCGGGCGAAATCGATTTTGCCAAATTAGATGATTACGTTTGAGTTTCACCAAAACCTCGGTAGACCTACAATCGCTGACCGGTTTCAAACTTATTAGTTCATAAGTGCCAGGATCATTACTACTTCCGTCCAAATCAGCGTCATGTTGCATTACAGCAATCCGAAGGAATTGACTTCGAAAAACCTGAGCAGACTTGGACAGATAGTGACGGGTCTAGTCTTCTATTATCTGACAAAATTCAATATTCATTATTAAAGAAGATACTTCATGTCAGATGATAAGACTAAATCCCTCATTTTCTGTCCAAATCTGGTTTAGTATTTCTGATAGTCAGTTTCTTTGGATGCAAATGTAATTCATTTTGGTGGAGACTTACTAATTATATATTTCCTTTTGTTTAATGTGATGAGAAGTCCTTTTTAATGCTAAAAATAATGTATTTGCACGAGGCCTTTCGACCGACCAAGCGACCATGCTCAGATGCTGGATTACTTTTGGTCGCTTGGTCGGTCGAAAGGCCTCGTGCTAATACAACATTTTTAGCAATGAAATGGACTTCTCTCATCACATCAAATTATGTCATGTCCATTATTCACAAAAATGTCTATTTCCTGTCGCACCATAACAACAGTCTTGATTACGTTTACAATGAATCTATGTGTAAAAAGATAAAATGAATCGAAATTAAGTTATGAAAGGTTGACGAAACGATTTGTTTACTATTTAGTTTCAATATCAGTACTGCCAACAGTTTGTCTATATTTTTGTCTAGGCCAATATTTTCTTACTGTTTGATGGAATAACAAATAGACATTTGGTGATCGATGTTTAGATAACTCTTTGGATCTTTTCAGTTCTTGACCATAATATTCATATAAAACTCAATTTATAGACCTTTGCATGCATTTTCTCTCTGATAATACCATAGTGGCAGGGTTGGTCGGCAAAAAAAACCCACCCGGGTTTTTATCGGGTTATATCCGGGTTATATCGGGTGTTTCTTCAATAGTTCTCGAAGCGATGAGGTCAGATCAGATAGATTCGGTATAAACTTTCCAAGGTAGCTTACCATACCGAGAAACCGCTCAAGTTCCTTACGATTAGTAGGAGTTGGCATCGACGTTATTGCCTTAACCTTTGTGTCCTCTGCTTTGATTCCTTTTGCCGAAAACACATGTCCAACGAAGTTGACTGTTCATTGGACTTCAGTAACCTTTGGAACAGTAACATTTACTGACATTTTTTCAGTAACATTTGGACTTCAGTAACCTCAGCAGCCCTCACAATGTCCTCTGCTTTATTCAAATCCAGATTGGGTTCTCGGAGAAGTCTTGATCGCACCTGGTTGCATCTGATTCCACCGACAATTCTGTCTTTGATTAAAGAGTCACGAAGAATACCGAATTCACATGTCTTGGATTTCAATTTCAGGTCAGTCACAAATGAGTCGAAGTTTTCACCAGCCTGTTGATCACGTGTGAAGAATACATGTCTCTCGATGGTCACGTTTTTCTTTGGGATGCAGTGTTTTTCGAACTTGGATAATATGCACTCGACGGTATGATGAGGGGCGGAGTCTTTGCAATCTGAAGTACACTCAATAGGATTCCATTGAAAGGTATTGTAAACTTCAACTCTGAACCGATAATATGTAGAAGTGTGCTGCTTTTAACCTTCACTGACTTTTCTTCCAATCCACTTGCAAATTCATATATTTCAAATGATTGCTTGAACCTTTGAAATGCCTCTGCCAAATTGCCTATTAATGATAATGCTTGCGGTGGGTGTAGTAAATCCATTACTCTGACACCATGTAGAAGCGTATGAAAACGACGACTAACTGTGCCAAGCGACAGCTCTTTCATGAAAGCTATATTCATCATCATGGACAACGCAAAAGCATGAGAGAGTGAACACATCACACGTTGGTTAGAGATGAGAGTTGTACAGTACATAGATATCTATTCTTCTACAGAGGTAAACTTCAATGAGGTAACTACAATGACACTCTATTACACCGATATGCTTTTATGCTTTTTGCGATCCGCACATGTAAACAAATCCTGTACATCAATCTTTGCCTTTTCGATTCCCACAAGTAAACAGATCCTGTTCATCCTCGAATCCCATAAAGATGTAATCGCTGTGTGATAAATATGTAATCCGCCTTTACACAAACTTCGCCTCATACATCAAGACTTAACAATGGGAGTTCTCTCAGCTCCCGTAAGCCACGCTAAGCGCTCTGTATTCACTCTTCACCGCCCCCCATATGATGGCTACAAGTCATTGTTAGTCGTTTATTCACCTATGCAGCAAGGCATTAAGGAAAATGTGAGTCGTTTGTTGGTCGCGTCAGGGTGTCTACTGGAATTTCAAGGTGGTGTTAGAGCACTTTAGAGCACAATTTTGGGCAAAATAGAACACATTTTTATGCAAAATAGAGCACATTTTTTAAACGCAATAGAGCCCGAGAACGATCAAAATCTAGCTGTGTGATGAACGCAATTCTACGCGTATGATTACCTGCCTTACGATAGGTCTACTTGACATTTATTTGTCCCGTTTATTAGTACACAAAAACAATATCTTGTATAGGGAAGAAATGATTATTATCACTGCTAGAAGGCTAATACAAAAACCATAACTGATAAAACGACTGAAACATGAAATAAAAATCTATAAAACAATCCATTTGAAACAAATTACAATAACAATTCATATATGATGAGAGTAATCTAGAAGACAAAAATGATAGCCAACAAGACCATTACGATTGTAACTGGAATAGCTCATAGTCATTACAAATATAATTGAAGGGGCTACAATGAGATTATGAAGAGAATGACATGGAACCTCTAGATAAAACTGAAACCATATTCTTTAAAATCACGACGCAGTGTTAAGGTGCACGCATGACATACATTAATTTAGAATAGTTCGGCCGGCTTTGAAGCACCTATCGATAACGAGAAACCTGTGATCAATTTTTCAAAACTGATTAACGTTAACCTAACTAAATTTTTTAATTGATCGATGTCTGAATACGGCTTTGCAGTCTTTTAATGTTCTAAATATCATAATTCAGGGATAACGATTTTCACTCGATGATTTCGTGATAGGGCTGGAATCATGTTCAAACTATATAATGCAGCGAAACCTTAATTACGGCTTGGTAGAAAATATTTATATGAAAGTCAGTGCTATTGTTAATTATTATAAAAAATGGAGAGATCCGGCCCCAATTGAAAGGGAAATTAATTAAGACAGTAACGACGAGGACATTTGCGTACAGGCTATGTCATCAGTGTACAAGTGCACAAAAAACTGGTTTTATTTCATATCCCTTTTAACTGAGACAGGCTCTCCTCATTTCTCGTTATGAGGTGTATATACAATGTAGATATTCAGTTGGGGGAATTATACATGAATGTTGACGCTTAGAATTTACGATTCTTAATTGTAACAGTAGCATGTATTTCGATAAGCACCAACAGATTGAAAGGAAATATACCTGAAATTAGACAATGAATAATCGTAGATAAAAAGTCTAACTATAAAAAAATTATTTATGACATCAAAATGTATCAATCCATTTCCTACATTTGAAAACAATGGTCAATTCCTCCGTTATGTCCTATGTTTCCAATTGATTTACTTGTGTAGATTTCGTGAAACGGGAAACAAAAATCCAGCCCGTACCTTGATCAAATTCGGATTGTAGGCTGCGTTTGGAAGTCACATATGAGACTAGTCACATTAAAACTACGCATCATTCGAGTTTCGCAACAACTTCTGTAGATGAAATCAGCATTTATTCTCGTTCATTTCGACGTGATTACTTTTCTTATTCAAATACTGTGACTTACCGGTAAGTTGACTGATACCAAGTTACATAAAGGCAAAAATGTCATACGTGACGAATTTCAAGAATAATGCTAACGACTAACATCACCTTTTTTGGAGTAAAATCTGATATGTATCAGTCAATAAAATTAAAGTCCAGTTCAAAAATTTATATTTTTCACGTTATATTTTCATAATCTATTCAAATATAGGCCAATAACGGTGGTATGAATATATTCAAGAATCAATCGAATTATAGTACGTTTACATGAATCATTTGCAACTTTAACAAAATCTGAGAAAGTCATGCAATGTTTTTCATTAAATAACAAATCAAAAAAGTATTTTTCAAAACAAAGTCAGAAATAGAGCACTTGACTCTGATTAGAGCACAAATAGTGTGCTCTAGAGCACATAACGCCAAATAGTGCACATAGAGCACTCAGTAGACACCCTGTCGCGTGCCTCATTGAAATTCACAGAGTGAAGTTAATTGTCGAGCCGAGAAAAGACCATATTTGTGAAGTGATTCATTATGCCTTGTGAGAGCCTTTTCTGTGTAACTCATCAAGTCATGCTGAGAATAACCTCTAGATTTCATGATATTTAGTGTCTTGTTAGTTTTGTGTACAGCGTCTTGTAACTTCGAGCATATTCTACAATATCTGACTACCTGCGACGCGAAAACATTAAGGGCCATCTGTAATGGGATCATGCTCTCCGGAAAAGTCAGTTGCACCACAGAGAAAGAGAAGTCATCTACCTTGTGATAAACTGAAGTAGTAAGAAGCATGTAGATTACGGAATTGTATACATTCCATACGATGATTTTTGAGAAGAAGCAGAGTCAATAAATCAGAAAAATGAATTGGCATTACTGTATTTTAATTAGAAGCATCGAAAAAATGACATAATATGGAAAAATCTATTTCACCCGATTTCGCCCGCCGGGCGGGTGAAATTGGGTTTTTTTCTGACCGGGTGGGTTTTGACCAACCCTGCATAGTGGAAAAAAGTTGTTAAGATAACAGTCAATGTTGTGTAAAGTATTCGTAAATGTGTAGGTGAGAGAATAACTTCATCTGATTTCTTATTTGAGTAGCTTGCAATTATCTGAATATTTGGTAAGGGTAAAATACAGTAGCCTATACTAAGTATTCATTAATCATTTTCTCATGATATAGTATTTTAATTAGGATTACATTATACTGATATGTGCATAAAAGATTTCATATTACTTACAAGAAAATCGATAAAACCGGATTAAACCCGATTTAACCAGGTATAAAAAACCCCGCCAGGATAAAACAGATAAAACCTCGGAGTGGGGTTTTTGCCGACCAACCCTGACCCAAAGCCAGTTGGCAACATTTCTGACACAAATACATATTGATAATACAATTTGGAAGTTACACTGCGAAATTGAAAACAGACGAGCAGGCGCGGCATGGAAAGGGTAAGTTGGGGTAATCGATTGGACGAACACGATGTCTGACAATTCCAAGGTGGCTGGTAGAAGGAATTGCACGCATGCACTTTATTGCGTGAAAGCATAACGAAAACTCAGAAGTCAAACAGTAATTGCCTAAAACAGGTGTGTAACGATTTCTGTTTACCATTTCCCCTGACTACTCCAGGTATACTACTCCAGGCTATATATATATAGTATGTTGATTGAACTGTGGGTACGAGTTTAGATGCTTCAGAACTTGGGAAGTGAGTTCCTTTATGGTGTCGACCAACACGTAGAAATTGATAAAATTAAATGAATGTTGTACAAAATTTATTTTCTGCCATAGTTTCGAATCAGTTTTCTGCAGCAAATTAAATAAAACACTTTGGAATAGGATTCCATCTACACTACAATGAATCCTCCAGCGAACTAGCAAGTAATCACGCTTTTACAAAGGATTTCAATATAAAAGTAGGGCTACTACAGACCATTTACAGACCACCCAGCCGATTCGAATTAAAAAAAAAGCGAAAAAAACTAATCCTTAACTGAGAAAGCAAAAAAAAGCGAACCCGCACTTTTTGCATCAATGTAGAACAGCGTTGCAACGGCATAATATGATAATAGCGTTATAACGACATACAAATTACGAGTGTAATGATTATCAAACCATACACTACCACAAATACTACGAACCTGTGTAGATTGCGAATATTACTTAATGGTAGAAAAAAGATAACTTGACGGAGTACCTCCTAGGAGGTATATTTCTTGCCTCTTGTTAAACGATTAAACGCAGGTGCCCCAGACCGTATTCATAGAAAAACTAGATTTTGTATTCTATTAATGATCAGACATATAAAAAGCAATCGATTTAGATTGTTTCAATTTCGGACAAATAATGTAGGCTTCAAGATTGTTTCATAAGATAGTTGAAAGACAGTGCTGATAAAAAATCAACAAAAAATACCACTGGAAAATTCAGCAAAATGAAGATGATTTTATAATTAATAATGTGGTTAAGGAAATTTCTCTAATGGTGGAATCCAGTGCGGAGACTTACGTCGAGATTAAGGAAATCGCGGCTTAAATCAGGGCTTAAGTCTGGCTTCGTATCCAATGCCACGATTTTGACATAAGCTGAGCGGAGCCTTGCGGAGTAAATTATGCGAATGTTTGACGCATGCATTGCATTTATTATGTTGGACTAGGCCTATTATGTAACTATGTCCTCAAATTGGGCGAATTCGATTAACAAACTTTATGTCACTGGAATATTGTCTTGTTATGTACGTACGTTACCTAGGAAACATATCTAGCCCATGCAGAATAATCATGTGAATGTCTAACATATGGGTTATATTTTACTGTGTATGACTATCCTCAAGTACTTAGCAGGCGATTTTTTAGCTAATGTTGTGTTCATTGTTGCGTATAAACGACATCTGATAAATGTATCGAGCGCTTATTCAATTAATTATACTTTGTTTCTTGCGGGTATTGCATGTAGTGTTCATTCGTGCCTAATTTAGTTGACAACTTTTCGTTGTTACTTAATAAACATCAGCAAAACTCTTGAGTCAAGCTGTGATGTTAGTTCTGCAGTCAAAATGACCTTGAATCATTATGGCTCATTATCCATCGAAGCTAAAACCGGTCTGTTGCTTTTCATTCTATTCAGCATAAATACGTATGTCCCCATCTGTCAACTGAATACTTCGATCATCTAATTACGGTTTGACATGAACAATAAGGTGTCTGAATACATTGAGTCATTAAGCGCATTGAGTCCGTCATTAAGGCCAAAGGTGGTCATACCAAGTATTGACGCCATTTCTTTTTTTATACCTCTAAATAAAGGTAATCCTGGAGAAGACGTGTTTTGGCATCTGTTCTATTTTTTTTATAAAAAGTATCGGTCAAAAACTAATTGCAAAGGTAAATTCTATCATAATACAGCAGGATTTGGCGCAGAAATTTGAGAGAAATATCATTATATTAGCGTAACCGTAAAAAACATGTTAAAATTCAGGTGTCCCTAATAAATTGACACGCACTGTATGCTGCCCCTGTTTGGCATTACGGACTTTCCCAGAAGTGTTCAGACCTGTTGGAAGGAGTTCAAAAACGGGGTTTGAAAATGATTATGTGGAATACGCTACAGCTATAATTATGAAAATATACTTGAAGTCTGTAAGCTGCAAAAACTGTGTGACAGACGAGAGCTATTGTGCCGGAAAGCAATGCTGAATCTCTCCAGTGACCTGAAGCAGAAGATTCCTCAGAAGAGCGAATATTCTAGGAGATTACGACGGACCACAACGACAATACGGACAAGAACTGAGCGATATCGTAGATCTTTTTTACCTTCTGCAGTGACATTTTTATGATTGTACATGTGCCTTTTTTATTGCAAAACTATCAGCCCTGTTGTAATTTTCGGAAATAAAGACATCTCGTAATAGGCCTAGTCCAACATAATAAATGCAATGCATGCGTCAAACATTCACATAATTTACTCCGCAAGGGTCTCGATGGATTTCTACAGCTCAGCGTCTGAACTAACAAGCATGCAGATGAGTAACATATATGACATCAACCAAGTCTGCCCAATTTTTACTTGCAGCAACTTTCACTGACTTCTGTCAATATTTAGAAAAATATTGATCGATCAAATCGACAATTATCGATTTTCTACTAAAGGGCTCGATAAAAATCTCAAAAGTTGTGAGAAGCAGATTAGCAGAATTTAGCAGAAGAATACACAGTTTTATACTTTTTGTCCAACGTTCACCCCCCAATTTCAGTAAGTGTGCTAAAATCACAAATTATTGATTTCCAATAAATTATCGATTTTCAAGAATCAATAAAGTCCATTTTCTCGATATGGGCTCGATGAAAGATTTTCTAATTTCTTTTAAATAGCTTCTCTTGCTCTAATAAGACCATTTTTTCAAAACAAATCATCCCCCATTTTTTCGAACTTTCGCGACCTTCCTGACCACCGTGCAAAGTGATGCGGAAAATGGAGATGCAAATCCAATTGAAGAACACTCCAATGGATTCGATCATGTTGTAGCATCTTATCAAAATTCAAATAGGGGTGTGACTGTCAGAAGCCAAGTTGCTTCTCAATATTTTTGAATATATGTATTGAATATGTATTGTGATGTAGCTATTGTAGGGCCTATAGTATCAGTATGTCCAAAATATAATATCATGCTTGTAATGTAATGTATTATATCATGTTACCAGTACACAGACCATGCTTTCTGAAAAGATCCATTCTTAAGAAATGATCTCGAATGAAACCCTTTAATACATAAATTAAAAACGGCCCTATCCATGAAGAAGATCTATTTCAAAATATCGAAATCACATTTGATGAAAATTGTATTCGCTATTGAAAATGTCTTCGTTCTTTTTAAGATTTTCTAGCTTAATTTCTTGAATTTTCAGTTTTGTTTTCAATATTTTAGTCTGTAACACCGCATGTTCTTCCATGATGTATACTTCACGCAGTAGCTTCTCGTGTTTACACGTGTAGTAATCAATAAATGCACAATTTGCTTGATCGACAGTCCTCTTGGCCAACTTCTCGGTCTTGTCGAGTTTCAATATTTTTGCAGCAGTCGGAGCTGGAGTATCACATTCTGAATCAATGTCTATTACTGACATAAGTTTAGAGTTAAGTTTTTCTCTGGCACTGGATTCCACCCTAAATGCCATGCTTCCAACTAATAAAAAAATAGCCGAAAGCTTTTGCCTCCTTTATCTGAATATTCCAAAGCATATTGATATTTCAAGTATTTATTAGATAGGGATCTGTCAACCAAAGTCTTGGGAAGTGGATCATATCACGAATGTAGAATCCTTAATTAAGTTTTTATTTAGGCAATTATTTTATACAGTGATATAATGTACACGAAAGATTTCATCTGACAATCACTGTAGTTTCCTTCACTACTCGTAAGCTTAATACATTATGATAATAGCCTTGCTTGCCAGGATACAATTTTTGTAGAGGAAGATAATGCTCATAATTAAGCTATAATGTTGAAGCAAAATTGATCTTATATTAAATAGGCTTTGTTGGAAACGTTAATTTAGATGTAAAGGTGTCAACTTGTATGCTTACGATCAATCAAATTGACATTGCTCAATTATGTAGCCCTATAGTGTGATTAGATGATAAATATTTCTAAAAAGGAACTTTCCGACAATGGAGGGCTGGCTGCCAAGGAGAGAAAATCATGTAGTCAATGCTTTACATTCTTGTGGGTTATTTACAAACCCCTTCCGTCAAGCTTTTAACTATAAGTGGGCATATTCCAGAGATCAAAACTAACTCTTATGAGACATATATTAGTACTTTTTCAATCAAAACTTTCCACTGTAAATATTTAACTCAATAATTAATATCTAATCATCACATAGCAATGGTAATATCTAATTATAGTGATTATAGTAAATATATAAATCATAACATCAATATTCTAAATCTAAATTGTTGAAAAGCGACGATAAATGACAATATTGGATAAATCTATGAAAATATTCCGTAAAAACTATCACTAAACACAGCCTACTTCAAAGGCCAGTTATCAAGATCTTGCTCCATGTACGTCTTCTAAAATATGCAAACCAAGTCCAAGTTTTGAATTGAATTGGCGATAGTCAATATTGAAAGATGTGGATTTTATTTTTGTCTCCGTTATTTTGTGATAAATAACGAAAACGAAAATAAAATCAATATCTTTCAACATTGGCTCTAAAAAAGTCCAAGCTTTACGATGCAGGGTTCTCTTTGTCTTCATTCGTTAACACCAGCTTCTCTCGTTGAATTCTATGTGGGCATTCCTATTTACTGACGCATTTGCAAGTCACGAGTTGTTGAAGCACACGAGATAAGTCGATACCGTATAGTTCAGCACACAGAAGCTATGAAAACACATGTAGGCCTATATAGTGGATGAAGTTTTGACGTAATAAGTATGACTGCAGTAATGTAAACGGTAGTTAAATCATTAACAAAATAGTGCATTACTGGTAGACCTAGTAGGCTATTCTTCAATCCATAACTCAGAAAGTTTCAAGTGGTTATAAGAAAATAGGATACACATATGCGATCATATCAGTACCATATGAATGTCGTTATTAGTAGATGCAAAATGATTATTTTACACATCAACTTTTTGCCTAGTTACACAGTACTACACAAAAATTACTGTGAAATTGCTACAACATCACTCTCTTGCTAATAAGGTTACACTTTCCAATTCCTATATAATATAAATTATTACGTAAGATTACGCAATTGTCAACAGCTGGATTCAGTTGTCAACGCATGGATGATAGCAAGACTAAAGGCCAACATGACAAAGTAACGTTGTCAACATGCAAAAAAGCGTGTACTACGAAACAATTTTTTTCTTGCTCTACCCAAAAAAGCGAAAAATAAACGAATGCCACTCGATAAAAGCGAAAATTCAAGCATATTTTCGAGAAAGCGAATGTCTGGGTGGTCTGCGTTTTAAAACACGGTTGAAGCTAGGGGTGCACCGATTAGTGATCTTGATAATCGGCCGATTACCGATTAATCGGCCGATTATTTGGTTTAAGTTCATCTCAGATCTACGTTTTCCATGTACCTACTAAAAGTACGGATTTAGTTAAAGGAGACTCAACAATAGTCCATTATCAAATCCTATCAAGAACACTCGTTCGACTGCAGCATGGCCGTGACTCAGAGAACAATGCGAGCAAAGTTCAATAATTCGGAATATGATGGATTCTCTCGCTGAATAGGAGTTAAGCAATCATCTACATAATTGGTCGGATTCTACGTTAAACAGGATGAGGTGCGCAGTATTTGAATGATTGCTTGTCAGTGAAATATACTGAGCTTTTGCACGATCAGCTTCCAAACAAGACATCCATCTTCGTGCTACCACGTGCTCAAACGCTAGATTTAGCAAGATGAACTTCCAATTCCCAGCAGCAGACGCCATGATGGGACTTTGCATCTGAAATTTGTCAACATTTCTTGCAGGAAATCTCAACTTTCTTTAAAAAATCGATTTCTTATTCTCTGAAACGAACTTCAGCGCCGACCTTGCAGCAAAGCCAACATCGACGTATTTTATATCAAGCAAATTTTCTAACCTCAAGGAAACGTTGAACCCCCAGAGACCTGACTTTTTCATACCATCTGAGACCTGAGCTTTTTCACACGCTCAAAGATCTTATTCTCAGTTTCTTAATTTCTTAGTTTACCAGTCTATTCAAAAGTTGATTTTGAACTAGTCTAGTTGATTTTAAGCAAAACAATGTTTGCGTATAGTAGATCGATATAACCGACGCTTTGAGTGTTTTCCAGCCTTTTTAGTGAACACATGCGAACATATGGAGTATTTGCAAGTCAGCGGCATTAAGCAAGGCATCAGTTGTAGGAGACGATTTCAAGATGTTCTGTCCGTTGCTTCAGATTCATCCATCCCTATCAGAAGCAGGCCTACAGAGCCATGGCTGCTACACTTTTGGACCATCATAACAGCTGTGAAGATCTCAAACTCATCAATTACTGTTGTGAAAACTTGGTCAACGATTTGTTTTTCGTGTTGAACTATGAATGTAATGGTAGCTTTCATCTTGAACATAAATTTATGCCGCGATATTCAGATAGGACGACCAGTCATGCGCAATCATGTGTGAAAGCAAAATTTGCATCTTCTAACACAGCGCACATATACGAACATGAAGTGAACAATGAATAAATAAATTTCACTCATTATAGACCATCGTGGATATGCACAAGATCATTTTTCATGTGATGGCAATAAAAGTTTTGACGGAAATTTATACACCCTCTAAGACCTGAAGCGTCCAGTCGAACCCGTTGGTCCATCTTCCATACTTCAACTGATTCAATTGGAATGAAATAACATGTAGAATCACCATAAAAATGATGGTTTTACATCGGCATGAGCGGTTGATAGGCTATATCCTCGGCACAAAAAGCGAAATGTAAAATTATGCCTCCGGGGTCTACTAGACCCCTCAGGTCTCTCAGGGTTAATAGTTTGAGTGTGGAGAAATGACGGGTAGCAGTCGGTTTAACAAAACGCCGTAAGACAGCATCTATAATGGTTTCGAAAGCTTAGATTAAAATAGGCTACTAATATCAAGCGAAGTCTGGCTTTTAGCAGAGGATCTTTCAAAGTCTCCTTCATATGCTTGTAAGAATTCGACTATGATTCTTTTTTTAATACGTCTCACATATTCTGCATCGGCCCCCCAAATTAGGAATTTGAGTAACAATTGTTTCCACAACAGAATCATTCTCTACTCATCGAGTCGCATAACACGTCGAAAGAACTTTCGGTTTCTTATTTTTTACAAAGTGCAAGTGATCGGCTTGTCTTGAAGGAAAACATTTGAGCACTTCCACACAGCTCCGAAGAAACGTCATGTTATTGGACTTCGGAGTGCGGCATCGACAATGTGAAGAGAACACGCTCCAATTTCAAGAAGTTCAGAGTCATGCTCGTGTGGCCCTTACATCATTCAGAAAGCAGAATGTTTAACATTCCATGGAAATTTGTAGGAGTTTTGAAGCATCAAGAGGATTAAGCGCTTCTTGAAACGCTTTATGTTGTTTATATGACGCCACTTTCTTATAAATTAGAGAAATATTTCCTAGCATTCTAGGAAGATATTCTGAAAATGAAGAATGTCTATATGAAGCTGAATTCCACTCTTGATGGCTACTATTACAAGCTTCTAACATTTTTCGCTAACATTGCATGAAAATTAGTTTACTTTTCTTCAAACATATCGACGGTACTCTGAAGAAGTTTGTCAAGATTGAGATATATGTGTCCTAGGAAGGTCTTTCATTCCCATGCTCTTCATTCTGATAAGATATGTATCAAAGCTCATTACAGCTAGCGAACTCTTAACAAATTGTAAATTTCAGCATCAGATGTTTTGATGATACTTATGAGGTCTTTATGATGATGCGTATAGTCGTTAGTAAAATAATCATGGCTTCCTCATGTGATGAGACAGATCAGTTGATATCGACAACCGGTGTTTCATTCAGTGGCTCATGGATAATTTCAGTTTTCTTCCATAAGATTAACGAGTAGCTTTCTGGTTTCCACGAGTTTCAATCATGAAATGAGATAAATTTACTTAGTAAGTATACAAAGCTGGAGGAATTTTTATAAATCAGAAATAACTGAAAAATGATTGAAGAGTTGAGTTTTCGAATGTGTTTCGACTGAAAAGACCCGAATATCGGAAATCACCAACAAAAATTTATCATGAGCAACAGCACCTGAACTTGTTTATGTTTGGACAGGGCTTTGATCAGGACAATAGTGTTGACAATACTCAAAAATAATGCCATAGCATTACTGAACACATGAACTTACTTCTTTCAAGTAAAGCATGTCTACTGATAGCCTATGAAACGTGCTAAAACGTTCGTTATTGTTTTAGTTCCAAATCCTATGATAATTTTTCCACCACCATCTTATGGCATCAAATTTTTAGGTTATTTAAACAAATATATTTGCGGTAAGTCGAGGCCGCATGTCAGGAGCGTTGCATGCCTGCAGGTTTCTTGCGCAATGAAAGATTGATCCCAGGTCTACAAGAGAAAATAGTGGATCGACAGCCTCAGAAGTTCAAGTTTCGCAGTCGACAGATGCACTTCGTCCTACAGTCCAACGGTAGTATGGTGTGCCGAAAAAGAATAACTAATCCCGTCCGTGCAATTTTAAACAGACGATCCAGAGACATCGGAATGCATGATACAAGTGCAATTCGATGTCTGTGACTTGAACTGCATTGGGTTCGAGGCCTTGAAAAACCAATGCTCAGTTACTCGCAGTCGGAACAATGCATGGCAAAAAAAGGAGTTCACGAATCAAAGAGATGTCCAGCATTTCCGAATAAAATGATAAAGAAGAACATGGTGAAAAAGCGAATATCAGTTTGCTAGAAATGGGAAGAAATCTCGCAAGTGTTTTAATCAGCTAACAATGTTTTGTCGGCTGGATGGCGAATTTTTAAGAAGTGACCTTGATTCAATATCACATATGATCACGAAGATAAAGTTGACATAATGATGAGCCTTTAGTTCAGTGAAAGGACTAAAAATATGATAACCTCTTCCAAAAGAAGATCAATTAAAATGTGATCTTCCAGCTTCAATGCTCTTTCAAGTCTCTTATGTTTGCAATCATATTCTTTTCACCCTTGTATTCACCAGTCAACTAGAAAACTCACTACATGCATTTAGGTGCAAATTACAGATAACTTTTATGAAAGGGCACTATCACAGAATTGTTCAATATTTTCTTCTTCACCATTGGTTTTGCATGGTCTAAGTTTTACAATACGCGACACGTGGAGTCCATTCCCAACTAGCATAATATTTCTGTAACAATTGTTTGCTACTGATAGCCAACTGCTGAAGTTTTTTCTGTTATTCAAGTAGTCAACCTTTTTGATTTATTACAGTGATAATACCTAGTCATTCGTAAATAAGCCTAAATCTCTATATACCAAATTTTGGATCAACTAAGTCAACGAACCTTGAAGAAAAACGTATAATGTGATGGATATAAGATTAATGCTTTATTAAAGATTCTATGTTTCCCTTGTACGCGTCTTAGGTAACACGAAATCACATCATTCTCAGTTAATCGTCAATTTCATCAAATTTAAAAGTGTGACATAAAGGGGTAATGTAAGTCTGTTATTATTCACCAAAAAGGCTTTACGACCCTAGCAGTACAGTAAGATTCGATTCCAACTTAGCAAACATATTGTGAGTAAGGTGTATGAATTAGTCATGATAATAAAAATCTTGACATGATGTATGCAAGTGCATCCATATATACGATTATTTTGTCGATGACTACTCACTCCCAGAAAATAATAAAGCTAGCATTTGCCATTGGGTGGCGAAAGGTGGAGGGGGAAGTACAACTTGAGTTTCGTATTAATAGAGAAAGGATAGCGTCAACTCCGGCGCCAGTTAATGCTAGATCGAGTTTCATTGACAAGCCGATTCAGCGCGCAGCTGCATTAACCACCTGCTCTCACGCCCGGCAATCGAGTCATAGAAATCTGGCAATTCGACGCACATTCCGAGTGAAAATATGTTGCACGCGCGCGTTCGGTCTCAACAATGCAAGTGTGAATGTCGGAGATCAAAGCAGCTTCCCTCATTCCCGCCTGTTGACACATCATTCAGAGCAGATAAAGCATCAAAATGATGACTACCTTGCTAATGAACGATTGTTAAATAGTTTAATAGATGAAATGGGGTTCATTTTAATCAACATCATCTCTCGATCTTCAATATGACATCAGAATGAACTAATTTTGGAAGTTAAGAAAAAAAAGAATACATTCTTAGCAGTAATGGAAAGTGATGACGTCCTCGGCTTGCAGTGTTTAGCGTCCTACACAATTGAATGAAATGTAATGCGAATTTCAGCAGTGAACTATTTGCGGTTGAAAGGACAAATTTAGGAATTTCGACATGATCTCTCGATCTTCAATATGACATCAGAATGAACTAGTGTTGCAAGTTAAGAAAAAATAATACATTCTTCACAGCAAATGAATATCATGACGTCCTTGGCTTGCATTGTTATCGTCCTGCACAATAAGATTGAAATGTAACGCGAATTTGAGGAGTGAACTATTTGCGGTTGAAAGGATAATTCAAAGAATTTAAGCCACTTGACATCTCCGCACGTGTATTGAACTCCCAATTATGATTACTGTAATAGTGAACTTGAATTAACTAAACGAAATTTTAAAACAATCTCTTTATTTTGCTGGATTATGAGCAGGCCAATCAGTAGCGAAAATGCGGAATATAGAAATCTGCCAATTAGACGCTCACTTCAAAAGGAAAGTTTTACATGGGCGCGCGTTCGGCTTCAGCAAAATAAGACTGGTTGTCGCTTGTCGGAGATCAAAGTTCCGTCTTTCCCGCCCGGCTGTTGACACTTATCATTCAGAGAAGATAAAACATCATACTCGTATATATAAAATCTTGTTTATGAATAATTGTTGAATAGTTTGATGCATGAATTTGGCCTCATTCCAAACTGTGATCTTCCGATCTTCAATGTGATAATAATTAGCTGAATTTGAAAGTGTAGAATACATTTCTAATAATATGTTGCCAAGCAAAAGATACAGCATGACGCCCCTCCTTCCGCACACGATGGAGCAATGGCAATCCAGCTCAATGCGTAGCTTCATTATTTTGGTAGGTATTGGACAGTAATTCTTAACAATTAACATCTAAGCGTAGTGTAATCCTTTCATGCCATGATTGCTCTAATTATGAATTTAAAGTATACTTTAAAATCTGAGAATGAAATATCAGAAATTAAATCCCTCGAATTGTCTGACTCATTAGTCATTACATTATGAATTCACTATATATAAATGAAATACGATGTATCATTGTAATTCCTATCTTGAACGTTTTTGATCAAGTCACTAGCAGTGTCAGATGCATTGATAGGGAGTTTTCACACTTTCTAATTTTTTTTCTATTATTTAGAATTATTTCCGAATTACTCTCTGGAGAGAAAAATGTTTGTCAATTTATCGCCAATACATCTTGATTCTCATAAGGCTACTCAAATAAAAAATACAATTTGATTCTTTATCAATTTTAAGCAAACAATTTCATTATAATGCAAATTTATCAATAATTATGAATTTCAAGCAGTTTGAAGTGTGTTTGTATGGGTATTTAAAAATGCGCTTGAGATTCTGAAATAACTAATCCACAATTCAGTAAATTTGAAAACTATGAAAATCACGGGATATTAGCACCGTTTTATTACTTCATACGCAAGCAATTAGTATCAATTATAATCTATTTTGCCGTCATCAAGTGAAATTCATAAATAGTGATATTGATTGTCTAAATGTTGAAAATAACTATCCATTTATCAGGACGTCTAGTGCAAAAGTGTAATGCATTAATAGAATGTGTCGCTTGAATTCCATTTAATCGCAAAATCTATTCAGTTGCGGAATAGCTTTTGTAACTGCAGTTTGGGATTCGATACATTTATTCAAATTAGAAAAATCATACACCATCTTGAAGCCAATGCGCTCAACATTGCTATGCTGTAAACATCACATTAGATATCCTTCAATATTGCGCTTAAATATTCAATCACGCAAGGTCTCGACCTTGCTAGGGAATTTACCAGATTTTGGACATAGCCCTAGGGTAGTGCTAGCACTAGGATAGAACTAGTGCTATCTTACTCAATACGGCCCCAGATGATTTTTTCGGTCAGCTCTTTTACAATCGGATTCCGAAAAAAAAATTGAAAAAAATCGGCTCCTCTTGTTTCAAAGTGGTCTCATTTTTTTGGGTTTCATCCATATTTTTGAAATCACATGCAGATCAAAATCAAAAGAATTGAACTCATTTTCAACAACATAGCTTGAGAAACCCGTTGTATTATGCTCGCACAACAAGATAAAGATTTTGAAGTTAAGAAATTTATCGAATTGCATGAAAATAAAATATTTTCAACATCAAATGCTATGTGCGCTAGATAACTCTAACCATGTAAAGGTTGACTCCTATAGGATGCACCTTCCTGAGAGCACATCTATTTTTAAAGCGATAGTGTTAACTGTGGTGAAAACTCCGGTGCTATCTCTGTTGTTTGCTCAGGTGAACGGAGTAAAACGAATTTGGCACAACGAATATGAGCTCACCTTTTAACACATGATGTCAAAATAAAGATGTAGAGTAAGGCTATGGTCAAAAAAGTTGCGTGAATTAATCAAATACGGTATGAAAAATTCAAAACTTTTCAAAAGAAATTCTAGTCGAAGGGTATAACCTGGGTATAATTAAGTATATCCGAGCGGTTCAACCAAGTCGAGCTCATTGTGGTGGTCGTGGTGTCAACCTGTGGTGCAACACACAGGTCCCATGGTGTTGGCGTTGTGTGTATGTGTGTAACTGAAGAGGTGTTTTGCATTGTGCGGTTAGGATTTACAGAGGGGACAAAGAGGTGTAGAATGGACAGAGGGGTCAATCTTATGTCGGTATTTTTTGACGAAAGGCGATGTGTTGGCATGGAGTTGTGCCTGTGTTCTGTGTGTACGTCCGTCCGGTGAGTGTTCTGATTTGTGAACTGGGGGGATGCTTTAATGATTTAGTTGTTTTGTCCATGCGCTATGTTTGTGCTGACGTGATGAGTGTGTGTTTGTTTGAGTAGCCGCTTTATTGTCGCGTTGGATGGCTGTGTGAATGGGGGTGAGGAATTCTTCCCTTCGGTGAAAATTGTGGGCTTTGTTGTCTGAGAGGTGATGTTTGTTGCGTGAGGAGGTGAATAGGGTGGTGTTTGCATTTTGCTTTGTTTAAAAGTTGTTTTGCACGTACTATGAGGTGTTCAGCAATGGGGAAGATGTATGTTTCTTCGTGCAGGTGTTGTGTGTCGCGTGTGCCTGTAGCGATCCTGAGTGCTTTGCTCTATGTCAAAAATAGCCTCTGGCTTTCTCAGGAATTAAAAAAAACAAAATTTCTAATATACCAAGCTTTCGTATTCCTTCAACAGGGTATTCAATAGAATGCACAGATGTTTTACATCCGTAAATCAATATTCAAAATTTTTACTTAGATATTTCAAACAGCTCATCAACTACAGACAAAGATAAGAAAAACATGCATGAACTATGAAATGAAGATACAAAGCTAACTATGGTAAGACAATTGAAGACCGACCAGTGGCTTAAAAATTAACAAACAACTACATATATAGTAAACACTGTGTATCAATTTGTGGAATACAAGAAAGCATAATTCACAAAAAAATATTAGAAAAGTATTAAAAGCTTATATAAAAGGAAATACAAAAATGAATTTATCTCAAAAAAGGTAATAATGTCTCGCCGCAGCAACCATTAATCAAATTATTCTCATTATGTATGAAAATGGCCTCTAAGGATTTTCTCTTGGCATTGTTGCGTTCACTCTTTAGGATCTTCCAAGATAAACTATTTCGGATATTGGTGTTGTGTTCTTCAGCATGCTGAAAGAATTTTGATGAACTTGAGGTTGTATGCTCATTGAGTCCTGCCTTAATGGTGCGAGATGTTTCACCTATATAACAATTCTTACAAATCAAACACGTAATCTTATAAATAACAAATATACTGTAGCACTGTTCAATGCCTTCCCCGGTCTTGCACGTCCAGCAATTTGCATCACAACGGGGCCGTTCCTTAGTCCTTCTGAATCTCAGACCTAAATTTGGTTCAGTCTCAAAAATAATTCTGATTTTATCGCAAACTTCTGTTCTCTTAGCAAGGTTGATTATTTCGCGGCGTTGCCTTTCTCCATAATAAGGTAATTTTAAGAAAGGTCTCGGTATGGTGTTGTTTTCATCATTTTTCTCTCCTGTATCTGTAAACCATTTTCGAATGACCTTCATAGGGTAACCGTTACTTAAAAATCTTTGGGTTAACCTTGTTTTACTATCATTCAAATGCTGTTGAGAACAATTTCTTTTGACTCGATGGTGTTCACCTAATAAAAGAGCTCTTTTACGGCTCGTTGGTACAAAAGAGTGATGTGGTAAACAAGTGTCTCTATGTAAATCTTTCACAAAAAGAGCAAATTCAAAAGCATTCAAAGAGTTCATACGAATCAAAGTATCAAGATAAGGTAATTCATGATTAATAGGGGTCTCCATAGTAAACTTGATAGAAAAGTGTAAAGAATTAACAAAAGATAGCAATTCTTCGTCAGAACAACTATAAAGAACAAAAATATCATCAATATAACGAACCCAGAAATTGATAAAATTACTACAAAAGACATCACGTTCAACATAGTGCATGAAAATCGAGGCAAGTACTGGTGCAGCATTATTCCCCATAGCAATACCATTTGTCTGTTTGAAGCCTCTTCCTTCCAGAATGTAAACATCTTCTTTTGTACACAATTCTAATAAGTACAAAAGATCAGAAGTCGATAAAATGGGAAAAGGACTCGAATTTCTTCTAGCAATATAAATATTTTTAACACAATCAAACAAGTCCAAAGAACTTGAAGACTCAATAGGAATACTTCCATAGAGGTTGGAGACATCCAAAGAAGCGACTTTGATCACAGTTCTGTCTTGTTGATTGTAATTGTTCAACTTTGTGATAAATTCGGACGTTGATTTGATGTAGGATAACACATGTCTTTCTACAATCGGTTGTAGTATCTCGGCTAGCAAAACTTGCAGTTTCCGTATTCCAGAGTCAATCGATGCAATGATGGGACGACCACGTAATTCACCAATTTTGTGATCCTTAGGAAGAGCGTACGGATTACTAGGTAATGGCTCGCTGCATTTACACTCAAGAAGTCGGCGCTCAAGAGAAGTTCCAGAATAATTGTTTGATATTTCTGTAATCTGTTTGTTTATTCTTTGTTGCATGGTTTGAGGTTGAGTTATAGGAACATTGATATCACCATTATATAGACTCTTTTTCAGCATATCGCTATAATCTTGATTATCCATCGCTATAAGGGCTTTAGTTTTATTAGAGTTTATCAAAATAACGGCATCATCCTTCAGCTCTTTGTGTAAATTATCTAACACTTTTCTCTCTTCTATATTTCTTTTCGAAAGTTTCATGCTTCGTTCTGATTCAAAAATACGCAGTGTTCCAGCAAGGAATTCATTGACACCAGCATCAGTGTTAGATGATGTATCATTCATACCAAGACGTTTATGTGCTGCTTGGATGTTGGCTTTGATTTTAACCATTTTCTTCTCGTCAATTTGTTTTGGTGGAGGTACATAAGACGGTCCTTTTTTGCAATATTTCCTTCTGTTTATCTGAAAATGTCTTTCCGGATAAATTTTTGAAAGGCTCAATTCGAATGTCCTCAGTTGCTTTGCTCTGTGTTGAAGTAGTTTGTCGATGCTTGTTTGTGAGATGTTTGGTGACCAGACTGTGGATGCGTAATCCAAGTGGGAACATGTGATTGCCTTGTAGGTAGCCACGATGGTCTCTTGCTGTTGTCCCAATTGGTGGAAGTAGATAGGCATGAGAGAATTTTCAGAGTGTGCCTTGCTTTTTCGCAAATGTTGACGTGTTTTGCGTATACATTTTGAGTTGAGTATCTAGGTTAGCGCAGAGGACTCGGTTGTTGTTGAGAGCTGCGAGTGGAATTTTGTTCATAGTGAATGATATGTTTATAATGCGTTCGTGGGGATCCGGTGTGAAGAGTGAGGGTTGAGTTTTGTTGAGGTTGATGTGGTAATTGTCTTGTTGAGTCCATGAGAGCAGAATGTTGAGGTAAGGCTGGAGTTTGCAGCGTTTTGAGTGTAGTGTCTGTTGAAATAGGAATGTCTTGCATGTAAGGGTTGATGAGGAAAGGGGGGAGAACTTCTTGGGACGCCTGTATGGATGCCTTTGTTGTTTGACCAACGCCATCAGACGCTTCCTCCAACAAGATTCCGGAATCTCACGTGACTGATAACTACATGTATACTTCTTACTTATGCTGACTTTGAATGCCTTAATTAACTACTGTTTTATGATTCCTTGTACATGTATGTATACGTAGTCACACGCAAGAAGTTGCAGTGCATAAAAGTTTTTCATTTCATTCATTTCACTCATTCATTGAGCGTGTTTGGTTGCATGTGGTGCAGGCCTGCCTTTAATGTAGTTTGATATGTATCGAATGAAGAGAGAAAGGATGTTGGTATGCTTTAGTTTTATGAATGAGTGTGCGTTTATATGTGGACTATGTCGAAAGCTTGTCATGTCCAGCGATGTGGCAATTGTGCGCAAAGGTAGCTTTTTGCAGTTGAAACAAACAGCGATGGTGCTGTTGATTTGATGAAGTGCGGAGGTTGTGGAGTGTTCGTTTTTAGTCTGTGTTGAAAAAGCAGCGAAAGGGCAAATTTTGTGATGATTGTGAGAATGGCAAAAGGAGAGAGAAGAGAAATAGGTCTGTAAGAGGTGTGATGATCGATGCCTTTGTTGTGTTTTGGCATTGGTGTGATGTTGGCTGTTTTCCAGATACTGGGTATGTTATTGGTGTTGAATGAAAGTGTGCGTGTCGGTTAGGTATTAGATGGTAGTGGGGCCGAGGTGTTCTATGTTGACTTTATCTGGCCCAAGAGAATAGTTGCTTTTTGAGTCTGAGATGGCTTTTCTGTTTGGTCAGTCGTGATTTTTGTACATGTGGTAGTGAGGCGGAGTGTGCGTCTGTCGATTTTTCTGTTTTCGTTTCATACTTTGTGAGCTGTGGGTGTAGCGAAATGCTTGTTAAAGGCGTTTGCGATATCACGTTTGTGGTTAAGAGGTCAACGGTCGCGATGTCACGAGTTCATTCTAATATAGGCTGGCACAGAATATCTGTTTATTCTGGTGACATCCACACCTTCAAAAATGTAAGAATACACCAATTTGAGATGAAACAGCAGACCGAGTCCTCACATTTATACTTTGCTGAATGAAATGCAACCAAACTTGGCATGAGACCAAATATCATCCCAGTATGAGTTAGCACAAAACATCATCAGCTCAATCCGCCCACGCTAACTAACATTGGTACTCACTAACAAAAAATATTCATGAACTTATTTTAAAAGATAAATATATTTTAGTAAAGTTGGCTTGAGTTTTGTCTGATTTATTGGACGATCACAAATTTGTCCGGTATGAAAAGTTAAATGTATTAAAAGAAATTGGTAGCTATTTTTTATTGAATTGAGAAAAATATTGAGCAAGTAGTGAGCAATGGCGAGAAGTCACTAAACAGTTGGCAGCTGTCAACCCAGTTAGTCCGGTAGTCAGAACGAAGTTTCTGCAGGGAACAAGGCTGAAAATGTGACTTTCACGAATTATGTACAGTTTTGTAATTTGTACACTCTATGACCACTGCAAATCTGCGCATCTGTTGAGATCCACCGGTTCCCTTTTCTTGTCATACAGGGTCAAAGGAAGAAGATATCATTTTCTCTGATTTAATGAAATGTCATGTCTATAGTCATAACTTTTGACACACATTGCCTTCAGGTCATTTCCTATCATGTTCATGTACCTTTTCTATGCAGCAAAACATTTTTAGATTCAGCAAACCTCCGAATATCAACAAACATAACATTTTGGCCCATTGTAGTCACAATAAATCGCACTCTCGCATGATGACAACACATATACATGATGCAAAGTGAACTGAAGACAATACAGGCCAAAAATTATGACTCAATACTTAGTACTTCTCACTTAATCTGAGAATATATAGATAATTTCATTTTTGCCAAAAACTTCCTGTTCCTCATTGGGTACACTTGTGTTTTTCTTTAATGCTGTCTGACAAGAAGAGGAACCAGGTAGAACTCGGCAGACGTGCAGATTTGCAATAGCCATGGGTATGCAATATTCTATGAAAGTATCGATCTCTACAGAAAACTCGCTGTGTGCCTGTATTATAGATCTGGTGGAAATCAAAGCTGAAATGTGGATTGTAGTAATTGTAAAATTCTGCACCAGATTGTCAGCAAGAAAGGGCTTTAAGAACGTACACGAACGGTTTATTTACAACAAGTTTCTGACACGTGATAGTTATTGATTGCTCAATGCTCAGTCACTCATTAGTTAGGTATTATGTTAAGTTGAACTAAGTAATTGTTCATTGTTTTGTCACAATAAAAAGTTCATTTATTTGTGGGACATGCGGCTATATTATCATCACAATTGATTGCTACATTGGTATGACATACACATTGTTGCAATTTTTGTACGCGAAAAATTTCAGAAAGCTCAGGTTCAGGTTTGTTTATCTCCATCAGCAAAAGTGACAGTTCGACCGGACTTTCAACCATGCGGAATAGCGAACGAGTATATTCTACCACAGTTCCCCAACTATGCCCTTCGATGTCGTCTCCTCCCTTTTTTCAACCATCCTCTGAGCCTACATAGTAGCTTCAGACTTGGCATAGCAGAGTAATCAACCACTCTAAGGTGTGTCATAGACGACGATTACAAGACCTGTCTGTTGCGCATTTTTTTATTGTGTTCAACGACTATCAGAGGGCGTTTGACTCCTTAAGTCGATCTACGGTGTTCCGGCACCATTAATCACTGCCGTCATGGACCGGCATCCATTTCTAATTTTCTTTTAATTCTAGCCATCGAATATATATTAAGACGTTTTATCAGAAGCGAAGACAGCTACATCGCTAAAACTCCCGCCATTTGGAAGTCCTACTCGCAATCATTGCCTATGCCATTGCATATGCTGTTCTTTGTCGGAATTCATCCTCTTCTCAAGTGTGGCAGTAGACTTGCTGATGAGAACGCGCGGGCAAAGCTCAAACTAAGCACGAGAAAAATAGTTTTTCCACTCGGGATGTAGATTCTCTCCTTCCTTATTTCTCCCCAACGTCCAACTGATCAGTACCTGTAGCGACATCACTATCTATTGATGATTCTACTGAACTCTGTCGACATTCTTCAGGAAAGGAAAGTTCAAGTTTGGAGAACTTCAGTCATATTGAGCAAGATCTTCAATGTCCCGGTGGTTAACTTCATTTAAGATAAAGTTGTCTCCTGCAGTGGTGGAAGGTATTCCGATGGGCGATGACAGCTACAAGAGAAGAAAAAGTGAATGGCATTTGACGACGCCTTATGCGATATGCCTATGGAATACTCTCGAACTGTATCTTTCGTCTAGGATGCATTCTGAAGCAGTTCTTGTGACCAACACA
This sequence comes from Prostheceraeus crozeri, assembly GCA_907163375.1. Lineage (NCBI taxonomy): Eukaryota > Metazoa > Platyhelminthes > Polycladida > Euryleptidae > Prostheceraeus > Prostheceraeus crozeri. Next base: position 510,722 of record CAJQUW010006427.1, on the reverse strand, counting down.
TTTCAGAAGAAATAGAGTCGCCAATGTAAATTTATAAAAACATGTAGACATCGCGAGCGCTTTCGAGGCCTCTAGTCATGCGATACGGCCGAGTAAAAGTGGCATCACAGTGAAATGCGTACACAGATGCAATGAATAAAACTCAAGACACGGACGGACGGAAAGATCGCACAAAAGATATTGACAATCAAGACTGCCAGGGCAACTATAAACGAAATGCAAATTCTTTATGAACACAAAGGGGTGGTGCAAGATTCAAAATATACAAGGCTTCTAAAATACATAAGGAAGTGACGTTGAAAGAACTGTGTAAAATAGAAAAATATGACGGAAAAGAAAATCCTTTAAAATCATTACAATCGACTGCATGCCTGCATATAGATGACGATGGCTCACGGCTGGACCTTCTCACATAACTTTGTAGCCAACGAGGTAAATGTTCCTTTATCCGTTTTCCTAAGTTCCTGTCAGTACGTCCAATGTAACTGCATCCACAGTCACATTTGAATTCACAGATAACATGTGACCGACTTTTATTCATTGCATCTAACTGTGTACGCATTTCAGTGTGATGCCACTTTTACTCGGCCGTATCGCATGACTAGAGGCCTCGAAAGCGTTCTCGATGTCTACATGTTTTAATAAATTTACATTGGCGACTATATTCCTTCAGATGCATTCATTATTCCGGTTCACACTTCATCTTCCCATTGATATGAAATTGGAAAGACATGATCTCGATGGTCATTTTGGTCTCTCCAGTGAAGATAACCCATGAAAGAAAATCTTCCTCTGCTTCATCTTTAAGAGCAAGCTCACAGAACTCAAGGCGCTTTTCTAAATCACATTATTTCAGTGTCTGTGAAGCAGTTGAATTGGATGCAGTTCATCGCAACATTTACTAGATGCAATAATTGTAATTATGATAATGTAAATAATATATAATAACATTTTAAATGTAAATAGAATTGTATTTTTTGTAAATGTGTGCCATGCCACAGAATGAAAATCTGCATAACCATTTATAAAGCGATGCGTAAGACTCTGCAAGTATTTTTAGACATGTTTTGAGGATCTGTGTTAATCCAAATGATAGTTATTTTCCAATGAATTCGGATGATTCTTTTTTGAAACACCCAGTATACATCGCGATTACACCTATTTTGTTATCTAATTGTTTGAATTTCGTTTTATATTTCAGTCACCAATAAAAAAATGGACAAAAAGCAACTGAATTATTATTTCAACATGGTTCAGGAAACGATTCTGAAGTATCAAGTGAGTAAATTGCCGTTGATTACAACTTACGAAAGACTACTGCCTGACAAGTTTTTGGCTATAAGCTTTGAAGTGGAAATGAAATATTTACAAACATTGCACTGAACTGGAACTTACACAATAAACTTAATGGGAACTGTAAAACTCAGCGGGGTTGCACGTCACATATATTTTTCTCCCGCACAATATTGAATCAAAGTTGATCAATTGAATTTGTTTATATTCAATAGGAGACCAAATTCCTGTATGACATATTCTGGTGGTCTTAAATGTTTTATTCCCGTATAGACATCAATTAGTGAAAGCAGGTCAGAGCTGCGAACTCGGTCTATTTTTTCCTTATGACCGTTTCATCTTACTCTGTGGCAGTGATGAAGTTCTTGAATGAGTGATGTTTTTTTGGAAGTGGAGTCCAGAAAGTGACATAGGAAGTCACATAAGGTGACATAAAAGGATCACATCGCTCCAAATAAGTCTGTCACCATCATCCAAGCCCTCAGTGAGGGGGAATGAAGTTCGTGACTTTAAAGTTTCATTTATTTCTTTTTGTTCGAGATTCTTTTGTAGCCAGTGAGTCTGAGTCAGAGTCTATAGATTCAATTCTAAGTTGTCTGATTGTTTAGAGCCAAATTGTAGATTGTCACACTTATCAGTCTGTCGATAAGTCTTACAAAGTTTTTAGGCCTACCAAACTGACTTTCATGAGGAACTATGAATACCAGTGGCTCATCACACTGCAGATCTATGGATAGATATTGAAATGTGCCAATTTTTTGGCGACGAACTCATTTTGTCAACCTGATTCAATTTTCCTTTTTTGAGATTGGTCTGTGGTTTGTGAGATGAAGTATCTCTCTTTCTCTGAAGCATCTATATCTATCTGGCTGAAGCTCATGAGATGTCTGGTTGAAAAGTAAGAGACGTTGATTACAAAATACGATCTGTTTAGTCTCGATTTGTTTAGTCAAGCGGCACGCTATATACAGAAATTATTGGTACATTGAATGGCCTTTTCGGACATTCGGTCAGCTGTAGCGTAGTAGAACTCGATTGGTAAAACTCTACTTCTAACAGTTTAACCATGGGTGGCAGTGAGCCTCTTGTTTTTTTCATCTAATATAGATTCTTACTGCTGATTAAGCATAATATACATGAAGTGACAATTAAAAATGGTCTTTTGTAAATTTAGGTCAGTCGAATGATGATACGAATATTCTTGAAAATATTCTCAACATCTGCTTAGTATGATATTTTGAAGAAATTATCGTTTCTGTCGAAGCTGAGTATCTTGACTTCGACGTACCTGCGATAATAATTGATTTGCTTTTCGCACATTGAAAGACGAGAAACGTGATAGCGACATTTCATTTTATTACACTCGACCAGTTAGTGAATATCACGTCCGAATGATCTTTCGCACTGTGTATTACTTATACTGCGCTATTTTTACTTATTTGAAATATTTGATCTTCATGTGGTGTCTAAATTTTCAGCATCCTGCCACTGGACTCATAGCCAATTCTTATAACAGTACCGACTGTTGGGTCCGCGATAATACCTATGCACTTTTGGCTATTTGGGGATTATCTTTGGCGTATAAGAAATTGCCTGACGTTGATGAAGACAGATTCAGAGGTGCGCAACTTGAGAAGGTGAATATAATCTATTTTTTAATATTTTTGAAGACCGGATCCTGTTGGAATATTTGTTGAGAAGGGTTTTCACTGGATCCACGCTCCCTGTTCTACATGAGCACTTTGTTAGTAAGCGTCTTCCTAATCTTTGAGGAAAATGAACGCTCCCCTTTATACTGTTTCTTATTTTCTGAAGCTTTTCAAACTACAATGGATCAAAAACGCTCTAATAATACCGGAACTAAGTCATTGAAGCACTTGAATTCTTTGATCTCACTAGTTGTCATTGCAGATCATAAACAAGTAAATGGCAGTCAAGAGATTGACAGTAGATAAATGATGAACCGTAGTTTATAGTTGACGTGATGCTTTTCACATCCTGAATTAAATATCGTATATATAACGAACGAGGTGACAGGACGACGTGGATAATGTCACTGGAAGCAGATATGTGCGTCAGAATATCAGGATGATAGAAAATGACTCACAGTGAGAAGATTCATTGATTGCCATTATATGATTTGAAGTAGGTCCTTTTTTACCCGGAGGTCGTGTAGCCCCACTCCCTCTGCTTTTTAATGCTCCAATAACTCAATCGTCCCTTAAATCACTAGCGTTAATAATTGACGTATGCTCTTTCCAATGGTGATGTCAGTTTTTTTCTTACTCTGTCATCTTGTTAATTCAAAATTTCAATTCCATATTTTTTCGGGAAATTGAATTATTTGAGCATCTGATCGAAACTGATGGTCGCTTGCTGTGGAAAACGATTTGTTTTGATCAGTCATCACATGAAATCTCTCGTGCACCCACTCCCTATCACTTTTCCACTCCTGCGCTTGCAACACCGCTTCACCGTCGCCTCCGAGCCTTCCCTTGGTCCATCCCCACTGCCGTCTCAACCGTCTTATTCCGCACAGTCCCACAGAGCCCCGGGACCCACGCGGACCACACTCGCTTCCCTTTCCGCACTAACTTCTACACCTATGGTTCTTACAAGCCCCTCGTTCATCCAATCACTTTCAGCCCATGAAGAGCCATCAGCGCCGATTATCTGTCTGAAGTCACCTTTGCTTCAACTCACTCCTTTCGGTGCTCCCACAACCACTCCCATCGCAGGACCAACGCCCGCACCTCAGCCTGACTGGATGACGTCACCACCCAAGCAGCACATGCTTTGACGTCCACTTTATCTGGCGAAGCTGGGTCCCCACAAATAATCAAAGCCGCTGCCTCGCCTCTCGCCAACCCTTCCTCCACCAAACCCATCCGTGTAAACCGTGAAATCCACACCATGTTGTTGTTATTGTAAGAAAAAAGACAGTTGTTTGCTTAGCTGTAGTTATCTTCTCCAGTTACATTTATTGTATGCTTCCATTTCCCTTTTACAGAATGTGGTGAAGTCCATGCGAAGCTTATTACGATGTTTCATGAAACAGTCGCGGAAAGTCGAACGATTCAAAGCATCTCAAAACCCCCTGGACTCTTTGCATGCAAAATATAATTCTGTGACTTGCAGAGCTTGTGTTGGTGATGGAGAGTGGGGTCACCTCCAAATTGACGCAACGTCTCTCTTTCTTCTCACGTTAGGTCAAATGACTTCTTCTGGTACGTATATTTGTGCGTTCATGTTTCTGCGTCTATCTTGATGCAAAAATTGCATAAATTAATTTTGCTTATCGATCAATGAGTGAATGAAGCTTTAGCGTCACTATTCCCACAGCGGGGGCTTGAACGTTTCTGAAATATTCAGACTTTTCTGGAGCGTTGCAATACCTTTAGTCCGATACCCTTCCCGACGACTTCCAATTCCACTTTCGGGACTCGGCCTCTGGACCAAAAGGTCGCTAGGCCAGCCACTAAACCACTCTACCACGGAGACCGACAAGCAACAAGCTGAATCTAAACAAAGAAGACACTACCGAGTAGGGTATTGAGAACTATGGTATTCGCAAACAAAAAATGGAATCCAGCATCGCTGACAGTCAGCGTTGTTTTGGTAACAACAGACTCAAACAGAGTGCTCCAGCTACGAACTCCAAGAATATATCATGAGCGGCTAAATATATTTTTATGGTTGCTGTGAAAATTTTCATGGATTACTGACCTTGTCTCCGACAAGGTCAGATATCTTAAAATCTAGGCCATGACAGTTCGACTTCGATATATTTGATACTGCTGTCTGACCCTGTCATGAAGAAAAATAGTAATAACGCTCTCCCAACCACTGCAACACGACTCAGGAACCTACATCCTTCAGCAATTATGCGTCAGCATCTCTCTCAAACTTCCTATAAAATAAAAACACAATTTGAAAGCTACAGGTTATTTGGATAAATAAATCGAATTTATGGGGTTTTTTTACCACAGGGCTCTTGAGTGGTTTGAAAAAGTTGTATTCAGAATTCTGAGTTTGAATAAGAATATGAAGGTTGAACACGTTCGCTTATTGTCATGTGGTGTTCTTGGTTTAGAGTCGTGTTATATTTTCATATTGATAAGGATTCATTGAAAATTCGTATTGTGAGATCATTTGATAACTTAACCAGTTCCTGCGAAAGGCAAACTGTATAGAATCCACTTCGTTCCACGATGAAGGATGAATAAACAGCATTCTTTTATTGCACTTGCACAGCTCGATCGACTCAGGAAGCAATACAGCTGGTCGATAAAAGACCGAGTCATGAACATCAACCGCCACCTGGACGGACCCTCTGTGCCTGTGACCCGAGCACACTATCCTGTGTTCGAACTCGGGAAGAGAAGTGCACCCCATTATTGTCCCACGAGCCACTTCAGGACCCTGTGGTGTCCGGTAGGTCTATTTCCCATAAGGATGGACAGATAATAATAATGAACAAATGCAAGGATTCTGCTTCACGGAATAAATCTTCCAATAAAATTTACCTTATGAGGCTTTCTTGTAACTAGAAACATTGTGAAACCGCTTATAAGAACAGCAAATTTTCGTACATACTTACTAAGAAGTTTGCAAGACATTCAAAAGATTAAATATACCGAACAGCTACTCGCAAACATCATTTCAACAAACATCAAACATCTTTTGCTTTCGTATAAGCAGGTGATCTAAGAATTTGTACGATGGATCCACTGGACCACCATAGGTCTCAGGGGTTGTGAAAGAGTTCCGGCCTCTTGAGGTTAATCTGATTAAAAAATCTTCGTAATTTCCTAATTCTGATGTACACATGTAGTTTCTTCCAGTAAACTTTGTTTTGTAATGAATTATGCGCTTTATATGAGTTATTCGCGAGATCAATTTCATGTTAGAAGCAGGCGGTTTGGACTTCGTGTTCTTGTTTCATCGTGTCATACTGAGGGCAAATTTCCGACAACCCTTAGGGACCTGCACTGATGCTCCACCTCGTTTGTTATCATTGCTAAGGTTCTGTTCACATATTTGGTCATCTGACCCTCAGAGTGTCTGAGATGCCTTGAAACTTTGCTTTAATGTAACTACTACTCCTTTCTTGGGCTTAGACGGTGCTGACATAATCAGACTTTTCTAGAGTGCACTATTTTATGGCACTGGTAGTCCGGATGCCCTTCCTGTCGACATCCTATGACACTTCGGGACTCGACCTCTGGTGGACCAGAGGATCGCTAGGTCAAGCACTTAACCACTGCACCACAGAAACCACATGTCGTGGAGATCACACGGAGATGTGCTTGATTGCATTCGTCTGATAGATAATGTCCGACGACTTCCTGCATATATTAATGACGATGTTACAAAGCTTATGTATATTTCACTGAGAGGAAGTGGGCAAGCGATTTGAAGCGTGTGTTGTGATATTTTGTGATTAGATGTGTTGGAATGATCGTAAATCTGTCATTCATTATTTTTGTAAAAGTCAAAACTCCCCTTTTTCACTTTATAGGCAGATATAATGAAGTAAAAAGTTTAACACAGTTAAACTTTAACTGTGTTTATGAGTTTTGCTTCAATATATGCATTCTTCTTCTCAGCGCGTCCCCTTCAACGATTGGCTGCCCCGATGAAAGCCGGCTTTTTGCATTACGAGATGACGCCATTCTACTCAGTCCTGAGCACTTCTTACAAGCTCTGGGAGCCGCATTCCCGTCCAGTCGGTGATATTGTCGGTATACTGCATCCTTGGGCGTCCGCGTCGTCGTTTCGCAATGCTACGTCCCTGTATTGTCACTTCTGCTGGCTCTGAGTGTCTGTATGCGTAATCTCAGCTTGCGTCTCTTGATGCTGTTCATAAGATCTGGCACCGTGGAGTTGATAGTATGCTGGCGTTAGTTCTTCGCTGGACCCAGCTGAATCCCAGTAGCCGCCTAGAGAGCCAGATCTCCGCTGCGTTGATCCTTTGTTCATCAATAACTCTCATACAGTAGGATGGGCCATATCAGGGTTTTCACTACTTTCCCTTGAGATTTAGGTAAACTCCGCGGTCTTTCTATAAAGGCAATAAGTCGATCATTTTCTTCTTTGTGATCGCAATGCGTTTGCGTATTTCAGTGTCGCAACTACCATTTGCGGTTTTGATGGCACCTAAGTACCTATACTGCAACTTTTTCTGTGTCGCATAGGTAATTCATTACATCTGCCTCTAATTTGAAAAGGGGGGTTTTTGACTTTGATTTTGTTTGGTATTCTCCGTGAAGATGATCTCCCGTCACTTGGTCAGCTGCATAGTTTTTGTGGACTGGTGTCATTGAAATCACACGATTTTCTTTTGCCTTTCTGTAGTATTTATTTAGCTCAGTTTAATTATCTAGCTTACGTCACGTAAGCACGCAAAACTATGTTTTCTGGGTTTCTTTCTAATGGCGCAGCATTGTTGTTCAAGCATTTTATTGGAATCAGCTGATCATCTGAAATTTCATAATATTGTTAATACTTTACTGTCTAATTTTATTGAATTAGGAAAGTATCAAATGTGCAGTAACTATAAATACATTCAAATTTCAGTGGCAGTGCATATCGAAACTTGTAATTTCATGGTCACTCATGGAATTTCTATGGTTTCCATTTTTGCTTATAAGGACATAGAATGAGAAAATAAGTAGTCAATTACACTCAGGAGGTCAACCTTTTGTACAAAGAGTTGTTATTTTATCTGTATCAGACGTGCGGAATGCCTCCAGAATAATATCTTTTACACAATCTGATGGAAGGTAAACGCATTGGCTGTGGAAATCGGTGTTGTCAATTCAGCGCTCTTTGTGCGAGAGCCACGTTATTGTGGTATTATTTCAATTTCTGTGTTTTATGGTTTTGCGCTTTGATATGAGATTAGTGAAAACTCTTACATCGATGAGAGTTTGTATGTAACAATTTTCTAAAGCAATCAAACACGTAAAGTAGTTTTCATCAGCCTGGGGCAACCGAACTGACTACGTGGCCGCCAAGACCATATCTCATCACTTTAGCGTGTTTTTCTTAGGTCACAATTAATGACCAGTGCAGGCCACAATTTGGTCCACAACCGCACACTGCATCATTATTGTTTATTGATTTTGATTGTTCTATTGTGATTTCTAGGTGTTTAGTACACAACCTTAAGTATCTAATGCTCAATCTTCCATGTAGGATATATAATACGATAATCGTCATATAATGTTAGATGAATGAATCACATTTGGGAACGGAAGAATGTGCTACTGACTTGCAAAACATACACGATTTCGTATTGCATTTGTGCTATTTTCATTTGAAAGCTGATAATGTATTTCACACAGATCATTATAAATAGTCCAGCGAATCTGCTGATATCTTCCTACCACTAAGACATGATGTAATATCCACAATTATTGTTATCCTCATCCATTTTTGTCTTAGGTTTGCGAATTGTCTGGACATATGAGGAAGTTGCGATGGTTCAGAATCTTGTATTTTATATAGAAATGGCATATCGTGTACCGGTAAGTACCCCCGATTTGTATTTTTGTGATTTTCGCTTGTAATTGTAATCAGGTAAAGATCTCGTTACCACGACTCACCCTGTAATTCATAACGTACACTTACACAGAATATTACAATATTTTCTTTTTGCATTATTTTGTATGAAGTAATTTATTGACGTAGCTTATACACGAGTGGTTTGTTGCAGTCTTGTCACATTTAATGTGAAATGGATTTTGAAAAACCTCTGATAAATGTCAGTTACCACTGTATCGTGATTTCGTCCCTAGTGTAAACATGCAATGATGTGGATGATAAATTTGTTTAACAGGATTATGGCACTTGGGAGCGTGGCGACAAAACCAACCATGGTCTACCAGAATTGAACACAAGCTCCGTTGGGATGGCGAAGGCTGCATTGGAAGCAATGTCAGAATTAGATTTGTTTGGAGAAGGTGATCCATTCTCAATGGTTCATGTATTACCTGATGAAACTCAACAATGTCAAGCTGTCCTTCAGACTATGTTACCCCGAGAATCATTGAGCAAAGTAAGTGCTGGTTTATTACACAGATCCGTGCGTGAGTGTTAACGTTCTTCTCTGCAGTTGTTGGAATGAGCTAATGTTCGAATACTTTCAATTCTTCCCGAAGATAAAACATCTTAGGGTGAATCTTACGGTTAAAGATGAATTAATAAAAATGAATATTCCGCTAATATCCTGCTCTTTGAATCATGTCTGTCCAAATGACGGCCATTCAAATGCTATTGCGCCTGGTACAATTATTGCAAAAGAACATTTCTGATTGAATAACTTGTTCGTGTGAAAGTTGGTATCTTACTGAAGTAATTCATCTCAAAGAAATTATGTTTTTTTATAATGAAAATCAAATCTCTAAATTCGCTTCCATGATAAATAATGTCCATCATAATCTGCATTTTACTGAAGAATCGGCTGAGGCCGGAAAAATTCCCTTTCCTGATGTTTTAGTCATAAAAAACAGCGATGATTCTTTCTCGACCTGTATTCATGGAAGGCCAACCTGGACAGGTCTATATCTTCACTTCTGTAGTTTGTATCTACATCTACTTCATTCATTCCCTGAAAATTAATCCTATTTGCTTCAGTTGTTTTCTTATCGGTGAAGTATTGGTGGGGGGGGTGGAGAGATCTTACGTGGCATTACGTAGCTCTATGTATCAATTATTTTACCAAATCTTTCACAGCACAATTGATTCGCTCATTTATTGACATATAAACATGTATTTGTGAGTAGTGTGTATTGAACATGCTTAGCATGAGTCATCATAGAGAAGTGGAATGTAAAGTACCTGATTATTAATACTCGACCATATACTTATTATTACTGATTATATATTCTGATTATTAATACTCGACCATTATAAATACTCAATTATATTTGCCGAACGAGTGAAGTAGAGAAGTTGCAAATAAACTTTAATCCCTTACATTTTTCCACCAAAATCATCACTTATAACATTATTCAAAACCAAATATGGACTTTGTTAAGAAAGACTTCACCAATCTATCATTGCTTTTACCGAATGACAGAATTGTTCCCTTTATACCAAAGAAAAATAGGCAGTGATTCAAATGAGCTGGTGACTCGACTCTATCGCTAATGCGCATCGTATCGTAGTCTAAGATGGACGGTGCTAGAATTTTCTCGTTCACATTTGAGTCGAGAAAGAGTACTCAATAGTACTGATATTAAGACATTGTACTTCTATTAGATAGCAATGGCTGCATCGTGAGTTAGGACATAGCTTTAAGATGACGTGAAGCTCGTAGAAAAGTAATACTGAATAACACGAGAAATAGACTTTTTGAATATTTATATGAATGATGTTTTAAGATGTTAACATTTTGTAATTGAATACATTATATTGAAAAAAATGGAGGCTGCTTGAAAAAAACGAGAAAATATATTAAAATTTTGTTTTTTGCCTTCGAAATGTCATTTTTCCATCCAAAACCAGGAAAACCAAAACAATAAATAAATTACGAAACAATTTTAATGTCAAAACTCGATTTTAGAATTTTCGTCTAGATGTCTTTGCTTTCGACTAACAATTGGAGGTCTTGTGGGTAGTTGGATTCGGGCATATTTCCGCAATCATGAATCAGTTTGAGATTGATGGTCAATAATTCCATGATGGGAAGTTCGCAGTTTCCACCACGAAAGGGAGTCATCATAGCGAGGCCGATCTTGAACCAGGTGAGATAAAATAGGACATGGAGGAAGCTAAGAATTGGAATGTATTGTTCGACATGAGTATCATGAACTGGATGATGCGGGTGGTGCAGAAGGAACTGCTCTGAGAACACTTTTGCCAGGAGATAGGTGTAGAGTGCGATAATAACAACCTGCAATATGGAATATTGACATGCTCAAGTCAGAGGTAACAGCAATTCACATTTTTCAAAATGAAATTCTATAAGCACTAAACCAAGGATTGCAATTTTTAGCAGTCGGCGATTTCCGTGGATCAGCCAAAATTTTGTTGGATCTGGTCTTCCAAAATTATTGAGTCGTCTAAAAATTTGATAAAAATAAAGTGGATAGGCGGTTGGAGTATCAAGATTTCTAGGTGGTGCGGAAATATAGATTTGCTGATTTCTTACAAGTTGATAATTAGTTGCAATGTTGAGTCATCCCTCAAGACTAATTTCACCACACATCCACCACACGTCAGTAGTCTCCGTGGCACAGCGGTCTAGTACTTGGCCTAGTGGTTAAGAAATTGGAAATCACTGCAGCTATGACATACATGCACTATGACGTATAACACTACATATAGAAATCAAATTACTCGCATCAAAAAGTGAGTGAAAGTCATTTTTCATCATCCATTAGGAGTTAATTAGTATGACATGAAGTCTCCTATGAAAAAATATAAAATCCATAATTGAGTGATTGACTTTTTTGAAAAATCAGTCTCACCCAGCATTTATGATGTTTCACTTGTTTAGTCCTCTAATAATATCCATATTGATTCTGTTAGGAGCTATTATTCCCTCTGTAGCAAACAACCTCTAGGATTTTCAACTAATCTTGAATAGTTTGTCGGTAGATGTTATTATTTTTGAAATGATCAAAAATGATCCAGAAAATAAATAGAAATGACTTGAAAGACTCCAAACAAATTTGTTGAAATTGTTGCCACTATTCTAGTAGCGCCTTTCCAATTTCACAATTGCTGAAATAAATTAAATAACTTTTTCCTCTTTTCTCGGTTAATTCGGATATGCGTATATAATTGAAAATCAGCAGTTTCTGACAGCAGATCGAAAATTTTCCTTAAGTGATTTTCTGCGAAAGCAGATGAGAAAACATTTTTGAATGTCACTAGGAGATGCGATCTGTTCCGGTTAAGATTACGATTTATATAAAATGCGCATAGGTCTCATGCAGATGCGGAGACGTTCAAACTAGTGAACACGTCCTGATGTGAAGACCATCGATCGTGACTTACGCACGTGGCTTCGTGAAACTGATCTTTGTGTTTAACTTTCTTTCTCTTTATCACTGTACATTTCATACGAATATATATATATAGGTCTCATGCGGAGCTTCAAAGAATGATTTGCAACCGCTTAACACTTACGTGAGCGTACACAAGTGGAATATTGAATTTGCTGTACAAAATGAGTGTGTCCAACTTGCCATGAAAAATCAAAGTTCCTTGATTCATGAGTTTGTAAGCAGTACTTGAACCTTGTAAGCCATTTTTATAAGCTTCAGTTAAAGCTCGAAATGCCCATTGGATCGGCAGCCAATAAGGAGGACCTTCACCGAATCGGTCTGTTGCCTCAACCAATAGATCGATTTCTTCATCGGTAAAGAATTGTCCGTAGTTGGCGATTTCTGGATCTTTGTTGATGGCTATTAAATCATTCCTTACATCGTCTGTCTCAGGAAATCGTTTGTCCATTAAGCTGGAAAGTTGTCGAATTGCTAAAAGCCAGCTTGCATTGAGATATCGAAGGTAGTTGCCGCGGATTTGTCTCATCTTCTCAATCGATGTCTGGTCCTTATGAGCACTGACCAGGTAGCCTTTTGCCAATGAGGAGTGTCGAACCAATCGGGGGAATGACTATGGAAAGAGGATTTGAAATCATAAAAGTAAAATTAGTCTGCGCGCATAAACTTTCAAATTACTCGTATAAACGAGCATGTCCCCAATTGAAGTTGATTATTAAACCCTCATGGACATCGAAATCATTCTGACCAAGGATTAGCGCGGTCAAAAAATAAAACGAACCAGTTAGCCGATATAATCTGTTATAAAGGATATAACTGCAGAGTGTGAGAGCCTGCGAGATATTTAAGCGATTTTCAATTACAGATTTACGACTATAATTGATCTATTTTAGCAGATAGCTCTGAAATGCGTTTCTCTTTTGCGTCTATCTGCCAATTGTAAGTTAAGTCTGTAAGCCTACCGATATCAAGTCTATTTTTTATTTATTCAACATGCTGTCACGAAGATGACAGACTTCCTTTTTACCACTTTGGGTTACGATGAGCACTCAACCACTGACATATTACCAAATAAAAAATCATCACGATAACACCACTTTAATGATAATTTGATAAAATAGAAGAACCAAGAAATCAACAAATTCTTAAAAAATTTGCCGCGTTGGATATTTTAGCGGGAATTATAATGCAAAAATCGCGCTTGCAATTTCTTTCCATTAATGCTTTCTTTTTATCAAATGTTTCCATATGCGAAAAACAAGCCTTTGTCTACTCGCCGGTGTAATCTAAACAGCTATGTACTTCTTGGAAAGTTTTCGCCGTTTCGAGAAAAAGGCTACAACGGATATTTATTTCATGGATGAATACAACAAGTGTGCTTTAACATTGTTGAGATTTTAGAAAAATACTTATCAACTTGGTAAGTTGAAGGTAAGTAAGAAGCCTTCGATTTCCATCATAATAAGTATTTTATTTCAACCGCGGTTAAGCAGATAACCAGATTTACCCGGTTAACCACGCCGATTACTGATTTTCAATAATTCAAAGATAAATCGCAAATTGATCTGCGGAATTTTTGTTTGCGGCAAAGTTCTCGTCACAGTGCCTGACGATAAGTGAATTTGATAAATTATATTGGTTATGCAGGCGTGGGAAGGTGAATTTGATTCCAGAACTTTGTAGCGCTAGGAAAGTTTCCGAGTCGCTTAGGTGCTGATGCTCTCTACGCTTCTCTTTGTCTTCAACGTTCTAGCGCTAAAAAACGTATATTTTTTAGATCATTTTCCTCTGGACATCTGACTATCTATCAATACATTATTTCCTTTTTCCTATATGCTCATCTTCACAGATATGTACTACTGTTAGCAATTTTAAGATTTTTAATCAGCAATCTGATTAATTAAATTTTCTGTATGCAACCTTGTGAACAGATTTAAGAAGCATGTCAAAATTATATGCCTTTGATTATCCAAGGATTACCAGAGAAGTGCAGAAGCTCCGAATGCTACATAGAAATTGAATCGAGACCGACATGTGAAAACATACACAGTGTGATGTACAGTACTTACGAAAAGCATTGTTATAGAAAACCAGTTTGGATTCCGAGATGAGTGTGTTGTCGGACAATTGTTTAAGGTAAAGACAATGTTTATATACAAATCAGAGACAATCAATTATTCATTTGAACATAGGTCATCAATCAGCGACTTGCTGCAACATTTAATAACGCGGTCATCAATCAAACTAAAAGATGACAAAATATTCGATGACGTCAGGCGATGGCTCCATCGAGGAGCAGGAGTTGTCGGAGAAGCAGCATCTTGAGACGAACTCGCAGAAATCTGAGGCATACTCGAAGAATCAGCTGGTTGAGCCACACTCGGAGAAACTGGAGACACACTCTGAGACACTGGAGACACACTCGGAGAAACAGTAGCCGGAGCCCGAGCCGTGTTCTGTGTAGTGTCCGTGTTCTGCGTGTGGTCGAGTGCTATGTGTGGATGAAGTGATCTATTTCTTGTATAAAAGTCAATAGAGGATATAATGTGTAACTGATCTACATGCCTTCTATGTACCGTACCATCAGATCTGTCCAACACATAATACATTCGTTCACCTATCTGCTTAAGTAGTAACCTTCACTAGGTCTGTTATCGTTACCACGAAAAAATATAACTTCAGTAGTGTCCAGATTAACAGATGTTCGTAAGGTTCTACCTTTAAATAACATGGCAGGACTCTTTCCTGTAGTTGCGTGTCTAGCGTTTCTGTATTGTATTAGAAAAGCGTCTATGCAAGATAATAAGTCGGGGTAAGTGGCAGGTTCGGCGACTCGGATTGCCGTTTTCAAACTGCGAACAAAATTTTCGGCGAGGCCGTTGCTTTGGGGCAGTCAACTGACTTCAACCAAGTCTGTAATTCTGTAGCGGCGAAAGGAGTACCGTTATCGGTGACTAAGACTTGCGGGACACCATCTCTACTGAAACTTCGCTGGAGTGCTTCCTTAGTGAAAGCAGCCGTTGCGTGTGATGTTAAGTAAACTTCTGGGAACTTAGAGTAGGCGTCTTCAAGTATTAGTACGTAGTAACGACCGAGGAATGGACCGCAATAGTCTGCATGAACCCTCTGCATCGGCGAAAAAGGAACGGGCCATGGTTTCCACTGAGGATGTGTCTTCGGTTTGGTTCTACACTTGTTGCATGCCACAAGGTAAGTCGCAATGTCGTTAATGGTAGGCCAATAGCATAAAAGGCGAGCTAAAGATTTCATCTTATCCCTCCCTAAGTGTCCTGTGTGCAGATGTTCAAGCATAACTTGGCGACAAGTTGGAGGAATAAGAATGAGCTCTTTGTAAAGAATGACGCCGTCAGCTTGTAGAGTTAGACTCTCTCGATTAGCGTAGAGCTGTGGGAATCTCAGTTTAGCGGACGTGGAGAAACCTCGGCGTATACCAGCAATGACCGGTCCGTAGAACGACTTAGTTTCTTGATTTAACTGATTACGGCTAATTGGAATTGGATTTGTGACGTAAACGTCGGCTGTGTCAGTAGGTGGAAGCTCATGATGCGCGTGTCTTGATAAATAGTCAGCCTGCGGAATTCTGGTACCTGGTCGATACTCAACGTCGTAGTCATACGATGTCAACTCGATGGCCCACCTCTGAAGCATTGACGAGTTTGTTTTACCCACTGAAGCGTCGGGCTTAAAAATATGCTGAAGTGCCTTGTGGTCGGTTATAATCTTGAACTTTAAACCGATGAGATACTTGTGTAAACGTCGAATCGCCCAGATTATTGCAAGCGCTTCTCTCTGGGTTTGCGCGTAGTTTTGTTCTGATCGACTAAGTCGACGAGAGATGAAAATAATAGGGAAACCATCTTGTTCCAGAACTGCGCCTAGAGCGTATTCGGATGCGTCTACGATGAGTTCAGAGTATTTACCAACTTCGAAACTCTTCAGTGCATTGGCTTGCAGTATGGCATCAATCAAACGGAAGTATGCCGTGTTTACTTCTGGGGACCAAACAAAGTCTTCTAAGGCGACCAAGTCAAAAAGAGGTCGAGCTAGTTCGGCAAATCGAGGCACAAACTTGCTGTAATACTGTGCGAACCCGAGAAAACTTTGAAGTTGTTTGGTAGATGTTGGAACTTCGGCCTTTCGTACTGCTTCGATGCGTTGTAAATCTGGTAGAATACCCGACTGACCAATGAGATACCCGAGGTATTTCAGTTGTGTAACACCAAAGATGGACTTGGATGCATTTATCTTGACGTTAGCAGCTATAAGTGCGTCTAGGAGCTTCAGTAAACGGTCGTTGTGTTGTTGTTCGTTATCGGCGTGAACGATGATGTCATCCTGGTAACATTTAACGCCTTGCAAACCTCTCGTGATGTCATCAATGACCGATTGAAAGATGCCTGGAGAGACTGATAGACCAAAGGGTAGATAGTTATATCTGTACAGACCCCAGATCGTATGTATTGTCGTCAACTCCTTTGATCGTGCGGACAATGGAATTTGCAAAAAGGCGTTCTTCAAGTCAATTTTGGAGAAGAACTTACTGGCCTGGATGCCGGACATCATGTCTTCAACATCTAACGTCGTAGTTGCCATCTGCTGAATGTGTGGGTTAACGGTGACGCGGTAGTCGCCGCAAATACGTGGGGTACCGTTGCTCTTTAGGGGCGTGACAATTGGCGTAGCCCAAGTACTGCTTTTGACAGGTGACAAAATTCCCTCGGACCCCAAATCTTTTAGACCTTGCTCGACTGCAGGTCGTAAACTAAAAGGCATAGGCCTGGATTTGAAAAACTTTGGTGTTGACGATGCCTCAATGTCTACCGGAGGAATTTTCATTCCACCTTCGTTCAGACTGCAGCGATGAATACGCAAAGCTAGTAACGGTGGCATAGTAATCGATGCGGTGGTCGATGTTGTAACTGGTGCTACGTCGATCGTAGTTGTCGTATTGTACACATTGATTGGTACCTTCAAAGTTCTTAATGCGTCAAGACCCAAAATCGATGGACCGTAGGAAGTCACGATGAGAGTTACTGGAATCGGTTGACTATTGTTAGCGTCGGTAACTTGCGCGTGCACCTCTCCGCATACTGCTAAGTCATCTCCGGAGACACCTCGTATGTTAGCAGTGGAATGTCTGATCTGGTCGCTTAGGCAAAGCCGTTGTACCGCAGAGCTCGGCAAAAAACTGACAGGACTGCCTGTGTCGACGATAAACTTATGCGTTCTGCCTGGAGTCAACTGGATGTCGTGATACAAATGCTCGCCGTCGATGGTAAGAGCCAAGAAGTGTTTACGATCATCCCACTCGTAAGTCGACCCAGTCTCAGGTTGTGCAGTAACTGTGTTAGCTTGACGCGTACGGTGTTGTGTAGGTTGGCTACGGCAAACTTTGGTAATGTGGCCTGTGCGTTGGCATTTGTAGCACTTAGCTGACCTGAACTTGCACGTTTTTCTCTCATGCTGCCCTCCACAGGAGTTGCATGCACCAGTCGACTGTTGCTGACGTATAGCTACTGGTTTCGACTGTGGCTTAGGTTGAAAAGTGTTAGCCGGAAGTGGCTTCTTTGTAAACACTGTAGACTTGGGTGCAGAGTAACGTCGTTGTGCGTTCCTGTTGTACAGCACCTCATGCCTTACTGCCTTGTTTACATTGTCCCACGTCTCTATCATCTGCCTGGCAACATCGAATGTCAGCTGTTCGCGACGCCAAATTGTTATAGAAAACCAGTTTGGATTCCGAGATGAGTGTGTTGTCGGACAATTGTTTAAGGTAAAGACAATGTTTATATATCAAATCAGAGACAATCAATTATTCATTTGAACATAGGTCATCAATCAGCGACTTGCTGCAACATTTAATAACGCGGTCATCAATCAAACTAAAAGATGACAAAATATTCGATGACGTCATACAATGACAACGTCCGAGAAAGTTTCACCAAGGACAATAACGTCCGATATAATTGTCAGTTTAACGATACAATGCACCATCCACGACATGACGATTGCTGTCGCAAGCATGTTATGGATGTTACACGTGTACAACATGTAAGTGTGAATGAGGTCTTACTTTTGATAGCGATACTGCTTCATTCCGTCAGAATGGGAAATATTCCTTGAACTATTAGACACAGCTTTCAAATTTGAATAGACGTATATTATCAATATTTTTACAAGATTTGATCTGCTATTTCAAGCTCTTTCCCTTGCAAAGTTGAGTAATGGTATCAAAGCCACAAGTTATTCATGTCAGTGTTTCTACACGCTGTCAATCAATGAAATAAACAATGAAGCAATTTTACTGCTCGCTGAAGAATCGATGTCCGATTGCACGTTCTCCTGTTCTTAACCTGTAACACTACGAGTATAATCCTGTTAACTGCTCGTTGAAGAGTCGGTGTCCTATTGCACGTTCTCCTGTTCTTAACCTGTAACAAACACTACGAGTATAATCATGTTAACTGCTCGTTGAAGAGTCGGTGTCCTATTGCACGTTCTCCTGTTCTTAACCTGTAACACTACGAGTATAATCCTGTTAACTGCTCGTTGAAGAGTCGGTGTCCTATTGCACGTTCTCCTGTTCTTAACCTGTAACACTACGAGTATAATCCTGTTAACTGCTCGTTGAAGAGTCGGTGTCCTATTGCACGTTCTCCTGTTCTTAACCTGTAACACTACGAGTATAATCCTGTTAACTGCTCGTTGAAGAGTCGGTGTCCTATTGCACGTTCTCCTGTTCTTAACCTGTGACACTACGAGTATATCCTGTGAACTGATGTCAGTACACGCTAAACACATCATGCTCGTAGAAACAGCGTTTAGATGATCATGTTCGAACTATGATTGGAATCACGTTCCTCTCGGCTCCGGTATTATCAATATAGCAAAAATTCAATGTTGCATGTGTTTACAATATTGAATGACATTTTCTTCATCTCATTGCTGTCACACAAAATAGACTACATCCGCTGATGCTTGAATGTGAATAGATAAAATATGCAATTTCGTGGCATCTTGCTTCATCTCGAACGCCCATCATTTATTTTTCAATTCCTTTTCACATGATTCTATGTTGAGGATGACGTTGTACTTTGAATACAGTTTAGAAAAACAAATGAAAATTGCTGGTTATTAACATTATAAATGGTGCGACAAGTAGATGAACCACTTTTATTCAAGAAATGTCTATATTTTGTCTTTTGACAAACGTTATTCGACTTTGAATTGCATTGCAAATGCATTATTCGCATTGAAAGCTGCAATCGGGTCAGATGTGTCTGAAGAAAATTTGTAGTGGAATTCTCGTCAAGCCAATATTTTATCTCTTATAACTTTGATGCTTATTATCAATGCTTTCATTCAAGACTGTTCAGCTTTTTATAAATTATTACCTGGTTTTTTTGTTTTATTTTCTATCAACTAAATTTCTCGGAGACATGCTTAGCTAAGATCGTGGCTGCTGAGATTCTGTCACGACGAGAGTCATGAATGCATAGAAGAATTTTCGAGAGGTCCTTCCCATTCCGAACAGCGGCGTTCCGTTCAGAATTCGACGACCATGTTTTCAACAATAGTGCATGGTGGGTTGGTTTATGCCAATGAAATGTGGTTGATCACTATGGAGAACTTTAATCGTTTGAGAAGCATCGACAATTCTATGATCAGATGGATTTGTTCAAAACTGATGGGGTACCGACAGATGACTTAAGAAGACGGCTTGGCATCCATGAATTGGAAGCTGTCATTCGATGGGGTCACAGAGATGGATTCATTTGCGTGTGGGTTAGTCTAGAGCGGACATAATACTATTTCAGCCATTGTTTGCAATGGTAGCATGCGATACTTGTGTAGAAATTCGTCTCTCTTTCGCTTACGTGATTGGCTAAGCGCACGCAATGCAGAAATAACTCGTATCAGCGAACACGCGAACCTCAACAGTCAGATTGCAGGCCGGCCTGGCAAGTGAAGAGTACATATCGTTGACTAAGATTTTCTTAGTGATAAATTCGTCAAATGGAAATATTATTCACGGCGATCGACAGAATTCAGACGAATTTGCATTACGTTAAATGGTTTAATTGATTTTCTTGCCCTCTACGTGTAGACTAGTTCTGGTCGTCATCATCAGCATTGTGGAATGTCATCTATAGACCCAAGTGCGCAGACACGGTAATTTAT
Source organism: Prostheceraeus crozeri (assembly GCA_907163375.1). Lineage (NCBI taxonomy): Eukaryota > Metazoa > Platyhelminthes > Polycladida > Euryleptidae > Prostheceraeus > Prostheceraeus crozeri. The sequence goes on along the minus strand of CAJQUW010006427.1, from coordinate 490,209 downwards.
ATCTGTGGATGGGTTGAACTCCATTGTTGTGTGGGACGAGAGTTTACTGATGGAGAAATTGAAGATGAAAATCTCGTAGCTATAAGATTAGTCAGGACTCACATTCGTTGGAGGTATGAAGGGTTTGAAGTTCAAAAATTCGAAATAGGAGAAACTGTGTCAATTTTACACTCCGCCTCAGATTACCTTTAGATGAAGTCGAATATAAGCATTTATCAATTTCCTCGAAATTTCACTTGAAGTCGATGTGATAAATTTCATCTTGCTTATCATTGCTAAATATCATTCCCTATGCAATTTTTTGCACATTTCTACGAATTTTCAACTTCTAATTTTTATAAGATTACTTGACTCATAAAATTAGTAACAGAGAATATCTTATGACAACTCAAGTGCGTGTTGCAATGTTGCTATTACAACGCATGAATAATTGATGAGTTCATATTTTCAACAAAAAAAGTATTGGAAAAAATCCCCAAAGGTTACGGTCGTCGATGTATTGAAATTAAACTAGTACACGACAGATCTTCGGCGTCCAGAGCCTTCGGAGGTCGATCTTACAATAAAACACGTTTTCGACATGAGAGAAGAGAAATGGAAATGGCAGTAGGAAGGCGATGTCTGCAATATGTCCAAAAAGTGGAAGCAAAACACTGAACAGGTGGTTTATATTTCCGTGATGTATGTATTTTCCACGATGGCCACATAACTTCGTAGAGAATTCAGAATAATCGTCTGACGAAAGGGTGCATATACCTTGTGCTTATTTGGAGTAATCAAAAAATATATTTTCTGCATTGACCTTCTCTTTAATTTCAAATGATTTCTTGATCTTCTCCTTAATTTGCCTGTAAGATTAGGTTATGTGTTATGATATGAATTAATCAAAAACGCAAAATATACAATCGCCCTGTTTTGTATACTGTTTGCTCCATGTTTCCTGTGTTGGTCCATGTTTTGTTCGTATAACGCTGCAGCCTACCATCGTATCATGGGTACATTTAGAAACACATGCAAGCTACTGACGTTTCAATTTTTTATGTTTCTGTCCTATTTATTTCATGCTGATTGGGTCAAAACCATTGTCACAATTGAAATATATTATGTAGGCAATATACTCACATAGACTTACACGTACAAGCTACATATGATTTGTAATACCAGTGCTATTATTTTTATCATTCTAATGAATAATTACTTACATCAAAATATCGACTCCATCTGCTCAGAACTGTGGAGACGAAGAAGCCGAGTAGAAATGTCAGTGGCAAATTGGAGTTTTTGTCTCGAACATAGAGGACAAAGTTCTCGAAGCTGACACGTGCTACTGGTAAATGGCTGATGAGTAGGTGGTAAAGAAGTGCTACGGCGATGTATAGGAGGAGAAAGATGAGGTAATCGATCCAGATGAGCTTGATAACGGTGAGAGTCCATGAGAAGAAGAGCGCGTGTGCTGGGAGGCGCTCTCTGAGTGTTGGTGAGCAGGACTTCGGCATGAGAGAAGAGAAGTGGAAATGGCAGTAGGAAGGCGATGTCTGCAATGTGTCCAAAAAGCGGAAGCAAAACACTGAGCAGGTGGTATATATTTCGTGATTTATGTTGCTGAAGTACATATGTTCGAGCATTAGTCGTAAATCACTGTATTTTAAGTTTAGCATATTGACTTCTGTTTTAATTAAGGTAGATATCCGGGTTGAGATATGCTCTTCTTTGATCATTTTGTTGCGTGAATTTTCCAATATTGACAAGTTATCTTGAGAATTTAAGATTGTAGCTGGGAAGATAATAGTGGGCACTGAATCAAACTCGTTATATATCGGTCGACAGGAACTTCTTTCATTTCTGTTGTAGCCGGAGGCAACCTCTTTTTTCCTGCACATTTATTAATTTGTCTTACGCACTCAGCAAAGTTGATGCAAGGCATCAAAAGTTTGGTAAATACCGGAAATTTTCCTCGGTTTTATAGTGTCCTATCAGCCAAAAATGTAATAGACTGATATAATAATGTGAGAAGTGCTTGGACAACATTAATTTCATTGAAATCATGATTTCAGCAAATGCATCTCATTGTAAATGTTGACTGACAAAAAAATTTCAAATTCTGAAATCAGCAAAGGTGGTTGCATGTACACATGTAGTTTTAGATATTCGCTTTAACTTGAATAAAAGTTAAATTCATGGAAAATAGGGATTGGTTGTGTTTGATGTAAAGATTTTACGTCACTACTCCCCATACTGGGGACTTTGACTGTGCTGATATAGTCAAACTTTTCTGCAGCGTTGTTGATGACTCTTTGTCCGGATTCCCTTTCTGTCGATTTCCAATGACAATCTCGGGGCTCGACCCCTGGACCGAAAGATGGTTAGGCTAAGCATTAAACCACTGTGTCACGGAGGCTACTGATGTGCGATATGAAATGATAAGAAGGGCTTTGTTGAATGTATGAACGTGGATGCACGGTGAAATTAGCCGTGAGTGATGACTCAATAATGCAACTGGTCATCATCGTTTGGCTACTACATAGAAAAATTCAAATAGATTCAAAAATAGAAATAACTCACTAATGTTGTAGCTATTTTCAAAGCGTTTGTTTATAAACGCAAGTTCTTGGAATTGTATAAGGTTTGGAGTGGTGCCATTAGATTTACGTTGATCTCTTCTTTCTTTTGGTTGCAAGTTGAATGCCATTTAGGGGTCAACATCTGCTCACAATGTTGATCAAAAAATTTCCGATCGAAAACGTGCAAAAAGGTACTTATGTCATTAATGGACTAAAATAGGTTTCTTTAAAATTGCCTTGCCGTAAATATACAAGGAAAACGTGGTATAATAATCAGAACTATCAAGAGTCTTTCGAACTAATATATTCTTCTATTCTCAAACTACATGTAATATGAAAATATTGTTCTATATGATTGTGTGAGAAGATGACATTCAATAGGAATCTTACATATCGGGAACACAGATTTTGACAATTTGAATATTTTTTTCTGTCTTTGCAATGTGAATGAAAGTTCACTTTCACTCCAATTAGTTCGATGCTTGTAGATACGATGGATATAGATTCTCAGTTTCGTAGACACAGAATGCAGAAAGTTTGAGATTGTTTTCAAATAAGTCAGTCATTGGAAAGGAGCATTCGTCCGCACAAAACGGAGTCATCATCCGAAATCCAATTTTAAACCATGTTAGGAAGAAGAGCGCATGTAGAAGGCCGAAAACAGGGAAATAGAGCTGTATACTGAAACTGCCGGAGTCGTGTCGACCTAAGAACTGCTCCGAAAAGACCATAGATAGGAGATGAGTGTAGACAGCCACTACAACGATCTGAAAAACAGGGATGTGAGTCATAGTCAAGAGATTGTCAGATTCATGATAGCAATCAGTTGATTGTTATTATGTGAGTGTTACCTTTCTTCAAATAATAGCCGCACCCATAGAATTGTGGGAGCTTCGAACATTATCTTTAGGAAAATTATGGCGATCGGCAGCTTTAAAAAGTTTTTAATTTTCCGACGCATGTCTCACTTTTTATGGAATATATACTCATATATACATATAAGTGGGCAATTCCACGAACAGTGAGATATGGGTCGGAAAAATGCTGCCGCTCATCTTTATTTTCCAAAGATAACGTTCAAAACCGTGTAATGATTTAGCATGATGGTATCATCTGACGACTATCACATTAATTTGTAGAATAACTGTTTGTTATAATAAGTTAAGTTATGGCTCGACGGACGATAAATGACCCTCATCGTGCAATAAGTACTATCGAAGAATTTATCGCTACATGGCTGTTAAAATTCATCGCACTGTGGTGTATGCAATGTATTCGTTGTATGCAGATGTTTATTTCAGAACAGTGAAATAGAACAATTGATATTTACAATGGTTAAGTATGGAGTTATTCTGAAACACTTGCCAAGTATTTCGATGAACAACGCTATGATGACGCTAAGATACCGCTCACTTTGAGATTTCTATAATGAAACATCCGACAAGCCATAGAAATCGAACTATTATCAATGGCCATTATCTACCGAAAGTGTCCAAAAAGTTCTACTGTGATACTCAGTCTAAATGACATAGCGTCATTCCATGAATCAATACGCTAACTTAGACCGCTATCGGATAATTCTTTTTCCTGTTGAAAGACTGTAATGATAAGATGAATAGATTGAAGCGTTATCTGCAAATAACTTTCTAAGTGGTTGATTAAAGCATCAAAGTATGACAGCGTGCTGAAACCGTGCAGTTCGTCTCCGCCGCGCTGTCATGCAATAGGGTAGTTATCGCACTCTAGGCTTATCACTTACATTTCAATTATTCGCCAAAATTTCTAATGCAATTCACGTAGAAATGAGACACTATGATAATAAAGGACTGGAACGGACATGGATATCGAAGACGATAGAGCGTCACGGACGCATGTTTTCATGACTACGAACCTAGAGTCAATTTCCTAGGCAATTTCCAGTGATTGACAATAGGAGCTTATCAATGTACTTTGTAAATATTCACCGTTATTGTAATTTCTATTTTAATATAAAAACATTTTATATTAGACAAGGTGACCCCTTGTCTCCGAAATTATTTGCAGCCACGTTAGAAAACATATTCCGAAAGACAAACTGGAATGGCTTTGTGATAAACATAAACGGTAGAAAACTGAATCACCTGAAATTTGCAGATGATATAGTCCTTATTGCAAATACCTGTGACGAGATCCAAGAAATGTTAAACCAACTGAACACAGTTAGCGCAAAGAGCAGTCTAAAAATTAATATAGCGAAAACTAGAGTAATGAGCAACAATTTTGCTACCAAAAAGCGGGTTATCCTAAAAGACGGAGAAATCGAAAGACAAGTCTTTCTACATAGTCCAAGAGGTGAGACCCAATAACAACATCACACCAGAAGTAAGTAGACTATGTCAACAAGGATGGATAAACTTTCGAAAACATTGCGAAACTTCTTAAAAAAATGACAAAATCCCGATCTGTCTTAAGAAGAAAATCTTCAACCAATGCATACTCCCAGCAATGACATACGGATATCAAACGTGGACGCTTACTTAGAAAATGGAACAAAAGCTATTGGTGACACAAAAAGCCATGGAAAGACTGATGTTGGTAATAACAAAAAAGAGACCGAAAAACAAACATGTGGATTCGTATGTCTTCAAACAAAAGTTCGAGACATTATAAGAGCAGCTAAAGAGTCGAAATGAAGATGGACTGTTCACGTGATGAGCCTCCAGGACGAAATATGGACTGAGACGCTGACGGAGTGGACACCTCGAGAAGAAACAAGGAAAAGGGTCGACCATTGGCAAGGTGGAGAGACGAGTCACACGAAATCGACGACAACTGGAGGAGACTGTCACAAGATCGCACTCGATGGAGGAGGAAAGGAGAGGCCTTTGCCCGCCAACAGTGTGACTGCAACGGCTAGTGATGATGATGATGATAAAAGCATTTTGATAAAGAAAATTACAATAAATCGCCTTGTGGCAAGCATCCACAACTATTGCATGTTTCAGTAATTTCCTTCATCCAAAGATCTAACAATCGGCGCATATACGAGCGGCTAAAATTGCCATCAGGACCATAGAGTAGGGATAAGTATCTGTATACAGTGAAAATGTTTATATCAAAAGATTCAGTTTTTTGCGGAGATTACGTTCCCGTGGTCCGAAAAATTATTTGAGCACTTTTGATAAAGGTCAAAATTTGCCAATTTATATGGTACCGAGATGACGCTCCTATAAAAGTAGTATGAAACAAGTTGGATATCAAAGGGAATGAATATTTGTTAATAAGCATCCTAACTAAGTGGAAATTAATCTAATTTGGAAGGGAATTTCATGAGCCGCATTATAATGGAAGTCTTCATGAAAAAGTCGCGATATTATTCGTCCTTTCTTGGCTGAAATTTCAAGTTTTTAATTCAATTTTCACCGGTATCATTTTATGATTCACTAAGTTCATGTTTCATTTCTTGAATCTGAATAGTGATGTGGACCTATATTTACATCTTTCAAAGTTAATTGAAGTCATTGTCTTTGATTATGTGATTTTGCTCTGCCAGTGGCAGTTGCCTGTGATATGATAACGCTTAAGAAAATATTCTTGAGGTTGATCATGAAAGTAATAGGAACCCATCGAATTGCTAATTTAACAAACATTAAATCTCCAAGGCTGTCATGACACTGATAATCTGTAAAATACCATGATTCCTTCTGCATTACAATCATGATCACTCAAGTCCGTTGTAATTTCTGCAAAAGTGCAAAAATATGCATATCGCACATTTCGTGACAATACCACCAGTATCTACCTTGAGTTCATTTAATAAAATCGAAAGTGTACACACATTGGGGATTTAATAAATGCGGAGTTACCATTCTATACGGTCTTGCAAAAGTTCCCGTACAGTTGAAAAATCATATATCATCATTGTTATGGGAATACAGATGGCTATGTAAGCTTCACCATGATGTCTATGACGATTGGATTTGCTTAATAGTCCAATCATATAATAATGACATTCATTGTAGTGTAAAAACAAATTTGGTATCAGAAAGCACTTGATGTAATTGAAAAATACAAACTATAGAAAACTGGTGTGAAAGAAAAGGAAAAAGTTAATATTGAGTTGCTCCTCCGAAAGCAGCAATCACTTGCTCACAGCGTGACCGCATCGATCGAATGAGTCTTCTTACACGCATTTGTGGTATTGCAGACCATTCCTCCATCACTGCTGGCGCCAGGTCTTTAAGATTTCTGATCCATCGCCTGGAAATGGCTCTTTTAAGTTGATCCCACAACTGCTCAATAGGATTGATGTCTGGATTTTTGCTTGGCCACTCCATGTGGGTGTAATCTGTCCGCCCCTCATGAAAAACATTCACAAGTGCATTGCGGTGTGGTGTGGCATTGTCGTCTTGGAAGATGAAGCCAGGGTCAATGCTTTCCAAGCCAAACGGAATTGCGACTGGCTCCAAAATTTCGTCACGATATTTCTGACCATTTAAAGTATCGTCTATGAGCACCATGGCAGATTTGTCTCCAGCTGATGGCGGCCCACACCATTATGGAACCTCCGCCTCCTCCTGCTCTGTCACACCATTGTACTGCAGCCTGATTAGTCAGTCTCATTCCTCGAAGCCTCCGTACCCGAATTCTCCCACCAGTCCAACGTAAGCAAAAACGACTCTCATCACTAAAAACAACTTGCCGCCATTGATCCACAGACCATGGAAGATGCTGCTGAGTCCACTCTAGTCGGTCGACTTTGTGCCTTTCGGTCAGCAGCGGAAACTTAAGTGGACGATAGCTGTTGAGTCCACGAGCACGGAGGCGACGACAAATCGTTGACTGTGAGACTCTCACAAGATTATTGCGGAGTTCTTTTTGAAGTTCAGGCAAGGTGGCGAATGGATTGCTTTCAACAGTCGTTATGACACGATCTGTATCGTCAGAATCCATTGCGAGGGGTCGTCCTGATCTCAACCTGTCTTCAACGCTACAAGTTTCAACATATCGCTTCACCTGGTCTCGGACAGTAGACCTTGCAATTCCAAAATGAGATGCAATTGCCCCATACGACCACCCTGCGTCTTCTTTTAGAGTGATAATTCTCCAACGCAATGATTCAGACACCCGACTCATTTTTCAATTGAATGCAAATATGGACAGCATTTAATGAAAAAGAATAACTGATATCGTCATTTCACGTAAAAATTTGAATTCATGGCAATCGATGTCTCCATTACTTCATCTCTATAATGTCATTATGCATTCCATTAGAAAGATTTCATGGTCAGACGATGTCAAGGACATCGATTGATCGATATCATTGACTTTAATCGCTACTGAAACTGGTTATGCCTTTTTTCAAACTGTTCTCAATGAACGATCGTATGACTCTTAAAAATCATTTTATTATAGTCTTATTCGTCTTTCCATGAAGTTTAACCGACACTGAACGCGAACTTCATACGCAGTCTAGCTGTGATTTTCTCAAGGTGTGCGGGAACTTTTGCAAGACCGTATACCTAATATACTTAATCTATGATAAAGACAGTTGCTGTCCATGCTGGTCTCACTAACTTGAACAGCGAAAAGTCGGATTTCTATGGCTGCACCTCGAAGCCGCTAATCAAGACTACAATGCCGCATCTTCATATGTAGGCCCCTACCACTCCGAGTGTTACAATATGCGGTATTTAGCAAAGCTAGTGCAACGTACAGTTTCCTTCATGAACTATAATTGTCTTCCTTCAATGATTAATTGATACTTCTAATCCTGCAACGGTGAAAAAATCGCTTGTGTAGATGTGAAGTGTTTTTTAGTGCTTAAAAAGCATAAAATCCTAGGAAGTCATTTTCTTTATGAGCCCATTGCATCTGACGGATTACTAAACTCAGAATCGGTACATATTTTCGAGGGACTGGTTCCGGTCCTCCCGATTTTGACAGAACCGGTTCCGAAGCGGCACCGGGATTGAACCCTAATCTACATCAAGTATTTTCAAAGCTCCATCTTAATATAGTTCTGTGAACTTCAGCAGTGCATTCATTTACGGTATCTGAAGGCAAAAGCTTGTTGTATTAGACAACCTAGCTGATGAATTCATTTTCGACTTTCACATCTAGCGATGTTGTTTCCGGATCATTGCTTTATTCACAATGCACAAGATGAGACCTTCACTTGAAAACAGGTGTTCCAGCCCATGTCGCGATTATCAAAGAACTGACCGTCATGCCAACAATAAATTTGCAAATAAGATAAACCGGAAATTTTTGTTGCATAATTAACGTCATATCTTTACTCCGTAGCGAGCATGATTCTGGTGTGTCAATTAATTGTGCCTTTTATTTAATGGTTGGAAAGGGTAGATCAAAACCCGCCTCGCTTTTAAAACCCGATTCACCCTCAGAAAGTGCGGAACATTGGTTTCATTAGATTCGTGTTTCTTAAATTACGATAGACCGGTGACTAGGTCTTTAATAAACCCTTATTACCCGTTTCCTTCGATTAAACACTAGTTTGATGAAGGACGCGGCATTCGATGATACAGTGAATAAATGCGATGTAGACCCTGAAAAAAGATGAAGTTAACCTGAAATAGCCTACCTGTACTACTGTGTAGAGACGAAATACCTTCAAGCCTGTAATAGACCGGCATGGCACCTATTTTTCAACTCTCTCTCGCGTGGCGGTGTATTACAGTTGACGTCTTTTTTTCAACATCACCGAGTCTAGAGAAAATAAGAAATGTCGCTTCAATAAAGCTTGTAATGACGTGCATGTTCCATCTATAAAGCTATCAAAGAAATTAATGCTTCACTTAATACCCGAAAAATTGTGAAAATATGTGCATTTCGGCTTATAAGCATGGCTTGTTATCTTCAGATTGAAACTTAATATGATACTAAATAGTAAATACTTGTCTTGCTGATGGGACTTGCAATTAGCAACTTAATGAAATTTTCGACGGCCATTCATAAAATATCACTTTAAACACATTACTGGCAAATCGCCTAAGTTAGTGCTCTTGCAGTATTGAATAAATGCTGGTTTTTGCAATCACAATGTAAATAGAATAATAAAATATTGAGTTGCATCCTCGTTTGACAAATGGGAACAACTGAAGATGCAACTCAATATTTAATTTTCTATTGTCGATAGTCAATAAAGTGAATTACATGTACTAATCATAAAGTCGCACAAGTGAAGAAAATGTGACACATTTTATATGTCGATATCATTGCTAGCGATAGCTAGGTCACATAGCACGACTTTATGATCACTCTGTATAAGCATTTGGCCTAATTCACTCGCATACGCGTAGTCTCAAGACTTACCAAGATTGTTAAGTCTTGTTATTGAGACATTCGTTTGATGGGTATGCATCGAATGAGTAATTGTCGATAACTAATTACATAATTTCTGGTATGTTTTCAAAAACGCATAAATCACATATCGGACAGGGCTTAAACAAATATTTTGGTTCTCACTACTTCAAATGTCGAAATGTAGGCTATTCGATAGGTTAAAAGAAATCATCACCACCTCACTGTAAAAATGAATGGAGATTGAACATAGTTACAGAGTTATTGAATACAACATAGTTATTTCATCAGAAGCTCTTACAATCAGCTGATTTACAACTGTTGAACGAGCACGCACTAATTGATATGTGATTGCTGATTAATAGCAACAATGCTCTATGGGAACACTACGTTAAAAGGATGCGACTTTGTGGATGCTGTATATCCCAGGCACCTGACCTCAACTTACCTGTGCATATACAAGTGGCACATTGAAATAGTTGTAAATGATTAAAGAACCCGTCCCCATCTCAAAGTGATCAAGACTTTTTCCGAGCATACTTAGTGCTGAGTCCCCGGCGACAAGTCCGATTTCATGTGCTTTGTTCAGTGTCCGATACGCCCATTCGATGGGCACCCAAAAAGGCACGCCTTCGTCACTATATTTATCTACACGTGCAAGTAAATCAATTTCCTCTTTTGTGAACGTGTCGTTGTAGCAGCTAACACTGCGATCGCAGTTAATCAGTTCCAAGTCACTCTTCACATCATCTGTTTCGGGAAAGCGCTGATTGACGCTCCCCGACAAGCGTCGAATCGCTAAAATCCAACTGGCATGAAGATATCGCACATATGTGGTTCGAAGATTTTTAACTCTCTGCGATTGTCTTTTATCGGTTCCCTGACTGATCATGAATGCATTTGCTAGAATCGCATAGCGGATCAATCTTGAGATGTTCTGAAAAGAAGATGCGATATACGTTTTGAAGCTTTTTGGAAAGGAGGCGCACAATACATGACATTGTATCTTTTTACAAAGTTATGAATGGTGATGTGAAATGTCCCTATCCTTTATCTTTTATTCCTTTATATTTGCCTGTTGACCGAGCCAGACAGTCTTGTATATTTTCGATTAAGAAGTATCACATCAATGCCAGGAAAAACGACTTCATCCCAAGAGTTAGCATGCTATTGAACTCACTCGATGACATTGATGTATTTAATATGTCTCTTTACACTTTAAAGCGCACTCTACGCTTTAACTAGTTCATGTAGAGTCCCGTTGTTATATTGCGAAGTGTGAATTTTATTAATTTTTTCATTATTTTTGTGTGCTTTTTCTAATTTCCTTACTTTTATGTTATTATGGTGTATCACTTGCTCTGGATACCAGATAGCCTGATATTGGTTAGAGGCCGTTATCAACTGCAAAAAACGCAAATACAATTGACGCAATTATATCACTATGTGTATATATTACACTTGCTTTATTTCACTATAAAGCTGTATATAACGAAAGGTTGACAGAAATATTAAATTCCATATTTATTTTTCACACTGATGTAAGCAGAACGATGCTACGTTTTCTAATGATTTGATGAGCTTCCAAATTTTCAATTTCATTCATGTACAACATGCAGGTGCTTCTGCTACTAGATTAAACGCTCGTCTGTAGACTGGTTGTCGATGTTAGAACATCATTGCATGCTGATGTTATACATGGCAATGCATGGAAGCATACTGAGTGGCCCGTAGCTTGGTGGTTACTAGTATGGGAAGCTGTTATCAAGGTTAATGGTTCGATTTTATTTAATTGGTCGTTATTAGACTCTTCACGACCCCTTGATGCTTCAAGATTGAGGGATCTCAAAAATGATAGATGATATTGCCTTTGATAGTTTCCTCCATATCATCGATAGACTTGTAGGAAAAGTATTTTGAAATGATATTATTGAATCAAGATTATCATAAACATAAATGCCGTGATCATGCCCAGCAGGAAGATGTATTACACGGCATTCCCGAATTACAGGAATACGGGTGATTTCAGAGCTGTATAAAAGCTTCATCCCAAGTTCAAATCGATCTATATAAACATTGTAGATCACAGAATTAAATATGTTGTTTATCTACTTCGGTTTATTAGAGAAGTGTGATTAATACGAAATCGCCGGCACATCGAGGAACCTATTAAGTAGGCAAAAAGGAATTCCTAATACCTTACAGAGATAGGAAAAAAGACGTGCGTCGCTTGCGGATTAATGTGAGTTCCAGAAAAGTGCTTCGATTGCCACAATTCCTTCAGATTCGAAGAATTCAGATCATCGCGCACAAGTTTTCTCCATTATGTTGGCCCTTCCGATCATTATTAAAAAAAGTAGCAGGAGTACGAAAATTAGTTCACTTGATGATTTCACCATCGTTTTCTCACCATTCCTTACTGCATAGTGCATACAATCGAATGTTAACCAAGACAGGCGTGTGTGTTTTGGTGTGTGCGAAGTGATATCACAGCACGCACGCATCTCTCACTGGCTCTGGTGTCCTCTGCTGACAGCTTATTGTTTGCCATTTCCAATAGCAAGCGATACACGAATTATCCATTCGAGAAGGAGCAAGTTGTCTAATTCTGTGATGTGCCATTTATGTAGGCGGCCTTAAATGGGTTAAGGTCGCATATAACTCTTCCTTTCTAGGAAACCGAAGCGCGCGCAGATGAATCTAATTCTGTGCTATAGATAAGTCTTCAGGAAGGGTCATCAGCCAGATTTAGGGGGAAACGCTTCACTGTCATATTCGATGGAATAGAAATGATGACAAAAGGGTAAAAATATGAGAATAATTTCAAATACACAGATTCAATGAAATTATTACAAATTTCTATGAGATGACATGATATAAATAATGACATGATTTTAATATTGTACATTAGTTATTAGATCATCTATCTATTTCCTGTTAAATTGTGTTATATTGACTAAGTACATAGACATGTTCGTAGCTTTATCATAACAGTGAAATATCATTAAATTCCATTTCGATAGTGAATAAGTTAGCATGATCCATTTTAGAAGAAAAGAGATTTACATAGGAAAGTAAACATACAAAACCATGATTTTCTGTAACCGTGGTAACACTTCTAAAAACACTACCGTTCACCGGCTTTCACATTTGTTCCAAACATCTCGACGCTGCCGTCATTACCTACCTCAGAAAATTCTCAGTCGTCGAAAAGTCAAATTGAAATAATATTCTGATATACATGTAGCCATAAAATGAAATTTTAGTTCACCTTACGAAGTCGCATCATAGTCTTTCTATCATACATGTGAAAGAGCCTCGATGAAAAGCGATATGACAAATATATAAGTGAAAATACAAGCAAGAAATAATGATTACCCTCATTATTTTATCAAAACAATTGAGAAAAGGCAAAACTTTTGATCAAAGCAATTGCCGAGACCATTGCGCTACATGTGAGAGTGATATTGTATCAACCTTCTAAAGAAAAAATCTGCGTAAATTCTGACAGATTTCCAATATCTGCATGCTCAAACCCGAAATAAGTGTTCGAATTTTTCGTGTTTTTCTCGGGTTTATGATAGAAGCGATAATCCAACCCGACCCTACCCGACTTCAAAATTGTCCTGCCCGAACGGGTTTCGGGTCGGATCGCTCATCTTTACTCCAGACTAAAATCTTGAATAGTTAATTCTAAAAGCAATTCGACGTGCTTTTGTAACGGAAGAAGAAAACTAGCGGATAATAATTTAAACTGAACTACTTTGAAGTGTTTTCAATAATATGTTACAATGCAATTTGTTAGAAGATAGAAACAATCTGTCATTCGATATTTCTTGTTATTATAAATTTGAAATATATGTCGTGTTGATGAGCATATTCTCCCAATCAGCTGCTGAGACGCAATGCATATTTATTCACACACATTTCTAGTGTGATTTTTGAAGTTTTACGCAACAGATAAGACATTAGATGAGAAAATTATCATCCCGCTACACTGAGGAGGGTTACGCTCGCCATTTCATCGCTATCAAGTGACCGAAAGGACCAACGACTCTTTCTATTAAGATGATCACACTATGAAGGCTCAAATATTGGGACAATCACTTTAGAAATGCAGTTACTAATGCAGTTTACTCGAATATCTCTCAATCTGATAACAATTTTGAATTCAAACAATTTATTGATTTAACTTCAGTGACAAGCAGCATTTTGCAGACCTTTGTAGCTTAGAACATTAACATCATGTATCACAGTTGCATTGCAACTTGTGGTACCATTCGACCTAGATATACAATTTCCTAGCAATAGTCTGCTTCAATTCATTTCAAATATCAGAGGATAAAGGGATAATCCTTAAAAGGATAAAGGGGGTTATCCGCTAGGGGATCAGTGGTAATCCCCATATTCATCCACTTGTCGAATTTTTTACTGTGAGAGACCCTACTCGTGTTGTTCGTCGCTCCCGGAAATTGTTACCTCAACGACGATCCTCCTCACTCTACAATGGAAGTTTCGTGAAATACTCGAGATTCACATGATGTAATTGCTGTAACCAATCATACCGCTCGTTGTATTGATTGAAAATAAAGCATTCTATTATTATTATTATTATAAAGAGGGATCAAATATCCTAGCTTTACGTTTTTCTCTGAAAAATGCGAATAGCGGATGATTGATAGCCTGTGATGTCCTGACTTTCATTAAGTCATTAGACAGTGATTCTAAAAACAAGTACTAAGTTCCTAACTATGAGCATAACCACAATCGCCACGGTTAAAAACTGCGGATGTTCGTCTATTGATTATTCGAAGAAATGACCTATGTGCGTGTGTGAGTAATAAAATACCGAGTATTAAGAACAACATGGATTTTCCTAGCCTCTCTGACGATGCCTTGCAGGGTGAAGCGCACCGTCTACTGCTGTCAAAGAAATACATGCAAGTGCTTGGATTGTTAAAATCAGAAGACATTTTTCGGATCAATGCCCACGCGAAAGAGCACTAAACAATCTCTTAATGCTAGTGCATCCTGATGATTTCATGGACTTATTGTGAGAATCTTAGCAGGACAAACTTCCAAGGGGTTAAGACTGAATTCCGTGCTAGATCTTAGTAGAGTTCAAATGATTGACTTACATCAACAAAATGTATCCATCTATTCAGCACTGTAGAAACGAAGAAGCCGAGTAGAAATGTCAGTGGCAAGTTGGAACTTTTGTCTCGAACATAGAGGACAAAGTTCTCGAAGCTGACACGTACTATTGGTAAATGGCTGATGAGTAGGTGGTAAAGAAGTGCTACGGCGATGTATAGGAGGAGAAAGATGAGGTAATCGATCCAGATGAGCTTGATAACGGTGAGAGTCCATGAGAAGAAGAGCGCGTGTGCTGGGAGGCGCTCTCTGAGTGTTGGTGAGCAGGACTTCGGCATGAGAGAAGAGAAGTGGAAATGGCAGTAGGAAGGCGATGTCTGCAATGTGTCCAAAAAGTGGAAACAAAACACTGAGCAGGTGGTTTATGTTTCCGTGATTTATGTTGCTGTAATACCTTTGAGCGGGGAATCATACATCACTGTTTGATACTGATGTCATAAGGAACTGCTATCAGTGACTTCCGACGTATGTAAGCTGTCGGTGTGCAAATCTGATCCCACTCGACCCCAATTTGGGTTCTGGTCGGGTTGATTGCAAAACATTTGGGTTTTATTTTCGGGTTATTGATTTATGATACTTTGAAATTAATAATATTCTTCAGTTTTGTTGACTTCCTTTCTGTTATACAATATACATGTACATGTTTCATAAATGCCCCCCTCGTATATCTATTTCCAACGGCATATATTTCTTGTTTCATAAAAACTACAGCTCAGCCTTTTTTTAAATAAAAATGCCTAATATTTGAATATATTATAAGATGATTAAACTTAAAACTATATTGCAATACTAGGAAACGATGCTAATTAATGATACTATTAAAATCCTCGCACTGCAACCTGTGGTCGAATCTATTGTATTGCACACCTATCTACAAATTCAGCTACATTGGCATACTACTAATAGTGGAATGATTGAGTAACATCTATAATATTGCTATGTATCATAGACGGAGATCAAAAATAGTAGAAGATGCAAGGAAATACGTAAAAACAGTACGTATTTGAAACTCGGATTTGTTAACGATAAAACTGATCGTGATATCCGCAAATTAATTAAAAAATACGAGTTACCGATAAATCTTGTTAGCTCCCCTAATAAAACTTTATATAATGCCTTGAAATTCAAACAAAAAGTAGAAAAACACGAAAGTTGCCTTGTTTGTGAGAGTTTGCCTAATAAGATGAAGTGTACAGATTGGTTTTTGGTATACAAATTTACATGCCATCATTGTAAAGATTTCTATATTGGTCAAACCTCGCGTCCTTTTAAGCATCGTTTTAATGAACACAAGCGTGCTGTAGATAAAGGTAATGTTGATTCGAGTGCTATGGCAGAACATTGTCTGAAATGTAGATCAAAACGTTTGACTGATTTTGACCTTGAAATTCTTGATAAGTGCAAAGATGCATTGGACACTAGACTGACTGAAGCTCGTTACATTAGACAGTTGATTCCAAAAATCAATCGAAGAAAAGAGTTGACGGTATTTTAAACATCTCTCGACCGTTAGCATTGTACGTATATAAGCAGCCCACATGAGCGGCCAGATCAGTTGGTTTTTAGCGAATTACCCCCTGAGGAAGAGCGAACGCTCGAAACGCGTAGGGGTTGTACATATCTTTTAATTAACTATTTTAATCTGGTCAATAAATTTCAAGGAGAGACGAAAGCTGTTTTTAGCATCAACTGAAGTATGAAGAACCTCCTGTTGGCGGCCATCCTGTATGTCAATACCGTTGATCAGAACCTATGGTCAAGATCTAACGTGATCCAAATCGCAAATGATCAAGTGAAGTACGTGAAAAACCAACTCAACACTGCGTTCATTGCGGCATGCCTGTCCCACAATGTGGTTCCCAAGTGCGCGGCGGTCAAAGTTCCCGATCTATCGAAGTGGACAGAAGCTATAGAGAGAAAGAAAATCAATCTGGAGAAAGAAGTCCTACGTACTCAAATGAGGGAATTACAACGTAAGAAAGAAGATCAAGAAGCGAGAAGAGGATATGGGTATCTTCACCTTGTTCGGAGTTGGAAGCCAGAAGAAGTCCAAGAATTTCTCAAGAAGCTGGAGACGGCGGTGAGACGGCTGGAGAATGAAACCTACGAGACCCATACAAAGAAGTGGAGTGCTATCACTGGTGGAGAAGTGTATCCTGTACCTCTCAAGAAGTGCCGTGTTGATGGAGCTCCTACTTTTCCTTTTCAGTACGAGGATGACTTTCTGTGTCCTTCTTCGGAGCATTTGAGAACTAGTCTTGTTTTCGATGAGTCTGTTTCCTTAGGTGGAGATGATAAGATACCGTCAACTCTTAATAACCTTTTGGAAAAAGGTCCTAAATTCAGAGTGCCTCATATTGTTAACAAACACTTTGTTAGTGATGTTGAAAAAGAGTTAGACAAGCTTACTTATCGTATGAGATGGAGTACAGTGTTTGAAAATGATTGCTCGGATGAGGGGAACATAAGTGTTCCATTTAGTAAGAATAAAGTTAATTTGCCTCCTAGAATGAACGAAAACCAAGAAACTAATCTACAGCTTTTTCGTGCTGAGGTGATGAAGCTAATACAGTCTCAGAAGCAGCAAAACAAGCAAATTCAAAAAGATATAATTGTTTCTCGTAAGTTTCTAGAACAAAATGACCTTACTGTGGTTCCTACAGATAAGACTAACAGACTACAAGTCATTGAGAGAGAAACGTTGACAAAAAGCACCGAAGAGATATTGAATGATGAAAATACCTACAAAAAGCTAAAAAAAGTCTAGCGTCGCAAAGTTAGAAACCCAGGCTAATGTAATCATTAGATCAGTTTGCAAAAATAATCTAAAAAAACAAGAAATCGAGAAATTACTAAGTTGTGGTACAGAACCAGCCACTTTTAGGACTACGTTGAAAGATCATAAAATGGCAAACAACGGAGTCTATCCTTTGCGGCCGATCGCCTCGTGCATAAATAATCCCACGGAAAAAGTAGACTGGTTATTGAGCAAAATCGTGTCTCAACTTATGACCTTAGTCCCTTCATACAGCACAAATACTGAAAATCTTATTGAGCGGTTAAACAGCAATAACTTCCCAATAAATGAAAATTCAACTTTTATATCCTTAGATGTGAAAAACCTATACCCAAGTATACCGATCATGGATGCTATTGTGGCAGTCATAGAGTTTACGAAGGAAAATTGGAACAAAATAAATAACTTTGGCATTGATTTAGAATCAATTGAAAAAATGCTCAAGTTTGTATGTTTTAACTACGAGATCGAATATAATGGCAAAAATTACCTTCAAATTAAAGGCTGTCCTATGGGAGCCCATTTTAGTCCGCCTTTTGCGGTTTTGTTTATGCATAGCATTGAAAGTAAAGCTCTGCAACTTTTGAAATTGTATATCTTGTATATCTCCAAGCATTTATGCTCGATACATTGATGACGTAATTATGGGTCCCTTTGACAAAGACTTCGACTTTGATGTAATATTAAGGACTTTTAATGGCATCGATGAGAATATTGAATTTACTCTGGAAGTTCCAAAAAACCTTACACTTAATTTCTTGGACATAAGCATCACGGTGAAAGAAGGCAGTATGAATTATAAATGGTTTGAGAAAGAAATACATTCGGGTATTTCACTGCGCAGCGATAGTTACGTGCCTAACCATATCAAAAACAATTACGTAAATAACAGCATCAACTACGTAAAGAGAAGATGTAGCAACGAAGCTAATTGCAAGGTAGCTTTTAATAAACTTGAAACTAAATTAAGTAAAAATGGATTTTCAATGAAACGAAAACATAAGAAAAATAGTAAAAGATGCAAGGAAATACGTAAAAACAGTACGTATTTGAAACTCGGATTTGTTAACGATAAAACTGATCGTGATATCCGCAAATTAATTAAAAAATACGAGTTACCGATAAATCTTGTTAGCTCCCCTAATAAAACTTTATATAATACCTTGAAATTCAAACAAAAAGTAGAAAAACACGAAAGTTGCCTTGTTTGTGAGAGTTTGCCTAATAAGATGAAGTGTACAGATTGGTTTTTGGTATACAAATTTACATGCCATCATTGTAAAGATTTCTATATTGGTCAAACCTCGCGTCCTTTTAAGCATCGTTTTAATGAACACAAGCGTGCTGTAGATAAAGGTAATGTTGATTCGAGTGCTATGGCAGAACATTGTCTGAAATGTAGATCAAAACGTTTGACTGATTTTGACCTTGAAATTCTTGATAAGTGCAAAGATGCATTGGACACTAGACTGACTGAAGCTCGTTACATTAGACAGTTGATTCCAAAAATCAATCGAAGAAAAGAGTTGACGGTATTTTAAACATCTCTCGACCGTTAGCATTGTACGTATATAAGCAGCCCACATGAGCGGCCAGATCAGTTGGTTTTTAGCGAATTACCCCCTGAGGAAGAGCGAACGCTCGAAACGCGTAGGGGTTGTACATATCTTTTAATTAACTATTTTAATCTGGTCAATAAATTTCAAGGAGAGATGAAAGCTGTTTTTAGCATCAACTGAAGGATCAAAATCTTGTACATAATACAGTATTAACAATGAAGGAAATTTTGATGCAAACCAGGGATGGCCAACCATCAAAATTAAAAATTAAAATTTTTCTTGTGAATTTTGTAAGAAACCAGACCTTATTTAAATATAATGGGAAATTGTTGGCACTATCTAATTTTTCTAATTTCAGGAAACTGATAGTGCCTTGTTGCCGATCATTGGTTATCCGGCATTTTCTGTGGACGACGAAAATCTCATCGCTCACACTTGGAACACAATCAGACAGAACTTAGAGGGAAGTTATGGTTTCAAACGATTCCTCAGAGATGGATATCGTACTGTTAACGAAGATCCCAATCGTCTGCATTATGAATCATTCGAATTGAAGAGATTCGAGAACTTGGAATGTGAATGGCCGATGCTAATTGGTTTCGTCGTCCTGTCTGCGTTCTTTAGAGACAACAAAGAGCTCGCGCACCACTATATGGCAAAGTTGGAGAAAAACCTTATACCTAGGGTGAGTATCGAATTGTTTTTTAAAAAATCAATTACATATTTTATTGAGACTTCTCAGAGAAAATATTGTTCCCTCGGACATTTGATTCGCAAGTGATAGCAATATAATCAGCAAGACAAATCTAGCCAGACACGGATAATTCACCATCAGCAGAAAAAGTTCGTGGTAGTGGAGGTGGTGTCAACCCAAACCCGCCACCTTCTATTGGCAGTGGGCTAGGGTCCGTCAGGTGGTGGCGAGCCAATCGCACACTCCCAGCGCTAGCGGTGGATGAGCTTCGCACACTGACGGGAGCAATTCACATGTCCTAAGGTGTAAGCGCGTGTGCATGTGTGCGCAGGAGAAGAGGTGTTTTGCATTCTGTGGTTGTGATTTGCTAAGGGGACAGGGAGGAGAATGGACAGATGGGATTATTTTGTGTAGATATTCTTTCGAAGAGGTTTGTACCTTCCTTCATATCTGCATCGACTCATATTGCGAATGATGAGAGGATTTAGAAGACATTACACTCTTGGTATGACCCGACATTACGTTTTCATTCTTAGTAATTTGCATTATTAAAGTTCCATGAATGGCCAATAAAAACCTGAAGCTTGTTTCTTTTGGTGCAGCTTATAAAATTTTTCATTTATATTCATGGCTCTGATGATTTGCAAGGAGGGGTTTATAATACATATGTGTGCAATAATACAATGATCAACTACATAGATACATAGTCCGGGAGCTGCTGACACTTCCTTCCTAAATTCGCCCACAAAGGGCTTAATAGCATGGATTTGTAGATCTTGAAATGCTGAATTCAAAAATCCAAAAATCAAATTCTTAAGTGTCACAGCCAGTCGCTTTCGGTCATAGGTAAGGTTAAAGGATTCCCATTGGAATCCAATGGTAAAAATCACTTGGCAATCTTTTGACTTTTTGGCAATTTTGAAACACTTGTCAATTTTCTTACATTTTCTTTTGAAGAAAAGAAAAGAAACTATTTGTCAGAATGCCATGAAATTTGAAACATGATTGAGTTCAGAACATCAACTTCGATATAAAAGTTGAAGTGAGTCACATGATTCAGCATTTGATGTCTGAGAGCCTCTACAAAATGAGTAAATTTCATGTTTTGATTTAATTTTGGCGATTTTGCTCACTTTGTAGAGGCTCTCAAACATCAAATATCCAATGGGAATCCTTTAACCTTACCTATGACCGAAAGCGACCGGCTGTGACAGTTGAGAATTTGATTTTTGAAATCAGCGTTTCAAGATCTACAAATCCATGCTATTAAGCCCTTTCTGCGCGAATTTAGGAAGGAAGTGTCAGTATCTCCCGGACTAACATGGACATGAAGACAGCGTGCGATGAATGATGCAGTGCAACGTCACAGTGTGTTCTACGCATCAATTACTGACATCTCAATTATTAAAACATAATGAACAATTTTGAAAAGCATGCTTCAAACTACGGTTATGAAAAACATGTTTGAAAGAGCGGTTTAAAAGAATGTATTTCTACAACATAGCCGAAAACTCAAGTTCAAAAGTGTGGTTTTGATACCATTTTTGAACACAAAGTTGTATAACATTCTGCAGAGCACTAGTATACCATATTTAAAAGCCCGGTTTAAAAATCAATTTTAAGGTATTGTTTCAAATAGTTCATTGCGTTACAGCTGATGTAATGTGCGCATTGGGTACTGAGGAATTATTGTATGAATAGTTAGCTACTATCAAATCTATCTTAACACCAAAAAGGGCACTTATGAAAGCCGAGAATATGCTGTCAAAGTCAATAATGATTGGTTGGCATAGGTATGTCGTATATCAAACATCATTATTTGAAAGTTCTTGAAGCAAATAAAAATGTTTTAAAACACAGAAATAGTAGCTATTACTAATAATCAGTCTCAGTTATTTAGGATCAGGGCTATGATATAAATTGATTTCTAAGTAAAGTTGCTGATCTTTTCGCTTCTTTT
Source organism: Prostheceraeus crozeri (assembly GCA_907163375.1). Classification (NCBI taxonomy): domain Eukaryota; kingdom Metazoa; phylum Platyhelminthes; order Polycladida; family Euryleptidae; genus Prostheceraeus; species Prostheceraeus crozeri. The sequence goes on along the minus strand of CAJQUW010006427.1, from coordinate 468,182 downwards.
ACCGGCAGGAGGACTATCTGTTGAAAGTTCGAGATAGCCTTTATGTCAACCGAAACAATACCACGTCGTTACACATCTGATTTTACTTCTGTTTCTCTGAAATATTGTACTATGTACTACTGTTTTTTGCAACCAGTATTACACAGTATTACCTAGTATTTGACAACTAGTATTTTGTGATAGGTCGCTGAGATATTTCTCAAATCTTATGCATGTGCATGCAGTACCTCAAGTTGACTCAAGTTGCTCATCGGACGATTGAAGCAGCATTTATTTACTTTGATACAGAGTGAATTTTGTGTCAAATCTGCTGTATATTTCAAAGCACATGAAAATTGAAATTTAACTTCTCATCTGATGAGTTGTTATGCAAGATCTCGGGGCTCCCTCAACGACTAAAAGAACATCTCAATGATCGCTTGAATTCTTGCCATTTGTCCAGTCTCCAATTAGAAAATAATTGACTACAGATGAAGCTTTGAGCTTTTACGTCAGTATTCCCCATACTTGGGGCTTGGACGGTGCTGACATAGTCAGACTTATGGAGCATTGTAGTACTTTTAGTTTTTTTGACTACAGATGGAGTAAAGTAAAAGCATCAATTGGTGAATATTTTCGTCACTTTGACAGTAATTCGCGGCTTCATCTCAATCAATCGGTTAGAATGTCTGTGTTTGACCGTTTTGCTTAGAATGTTCCGATGCATCAACCGTCAAGTCAAACTGCCAGTAGCGAGATATCAGTAATTAAAAGCCAGCATTTTACTTTGAAGCATGGACTTATTCCACATAGCAAACATAGACAGCTGCAATGGTAATTTCACAGACGTAAAATAGCTGCGCGTATTGGTGGATTTGAACCACCGACTTCTGGTATTTTAGGCCAACACCGCTCGACCAATTGAGCCATCGACGAGCGAAATCTGTGCAATCCAATCAGATATATGACATATAAATATGTTTAAAATATATAGTAAATGATATTGCGCATGAATCTGCTTGGCTTTATGCATATTCAGTTTCAAATGTCAAACAAAAGATGCTTGCCTCAAATGCGCTAAGCATCCTCATTCCTCAGACACGACTACCTCAGTAATCGGCTTCAATGAATGTCTGGAATGATATCCATCGCTAGTGGTCATTCATTGACTAGAATGGTTTTGGAACAGCTCGTGGAGGAACATCAAGGAATTTCTTACGTCTGATGAAAAGATGAGCTTATCTTAGAAGTCATGCGATTTCAAGTCGGCAACCCGCTACGTATACTTCATTCACAACAAGACGCGGATTGTTGGTGGGAATCCACAACTGAAAATCCTTAATATCCGACTGTCAGAAGGGTTGCTTTAATATGCTTAAGCTGTCTCCATGGTCAAGCTGTTAACCCAGTGGAAGAAATAATCGGTGTTCATCACACCATACACAGCTAATTTGCAATTCAAGCGGTCATGTACTGAGATAAAGAAACTGAGTGGAGATGTTCCACAAAGGGAACGTCAATCCTGAATTAGCAAATAACTTCTCTTCATCAACTCGACTCTACAAAGCGAAAAATAAGTCAGAAGTAAGGATCAGCTTTCCGAATTAATGAAAGTCACACGAAAATTCAGGTAGAAGAAAAAAGACTCAGGAAGCAGGAAAAGAAGCAGCACTTGTTCATCAGCGTGTATTGAAAAGGAAGACTGAGAAATTGATAGATTTGGTTAACGGTCGCAGAAGGAACATCCATGCCCACAAGAAAGACGCATTTTGTGCTCTAAGTGATTCTATGTCATTATATTTATTGAGGAGACAAGGCTAATAAATAAATAGAATATATTGAAAAGCTTTCTACAAAAGTCCAAATATAACAATATACATAATTTAATTATTTGTTGACATTGTCTTCTTCCTTCGTGAAATAATTCAGGTCAGTAGTAAACCGAATGTATTGTATTGTAAGCATGTGTATTTGAATTTTGAATTCAATTGCACATATCATATTAGTTTGCTAATATTGTATACCGCTTATTTTACATCCGTGGTGACTATTTCACCCTCATGAATGGTCCAATTTGAAAAACCAATACCGGATTTGAATATCATATTGATCCGTCAATTGGGAGATGGATTCATTGGGAGTAACAAAGACGAGAGGTATTGAAGTGACATCATATCAAGATGCCACAAAAACGCTTGTTTGGAAACTCTATATTCGCTTGACTTCAGGCGTCCGTGATTCTTAAAACATCCGCATATCAGTTGTATAATATACTGTAGTGAGCTTTAGATATTATTAATCAACTTATGCAACATCAATCAATCAGTAGTGCCGTGACAGAAGCTGACGTTGGCGACAATCAGGTGTTCTTCTCGTCTCTTGCACATTCTAATGATGGTCGTGGCTCTCCTGCCCGCCGCTCTCTCTAGCCACCCCATGAAGGACAATCGTTGACGTCCGCGCTCTCTCCTTCCTTCGATTTAGCCGGTTAGAGCAAGATCTTCGTATTTCTCCTTCCGAAGGAATGACCAAGGAAGCGTATTTGCCTTGTAAAGATGGTCATCATCAGTTGCCTTGATGTACATGTGCGTTCGAGTACGGCTTCGTTGCTAACTTTCTGTATCCAAGGGATACGCAGCATCCGCCTGAGGAACCACATATCCGCTGCTTCCAATCTTGCCTGCATCGTCTGATTTATGGACCGTACTACACCATTATCTCCATAATTTAAAAGTGCAATTTGCACCTCTTAAAGAAGTATCTCTCTAAGAAGTCACCTTTACAATAGCACATACGTAATCATGATTAGCGTTTTATACATGCAAATGCATATATTTAGCACGTTGTTAGCTGACTTGCATGCTGAGGTTTTCAAATCACAATTGAAATTTGTTTGATTTTTGTGTTTCGAAATTCAAGCTATTGAAAACTGCTTTGCCAGTAAAATGATAATGAAGCATTATCGATTAGGCTCATCAGTAGTACAAAAAGGACAGTTCGGATTTCCGCGGATTTGGAAGCCGAGCACTCTGCTCCCTGTTTTGTCGGTTATTCATCAGCTGTCAAAATAATGTGCAATGGATCTAGTTGTGTTTCTCGAAATTCAACACTTTGGGCTTTGGATCACCCAAAGAATAATGATGTTTCAGTTAGCATGACGATTCCACAAGATGACCGAAAAGTGTCGGTCGAGAAAAAAATCAATTGGAAAACGATTATTGTTTTTTGGACTTTTGCTTGAATGAATGTTTATTTGCATGTCATATTTTCTATTAAGTACTTCAAAATACAAAATCTAACTACATCAATAGACAAAAATATTAACGGAAATCACTGATTTCATATTTACTCTTATTTGATGCATCGACCGCTAAATTATTAATCTCTTCTATTCAACCGATCCGATTATCCATAGGCTGAGCAGATGAGTCATTTTGAGTAAACACTTGTTGAACATATGATTACTCGATTTCATGGCAGCATTGAAAATAGTTCATATTTTGTTTAAAGCCAAATCGATCTCTCAGCCCGATAGTTCTAGTCGTTTATAAGGACAAGAAGTAGGACCTAAACTTGAATGCATCACTGTCAACTCAACAGACATAGAGTTGTTAATTGTACGAACTAAGTGTTGCAATAAATAAGATTTCTATGCACCAGATATCGGATATCTGCCATCGACTGATCAGTTAGTTGACTACAGTGGCGTAGCGTGCTTCAAACCGTTTCCGGGGCTAAAGTCAGTCTTGGCATCGGTGTACCTTATAGCAGGGGTTCTCAACTCAAAAATTCGGCGGGCCACATTTCCTGGCATTTTTCTAATGAATATACTACCGGGCCAATCTACTGAATATATGACCAAAGAACCCCTGTATGCCTATTATATTGTTTATACATAGGTACCGTTATTAGTTAGAGTTGACTAGCGCCTATAGGCCTATTTATGTTTCATTAATAATCCTTCTGAAAAAAATTTTTTTTTTGTTTTGTGATGATTAAGTAGAGGTAGGGTATGGACCTATTGGCATAATTAGAAGGTACTATATAAGCTTACCTAGCTTATAGGATAGATCTGTAACTCTGTATACATGTATAATTTTACAAAACGCATGTGGTTTTGAAAATTTATTGCCAGTGAGAGTTTATCGTTTTTGTTGAAACCTAATGCGCATTCACAAAATATGCAACGCTTATAAATAAAGAGAGGGAGGGAGGCATACATTCATTGGATGAATGCTAACGTTTGGGAAATATTACATATTATGTATGCATGCGTACATGAATATAAACACTCCTTGTTTAAATTGAGAAGAATGATGATAATCCAATAATGATATTATAATTATAAATTGCAACAGAAAAATAGAAATGGCTTCATCCAAAACATTATAAATGCTATTAATTGTGTCAGTGAGAAACTTGTCCAGGCTTTGCTTTTGTCAACTTGACGAATCTTGGTTTCAAACCGGTTAATGCAAGACGCATCATGTTTTGAACATTTGCGTTAGTCAAGCGTGATCGATATTTGTTTTTTATGTAGTTGAGTGTAGAGAACGAAGACTCACAGTGGTAAGTTGATCCGAACATTGCAAGAAGCCTAAGTCCACATCGTCGAATATCTGCATACTTCTCATCCTCAGGAATGTCAAACCACATATCAACCATAGTTGTTGCACCTCTAACGCATTCTTGAACAACACCACTATTTCTCAGCGCAATCAATTGCAGCTCACCAACAGCTCCATTCACTCCAAATTTTTCGAATTGACCTGCACAGATTTCAACATTTGCTTCTACAGGATTTCTCATAAATCCTATCAAATGAATAAGGTCATTAAAATCTTGAAATCGATTGACAAAATCGATTTGAACTTCAGCTATGTAAGTTTTTAACAATTGACATGTATGATCTGTTTGCCACGGCTGCAGCTTGCTTCACTCTTCTCTACAGAGCTTCTCATTGAATTGAGTGGAAGAAATAGCGCGCGCATATCACGTTTGTCGCCGTGCGCTACAAATTAGCTGTTCTTAAACTGATAGACAAGCTCAATTGACAAGCCGCCAAATATACGCATATGTCTTGCTCACTCGTTTCATCGCGGGCCACCGCCAACAAGCTTGCGGGCCACAAAATGGCCCGCGGGCCACGTGTTGAGAACCCCTGCCTTATAGCATGCAGCACATATGCAAGGTACCCGGTGGGTTCTAATCTAGAAGTCACTTTGATAAAAATAATCAAAATGATCAAATAATGGAGAGGTGAAGGTATGTATGTGTAAACAATTAGCTACGCGTTTGTCATACTCGCCGTGATTAGCCAGTCAGTGTGTGTAAGTGTCAATCGTAAAGAATTCCGTCTTCGCCCTGGTTTAATCACTGCGATGGATTGCTTCTCCGTGGGTTGCATGTAGTGGCCGCGACGAGCTGAAAGGCGTCGCCGAGCTGTTATGACGCGTGCGAACTGCACACTGATAGATTGGCTGAGTTGTCGATGGCATCAACGAGCCGTTGCTGATCATGTGTGGCTCGTGTTAGATTTTGGCCAATCGGTGCAATCTCGGCGACACTCCGGCGACTGCCCTTGAGAGAGGAAGAGAGATAAAACCACCGACAGTTATACATGCATCCGTTGGACAGATGAATAAAGATGCAGGATGTAGCGTTTGGTCATTGATGCACATAGTACATAATTAAAATATGTTGGGGAATTTATTTAAAAATACATTCGGGGCACTGCCCCCGAATGCCCCAATGGACGCTACGCCCGTGGTTGACTAACATACTGGCTAGTGGTTCTCTATTATCATCCGATTGAGCCGATTTTTTACTTCCTTACATAATGCAGTGAATCGAGGCTGTTACTTTTGCTTGCGGAAACACCATCGTTCGGTAGGTTTTGCTTTTTGACTTTCCACTACTTAGTTCATCATTATTCGCTCCAAAAAAGAAGCAATTTCATAATTCAATGGAATGATTTCCGGCTAATTCTGATTCTATTTCTATTGATTTGAGTAATGTAATGAACTTTCATACTGAAAAGAATGAATCAATACATTATAGACATTTTTATCTTGGATTAACTTGGTTCATTTCTTATTAAAGCACTTGGATTAATTCATAACTGAATATTTTGTAGGAGCGGAAATGCTTACCATTGTATAAGCCATCATTGTTGTGCTTGTGATTACGCCTGCACACAATTCAAACCCTAATTTTTCTAGTATCATACTTGGCTACATTCGGTTGCCTTAAATCTGAAGTAATATATGGTTTGGTGTTATTGTGCTGTGAATGTAGTTCTTAGTTTCCGATTTCAATCTAAGTTACTTTGCTGCCATTGCTAATTAAGCAATTTTTGCGCCTAAGATTTACAGCGATGTTGATCTGGCACGAAACATTTCTCAAAATAAATGAAGCGCGGTAAGTATAATTGCTAGTTAAAGGCTACCCTCTGATATTTAGCAGTGACGATGATTTTGTATAATTGAATTAGTATTGCGGGGATGGATGTGGATGAGTTTATGAGGAACACCCATCAATCGTTCGATAATAACAGCAATAACAGCATATTTGGAATTGAATGATGAAATAATCAGACTTTATCTGTTTAAGTACGAGTTGTGCAAAAATGGTCGATTTCATTATTTTCAAACAAGTCGACACTCCGTTCCGAAAATTGTCTTGCTATACTTCTCCCATCGACTATTATTGGCATTTTCAATGTCAGTTGCAATGTATTATCACTATTTATTGCAGAACGAGAGAATTTCAAGCTTTCAATATCATGAGAACACGAATAAAATTCGTTAATTATGAATAAAATTTCATTTAACTAAATGAATAAAACTTCTTTTTTATGAAATACGTTTCTTCAATTGTTATCCTCGCTATTAAAAGTTGGGAATAATATTTTCTTTGATCAATGACTGTGTAAGAAAACTTTATTCCTTATGGAACTGTCAATGATGTAATCTTCTTTTAAGTTTGAAGCTGCACAGAGAAACTCAGTAAGTTTGCAATGATATACAAAATACTTTTAAATGGTTATTTTCTGCTGATAAATGCGAATGCTTTTATGTTCGTTATCGCAAAGTAGATGGCAATGCATGAGCAGCGATCGATTTCATTATAAGCTAAATCATAAATGATGCTGTTAAATTATATTTTAATCAAAATGTATCGTTGAATTTTTGCAAATTTTCCTAAAATAATCCGTCCCTCCAGTTTCGTAGCTAGTCCCCTTGATTTATAAACCATGTATGATGTTAGGATCAAATTTATGATTCACCTTGTCAATCTTGTCATCAGAGATTGAAGCACTTTCACTTTTGATTAACCTTTTCAATCACCTAATGTCGATTGCCGGTATTTAACCTCCTACCAATGTTTCATATTGCATGGTCAATGGTCATACACATTACTGGTTCACCACGAATTTCATTCATTCAAAATTGAATGCGATGTAAAGCTTTATTTCATCTTTAAACTCCATAAAACTTGTTTATTCAGGTATATATTTCATGCCATTTTGAAGATCTGTTGTTACTATATGAAACAAGGGAAATAATATGATCGCATTAAAATCTATACAAAAATAGTGAGTAAAATGAACAAATCGAAAAGCAAAATAGTTAGGATATCTTAACTGATTATAAAATGACTGACATATGTAGGAGATGTTGTTGATGAAGATTTAAGGGGTTATTTTTTATCAACGTACAAGCTCAGCGCATGAGGTACGTGTGCATGATATCAAATCAAACCAGATATGAGAATCTTCCGAATTTTTCCGGAATTCCGGATTTTCTTCGACATATTCGGGACATTCTCGTGACTGGTCGAAAATGATATTAAATCTTAGGAAGAATGGGTATGATCCAAAGGCCTTTTCAGAGAATGACGATGGGCTACTTGCAGAGTGCCCACTCACAGGAACACAGAATTGATTGGCCTCTTCTGAGGGTACCAGTGATGATGGTCTCTCACTGGGAGGCAGAGGTGCTATGTTGTGTTTGCCCGTAGCCCTTGACAAAGTGCAAAACGTCGGGTGTGTTGTGACTGTTTTTAACATTCGCATTTGGTCCTATAGATTCGCATTAATTTGGACCAAAAATTCTCGAATTTTAGGAACATCGATGAATTTAGGAAATAATCGTTTTTTGTGACTTACTGTTGAACTGTTAAGACAAGTAACCTGGCAATTGATAAATTTATCAAATCTCAACAGATGTAACCACCACCAGGCTCCACATGCCTGCGTTAAAGCAGTGCCTTCCTGGCTAATTCACGCTCTCAACAGATGGTCCGGTGGCCTTGTGGTTATGGGGTATGCTGGCACGTCCTCTAGCTCCAACGTCGCTGGTTCAAACCTACCCAAGACTGATGACGCCCAACAGGCCGAAACATGTGTCGTGGTGGTTACATCTGTTGAGATTTGATATATTGATGAAATGTTCTTATTTTGTAAATGACTCTTGAAATCATTATATTTTGCTATATTATGATACTAGAAGCCGATGCTTTATCAAAATAGCATTGTTCATGATTTCAGGAAATTTTGGATCAATCAATGTTTTTTATTGTCCGGATTGACAGTCGGTGAAGGATGCTGTTTTTTGCAATATGTGAAGGCAGGAATATTTTCTATAGCCGTAGAAGAAAAAATCTCCTTCATGTTAACATTAGTCACGTGATCGGTCCAGATGTGTACACTTCGAGGACTGATTTACATGTATTTGCAGCAACTCGATGAAATCTGTTAATAGCACTTCCAAATAGTAGGCTATTAAAGGGTGATCCAAAAGAAGTTTATTAATTTCAAATCCAAGCATCTCAGGATAGAAGTGGAAATTTTTTGTAACTCTCTCATCATTTAGTAAACCCCTGTTTTATTTATTGAATTGCAATCTTTTCCATATTAAAGGATCTCCATACAAAGGATTTGGTAAACACACTTTTTACACAATAGGCGGATTGATAGGATGAATTTGATCTATTGAAAACACTAGTCTCCTGGTGCTCAGCAAAAAGCAAGCAAAAAATCTTGCACTTTATTTACTTCTATAGTTTCGATTGCAACTTTTTCAATTCGTTATTAACGGGAACGATGCAGAGTTAACATGATATTTGAAGTTATTCATGCACATAATTGCACCGATAATCCCATGATAGACGGTGACATATGTGATAACGTGGCTTATAACGAATAATTTAGCACATTTTATTCGGCAGATTACTTTGATAACTTCAAATTTCTTGGATTTATGGCATCTACTTATCGTGTTCGGTGTATTGTATCCTTTTGTAGTTTGTGCGTGTCACGTATTTGTGAAAGAAGTACAGGTAACCAAAATTTCTGTCAGACATAATGTAGACTATCTGTTAGACTATCCTTGTAGACTATCAAGGAAGGAAGAAGAGACCACCTCTTCCTTGAGAGCTGATAGAGCCCCAAATCATTTGCTTGACTGGGTGTTTCATTGTTTGGACCACATATCTGGGGTTGTATCGTTGTGAAGTCGGACGACGGACTGCTAACTGACGGGAACCAAACTGTTCGATGGAGCACTCATCGGTCCACATCACAGTGTCCCACTGTTCAGCAGTCCAGTGAGCATACTTTCTCGCAAAGGCAAGTCTCTTCTTAACCATAGACACCGTTAATCTCGGTTTGTGTGCTGGGCGATAACTTCTGAGGCCCATTTCCTTAGAAAGACGTCGACTGAGAGTACTTGTGCTTGTGGTTGTACCAGTCGCTTTCAGTCCTTGGACCAATACAGGGAGGCTAACAGAAGGATTTCGTTGCACGGCTAATTTCAGATATCTTTCATCGCGTTTCGTTGTGGCTCGTGGCCTCCCAGACCTCGGTGCATCGCAGAATCTGCCATTTGTCGACTCATGCTTCTTGATAGCGACGTGAACAGCTTTTTGACTGATCTTCAGTTGTTCAGCAATTTCTCGTTGAGTCAAACCATTCTCATAAAGTACAAATGCCTGTGCACGAATAGTAGGAGAAACCGAGTTGCGTTTAGCCATAACAGATGAGACGACGATAACAAATGTTTCGAAACTATGCAGACATTGTGTGTATGGATGAATTATAGTGTCATGAAAGATATCTATGCCGTTACTTAGCAACTATGATGACTGAAAGTCTCTTCTGTTAATGGCATAGGAAGCTATCTTGATTTGCTGAGTCACTTCGATCAAACGGGAAAGCGTTGTGTCTAAAAATGGTAAAATGTGTGAACTTAATCTGATAAAATAATTAATTAATTCTGATTCTAAACTTTTGCAAGGGACTGTACAGTGAACTCTCGTTTTAAGAATCACTCATTATTAGAATCAAATCCATTTTATATGCATATATATAAAATATATATTAGAAAATATTTAAGAAATATATTTTATATAGGAATAATTATCATATCACTTTCGTTATAAGAATCAATGTATAAATATAGTCATTCAACGAATTAGTATGAAGTACTACGTATTTGTTTTTTCTCGCAAGAATGAATAAGGACACACTTTCGCTATACGAATCAGTGAATGACACTTCAACTGTCATTGGCCGAAATACTCACCAATGGCGCAATCCTACCTTTTGTTGATTATATTTGCCAATAGACGTCAGATAAAAGCGTCATGATATCACGGTTAACCTTGAGAAGATGAAATCCACTGAAATCCTCACCAATTGCGTTATCCTACTATACCCATCGATTAGAAGTGACAATGTGCGTCATCAGTACACATCATCAGAACTCATGACGCGAGGTGGAGATGACTGTATCCCATCCCGGCCCTTAGGAAGATAGAAGAAGAAATCCTAAAACGAACCAATGAGAGCCTTCACCAAAGCAAGATATCAGACTTTTTTAGACGAAGTTGAAGCTGAACTGAAAAAGAATGTTTCTATTGTCTTCTTGTTTTCTTTAGGTATGTAAGTATAATTAGGGTAATAAGAACCACAAAGAAACATCTTATTTAATAGATACGTAAGCATTTATCTATGCTGATTACTAATATGGATGCATATATCATCATTACTACAAATAAAAGGCATGAGTACGCATAAAATAAAAAACTCTCGTTACAAATAAAGTATCAAAACATAATTTCCCGATATGATTCTTATATCGAGAGTCCACTGTACTGAAGTCTTTTCATGAGACTTTTCAGTGCATGATTTCATCTTTTTACACATTGTGCTTCATTATGGAAAGCAGTGTGATTACCGTCTAGATTCTGAGTATACTCTGTATCAAAAGTTTTGTTCCTGCGAAGTAGAAAGAATACATGCTGAATCACATTAGTGCACAATAAACTCAATGACTGCTCGGTTTTGCGTCATTATTTCCTCCTGTTGGGGACTGGACGAAAACGACACGTACTGCGCATCACACTCACTTATTATACAGAACGCAGATGACTGTCCTCTTCTATGCATACGTGTAGATGCTCGGTGTTAGCATGTTTGTGCCATTTGCAACGTAATGAAATATGCGTGGGATTAGTTTTCCATATTTTCCCTGTTAATGAATTTCAAAGATGTCCCTGTTTGATGAATCAAGCAAACCATGGGATCTGACATCAATAACATCAATTGAATGGCCTATCTGAGCACACCACTCAACCTATCAGATAAATAGCGAGTTCAATAACACTTAGAAGATCACGTTTCAGTTTGATCTATTATGTTATGGATTACCCTTAAATCAATGAAATGAGACAATGCCCCAACTATGCTTTCACTCCTAGTAAATTTTATAGTTTGGTGTCCAAGTTTTCATGGGGCCTTTCGAGGAGTTGGTGGGATGTCACGGAGGGCGAAGTGGCGGGCAACTACCCATCGCGAAGCCGAACATCGAGAAAGAAACCGGGAGCCCTAGGATAGCCCCTCGTGTAGAAAGAGGGGACAAGAGTTCCAAGTTCACTACTATTTTAGATTCTGCCTGGAATTAAAACATTGCTCCTCAGGACAAATAGGTGATTTGTGTCAATATTTCTGTATTGATGCGCAGAAGTACGCTCGTATCAGCTTTAAAGCACTTCATACTGGACACACTTGGAATAAGTCATTCTGGAATTGATCCGCGATTGATAGCAGAATAAATATTGCCCAGGTAGATAGCAGTTACAGATCACTAGCAATATTGATGTGTGAAGATTCAAGGCGCAAGTGTTCTGTATGTGTCACGAGCCTTGCAAGTCGGTTGGTGTCCATACATAACATCTGTCTGCGGATCTATTATTTTCTACAACATATTCTATTTTCTACAACAATACAGTTGCACAAATCGATGAATAAGCCAACTTGTACAGATGCCGTGTCGCCCTTGATCCTACTGTATTTGTGTAGATCTATACAGTGAGTGATTTGTGATTGTTTTATATTTGGATTTGAATGTAAACCGATTTATATTCAGTTTAACCTGTCAAAAACGTTGGTAGAGAAAAACACATTTTTTTATAATCACTTCATCACTTGTATAAGCAAGTCTATCAGAAATCGGTCCGCCGCTGTGATCATTGATTTTTGTATCAATTGCTATGAAAGAGAGCAATCTTACCATATTACTTCTCTGTGCTCTTGAATATTTATTTAACGAAAAGCATTATTCTGCTGTTGTATATCACGTTTCCTCATTTTCTTGTATTAAGAGGATCATATAACCGATCCTAAGATCAATTCAGAATCGATCGCTGCCGTTGTTGATGTTTTGTTTTATCATACGAAGAGGAACATACATTACATTGTATCATCACATGTACCGCTAAATGAAGCATGCTTCACAAGAGTGTCATAAACGATCTTCGTATAAATTTCCATTAACACGCACTTCCTCTTGTTTCCCTTATGATCCTCCATAATCTGACTTTACTCTATGAGTGTATTTGCATTTTGTGAATATATTGGTTGACTCCTCTTCTAGGCTGTGTGTTTGCGTTGCTAGAAAGAAAGCGTTTCGCGGCTACTGAAACAGATGGAACATTCTCTTTCAAGTTGTCACCGACGGACTTAGATGTCATTTAATTCACGAGCATGTTAATGTCGCTAATGCGTGGCTGATTTCATATGTTTTGTGATAAGATATAAAGCAATTATGAATAATGCAATGCTGCATTCAGAGAGGAATGGGACAACTATGTACATGGATATATACAGGCAATGAGATAGTCTGCCGCATTATTCACTTGAATTTCGAAATGTTGATCAGGGGTGCGCAGCCTTTTCTTCTACAAAGGCCGCAGGCAACTATCACCTCATTGTTAGGACCTCCTAACTTCATTCTTACTACAATTATGCCACGGAAAATTTATACTACGGAGTACAACTGAAACACAATACAATAAATATGATTGAGGCTTAGAGTTAATATCATATGACACCTACACACACAGATGTAAATATCCATGTTGAAGGTAGGCTTTCATTGAAAAACTAAACATACTGATGGCAGCTTCAAGATGATTTACATAGTATGATAATCCTTGAACTGCCTTAACAAAACGTGCGTGAAGTTAGCGGAACCACCTTTATCTTTAAACTTGAATTTCTCAATAACGACAGCGAATTTATGGAATATGAGCCCAGATTCATGATCAGTAGCCTGTAATTAACTGCTTAAAAGTTGTTTCGATATAAAATGGTTGCGCTGGGTAGTTCCACACGTGTACATGAATATGTTGCGACGTTTCCGTTTTCAACTGCATTGATGTGAAAAATTAAGCATATATTTGTGATCAGTGCAACAAAAATGATCAGGTAGTAACAAATGCATCTGATCTACTGCGCCTATCAGCGAAGCTAGGAAGTTGGCTCACAAAGGAACCACTTGTATCTGTAAACTTGAATTTATCAAACACGACGGTGTATTTATGGAATCTGAGCCCAGATTTGTCATCAGGAGGCTGTAATAGATAGTGGTTCCGCCAACTTCATACACGTCTTAACATGAGTAATGTTGGATTTGATGGCAGACAAAAGCAAGAGTTGCTGTTGAAGGATTTTTGCTTTTAAGTTTTTCACATTTTCTGGCGAGCATAGCAATATAAAGATTGTAGTGTTGTTTGTCGCTGCAAGATTATAATGTCTTAATCACTTATCACAAATCAAGTATATCATGCAATCGTTGGGGATCTCAACGAAGAAGTAGCAGTCTCCAAACTGGCGTTAAGAAGTCTGTTCTCGTTTATCAGTGATTTTTTTAGTCATCTTGAATTCGAGACTTGCTCAAATATAAGGCGGAAGGGCAGTTAATGGACAAAATGAACGAGTGGAGATCACCTATTGTATACAAACGCAAGGGCACAATATGATATCTTGACGCAGTTAAAATATGGAATATTAACAACCCATCCGATCTCTATCGGACCTGGTTTGGTTCTTGAAGTATCTTTGTACTGTCTGTACCAGTGACTACAGCAGAGATAGCGGCAAGTATTTGAGAACTATGGTACTGACTGAGGTACAGCTGATATCCCGCACAGATTGTCATAATTTGATGATCCAAGATCTTGAGATGTGCTAATGGCAGAATTCTGTTTTTTAAATTCCTTGTATATCATAACGAATGCACTATGTACGTCGTTTTTTCCTTACATTTCTAACATTCAAACAAGCATTTTGCAGGGACCGTTTCATTCCTTTGTTCTGCATGCAGGTCTGTATGTTGATTAACAGGGCGTCAGCTACATGGAGTTGATATTTCACTACTCGTGAGGTCTGCTTCCTCGTTTGTTATTGTATCTTTAAATATCTAAATAGCTGAACTGTAACTAGAATACAATAAGTTTAAGAAATCACCTGTTACCCATGTTCAGATTAAATAATGAAATAATAAAATATCCGCAAAATGTCCTCAGTGTCCTTTTCTACTGTTCGTGACTTCTCCCTTCACCTAGCGACGCCCATGATAATGACACAGAAACCAAATGTATCATTGCTGATGAGGTAGAGAAGGTCTTGATCGTGTTATTCGATTGTTACTGAAAGCTACACAAATTTGGGCAGATGGAAGGTCGTCGGGATACTATATAACGTTCATGTCACGAAGACCGCCAGCGGAGCGCTAAAAGGCCGAATGCGGCTTTAAGACAACAGGTTACGCATCCCTGGCTTAGAATGTGCGCCTGATGAGGTAACTTGTCCATGGGCTAACGACAGTGAACTATTGTAGTAAACCCAGGCAGGTTGATCAGTTCGTACTAAGCGTTTTTACTCAAACGTTCTCAATGATTTCTCGCAAGTCCAATGACCGAACAATGATTTACTTCCAGGGTTACCTTAAACATACTCGAATGTATTCTGAGAATCGCTTAAATTCACATTTTTTGCAAATTCTAGTCACAGACAAACGACTTATGAATGCAATTGTACCTCCTCAGATAGTCAGTCTCGCAATGAAGACTCTGCATCAAGTCACGCAGAGTGCAATCGCTTGACCAACGCATAGCTGTTAGACGTCTCACAACGGAGAACAGCAAATGCGCACTTCATCGACCACTTCTACCATCCTGACAACAACCATCTTCGCCCGCAATTAGCATCCAGAAAAGTCGCTCGCTTATCCTATGACGAGCATATAAGTGGTAGATAGCTGGATGGGTACTTTTATTTGTGGTTGCATAGTGACATAGTCCCCGTGTAGCGAAAGTGAATATAAGTTTTATTATTGGAGATAAACGATAATACATGCAACTTTTGATAGATATTCAAGGCATAAGTGTCTAGGAGCATCGTTGGATCATGAACTATTCAATACATGAATACTTCTGATGACATTGTATTTTTTGTGTCCGTAATAGGCCATTCAAATTGTTTGTTTTTTCACTTTTTGATGGTTTTTAAAATGTTATGTACTGAGAATCAATAGTGATGAAGAATATTCAAGATGATCAACGACTCAAAATGAAATTGGAAAATGCGTTCAACATTGATGCACTTCATCACGAATTCAGCACACCAAAAAAAGTTCATGGCAAATTCGGTATATCATGTAGGGTAACAATGTAGAACTTCCAATGTAACTCATTGCTTCTTGGACACGAATCTAAAACGGAAAATGTGCGATGAGCAATGTCCACCAGTAAACGAACGATGGTATTGAATGGCCATCAAAACTTCGTGAAATGAAGCTCGTTGTTTGTTATTTTCGTGAGTAGGAGCTTGAATTGATTGATTTTTTGCGATGATATGCTATATGAAGAAACGCATAATTTTTGCTTTAAAATTGTAGTAGTTGCTTTTACCAGGCTGGGCAAGCCTTTGAATCACCGTTGGCCCTTACAATTTACATTAGATATCTCCATTAGTTATTTGTAGACGTTTCATTTGTGATGTTCTGAACAATTTTTCGTTGTGAAGAAATAAGAATACAAATTCTTTCTCAGTAATCGCTTTACGTGAAGTAATGCATAGAAATTTTGTTAGTTATATCATCGGCAGTGCTTCTCTAATTCATCGTAGATTTGGCCAAATAGAATTGCTTTGATGATAATGATTTACTAGCGTGTTGTTAGGCATTGTTGAAGTTTGAAATCAGTCTATGCTCGCGGGTCGTGCAATTTGATAAATCTTTCCAGGAACAAAACTTCATGTGTGTAGCTGAGTCCTTCACACTCCCCCATTCAAATGTGGATAAAGAAAAGCAAGCACCTGGCTCTCAAAGTCGAATAGTGGTCGGTAAATTGCCGTATTTGTGGGGTCAGTCGTTGTACGTTCTGTGCAAATTGATCGAAGAGAACTTCCTTCTACCTGGAGAATTGGATCCACTAGGACGCAGAATGGTAACGGAGCCGAAGCCGGATTTGGTTGTTCAAGTGGTCGTCATAGCTGAAGATGTGCACATTCAAGAGCGACTTGCGAACTATAATTTCCACGTGCAGACATTCGAGGAAATCCGAAACGATGCTGGGGTTCGAGTATTTCCTGCAAAAGTTTTGGGATATTTTTATAAACAGCTAGGTAAATGCAAATCGTTGTTGTGCTAATGATGCATCTTTAGTGTTTTCTACCATTTAAAATAATAATTAATATCTATAGTTATCTTTTTTAGCTTCATAATTGTTGTAAAGGAGATATATTTCTTTGAGTATCATTGAGCAATCTTAATTAATTAAATTAATTCCATTTCATTAAAGTCTATTTAAAGTGATGATCAAATCGGAACTTAATTCCATTGCATTTGAATCGGATAATCGAATCGGACTATTGATTTTTCGAATCGCGCCCACCTCCGGATGTAACTATCTGCGTCGTAGCGATGGAATAGCCGATTTGACAGTTAGGCGACCACTGGACCATCTGCTGAGAGCAGACCTTGATTGAAAGAACGCGTGAATTATCCAGTAGGGCACATGGAGGATGGATTGCATTCTACAATTACTCAACACCGCATCCGATATTGAGATGCTTCATGCAGGCGCTTCTCGGTACACATGTTTATGAAAATCTGTTTCTGTGATAAAACAGTACCTTTCTGGCCGTGTGGTTAGGGGGCATGCATGTATGCTTGCATGTCCTCTAGCTCCAACGTCTTTGGTTCGAACTTGTCGATGAATAATGAGGCTCAGCAGGCCGAAACACATCCTGTGGTGGTCATAAATTTATCAAAAATCCATGTTACTGATGAAGACATACAGCTCTACCTTATCGAAAATAATCGGAAAAATATTTGAAGGGTGCAAGGGTAAAACAGGGAGTGTCAATTTTTGACATTTTTGAGAAATAAAAATTCAAGATGTGAAGACTTCTGCTATCTTACATAGTTGGCTAATATGTTCTTTCTTTTTTATTGTTCTTATACAATATATCTTCGCTGAATTGAATCATGCTTCTTTTATTCTTTTTAATCTGGATTTTGGATAGTGTTTTTCAATGAGTGTCATGAAATCTCCAGTGTTTGCGTTGTCGACTATGATAATGGACATCACCATCATTAATACTAGGTTAATTGATTTTTCCTTGTCTTAATCCATCGTGAATGACGACTCAGAACAAAAGACAAGTTCACTGTTACATTTTAACATTATTATCCTCACCATTCAGTAAGAACAGCAGAATATTAATAGTTTTTATCGTCAATATCTGACAACATTACTTTAGTCTTCAGCGGCTGTCTGTCCGTGACTGGAAAGATTTGTGAAGAAATCTTGAGCTTCCTGAGGAAAAACGTTATAGCTCTCGCAAATCCCTGTATTTGGCCGCCGAAATGGGTAGAGGTATCATGTTCATCGGTTGCAGAGGTGCCCGCATGGTTCTTCTTTTTCCTACAGGTTTCGTCATCACAGCAGTGGAAAAGGGTCCGTTCCAGTTTTCTCTGAATTTAATTAGGCGAGGATGCTTCGAGGAGCAGATCACTTCACGTAGTGGTTTTCACTGGACAGGTAGCCACGTATAATTTTTCAATATGCTCGCTCACGTTGAGTAGCATGTTGTTGTCAACGGGGATGCCGTTGAATGGGGAAGGATTCTTTCTGGCTTCCCTCAAATGCTGCTGGTGTGTTGGCTGGCAGTTTCTGGTTTACCACAACCATGTCACTGTCACACTCCATGTATGACTCACCTCGGATGGGGAGCGATAACTTCACAACGTCAAGGCCCTTATTATGATGGACCATGTAGTGCAAGAAACGCAGAACGGTCGAATTTTTGTTTTCGCCCTCGGAAGAATCACAGAAAAGCTCCTGCTCTTTGATATCAGAAGGCAGAAGTTCCGTAAAGAAATGCAGCAACATCGACGAAACATCATTTGAACCCTTTCTTCCAACTGTCTCGTCATATGAAGATAGGTGTACCTCACCTCTGCCCAAATTATGAATATTGAACGTGTGCGGGCACAACTGTTGCTTGTAATAGACAATATTCGTTGTGATATTAGGCGTAGGAAGATTCTTCCAGAAATCGGAGGTAGCAACCGCAAAATTGGTAGAAATCTGGACTTTGTGTAGTGTAGCGGTTTTCCTCTCGTAGAAAACTTGACCTTTCCTCCAGTGAAGCTCCTGTTGTATCATAAATCTTCTCTTTTCTTAGCCTTCTTTGGTTCACTTTGCTTGGTGTTATAGTCGCAGCAATCATGGCATCTTGTTCGTCTTTCGTAGCCAGCCCATTGAAACGATCCAAAATAGATTGTCTTATTTGCATGCTGAAGTTCTCAAAACATTGCAATCTTGCACAGTTGCATGGTTCACTCATGGTATGGTTTGACAGTCTGATTTTCTTGCCATTTTCTCTTTTTCTACCGTTAATTCGTCTTTTCTTAGGATTATCAGTGACTTTCGGGTGCTTGTCAATATCCGCCATTCTCACCCACCCACTCAACAGGACTACTTTGCAATTGACTGATTCAAATTAACACCGCAGCAGTCGTTGCCGGTGCCGTTGTTGGCTCAGGCTAGGCTCACCCGCCTTCACCACTGATAGTACTGCAGAGCCTCCTGCTGTCTACAACATAAAACAGACAACCTATTAGATGAAATCTCCAACTCATCATGCTTCCTTTCACCAGCAACACACTCCATGACATGCTCAACAGACTCCAACACTTCCTCGCCACACCTACAACAGAAACCGGACCCATTCATCCCAATTCTCTTTCTGTACGCCCCCAAATCTAGAGAGTGTCCAGACCTCAATCGAGCCGTACTGACTCTCTCTTCCCGGGACCAACTACTCTCCAAATTGTACTTCACACCCTCACCATACACCTTTCCACATCTTTCATGCGACCACACATCAACCAGGGCCGTAGCCAGGAATTTGGAAAGGGGGGGGGCTAATTTTGGATATTTGATAAGGCATGTATTCTATTAAATACGCTTATTATAAATACAATTCAAATACACCTGAATGTATGTAGACAAACATATATAAATAAGTTTATTTCAAAATTTATGTTGATCACAAATAATTATTCGATTCGATCACTAAATTGTGTTTGGTCACGTTAAGTACATGTGTAAGTAAGTAAAAAGACATACTTACAAGTCGTTGGTATATTCTATAATGGCAAACGTCTGTTCATGGTCTGACAAAAGCGTTTTACGGCTTTGTCGATAATGTTACCATCTTTCATGGGCTCAGCAGTCATTTTCTTATGTATAAACATTAATGCTAGATCATTAAGTCTGTCTGTTCCCATTGTGGAGCGCCTGTAATTTTTGATATGTTCCAGACTTGAAAAAGAGCGTTCTCCAGTACAGTTCGTCGTAGGGAGGGTCAGGAGAATCTGTAATGAAAAAGGATTTTCATAGCTCTATTCGTACCAAGGGGACAGAACCCGCCCCTGTCGTAATTTTATATTCGAATATTTGAACTTAATCTATCAACTTGAGCTTCTGTGGCTTTTAGTTATTGGGGATATGTTAAACATTGTGTTCAAATTTGGTTAGATTTAGACATCTGTAAGGCATATTTCTAGCGCTATTTTGAAAACTACCTAGTTGTTAAACTGATCATATTCTATGGATTTTGGCCTCACGTCGCTTTCTGTGTCGTCTTAATTGATGTAACATACTTTTATAACATTAGATTGAAGAAGCACTTACCAGCAACATTGTATGAACATTCGGGAAAAAGTTTTCATCGCATTCCTTCAGAAGATCAACGATTCGATACTTGGATTTGTCATCTCTGTCAATGTAAGATATTACAGTTTTATATAACAGACATTACATATCATTTAAAAGTAACCTTACTTCTTATGTCTCCTCCAGGAATTATTAGTCCGGGAGCCAGCGTGAAGTTGTGCAGGGAACGAGGTAGTACACAAAACTTTCACATAGCATAGTACACCTCCAACCTACTGCAAAACTTCGCGTCTGCCGGATCAGATCATTTGCTTTTCAGAAATAGAGAGGATAACAAAATCCTGTGTATTTCCAGTGGTAAAATTGTGACATTTAAGGTGTTGACTCCATTTTTTCGAATTTTTGCTCATAAAAGTTACACAAATTGGTATTTTGTTGAGCTGGTTATTATAGAAATCATCTACAGATCATGATCTTTCAAATGAGTGATCATTCAGTGACAGAGGATGAAGTAAAGTGTACAAACAGACACTTTTCGTTGGTGTAACTGCAAATATTAACATAGAAATTTCAGGAAAATTGTTGATATACTTTAACGAAAAGTGTCTGTTTCTACACTTTACTTCATCCTCTGTCACTGAATGATCACTCATTTGAAAGATCATGATCTGTAGATGATTTCTATAATAACCAGCTCAACAAAATACCAATTTGTGTAACTTTTATGAGCAAAAATTCGAAAAAATGGAGTCAACACCTTAAATGTCACAATTTTACCACTGGAAATACATAGGATTGTGTTATCCTCTCTATTTCTGAAAAGCAAATGATCTGATCCGGCAGACGCGAAGTTTTGCAGTAGGTTGGAGGTGTACTATGCTATGTGAAAGTTTTGTGTACTACCTCGTTCCCTGCACAACTTCACGCTGGCTCCCGGACTATATATTCGTTTTCGAAGTCTTCAACGTCACAGTTTAACATATCTCGGAAATGAATAATAGCTGGCTGAAGAGTCGTGTAGTCATATTTTTCAAAATATTGAGGAATCAATGCCATCATCGAGGATACTATGCTGGTTTTACAGTCAGTGTCAAATCGAAAACATAGATCGCTTATCAGATGATCGAAGAACGGAAGGAATACGTTAATTCTATAATAATCCTTGGGTGACGAAGACGGAACATTAGACCTGTGTCTTTGACGCCCAACTACTCTTGGTCCCGTAATTTCTACGTCAGCCTCCAATGCCATTTCTTCCGCATTCTTAAAAATCTCATCATATATGCTTTCATCATTTCTCCAGGTCTTGAACAGAATCAAGAGATCTCTAATTTGTTTTTGAGCTTCAACAAGATCGAGACTCTCTTTCTGTAAGGCTTGAGCTACTATTCGAGTTTCGCTCAGGACCTTTTCAAGAACATAAAAGGAGACAAGAAACCCTCCGTTGACTCCTGACAAGAGCTCATGTGCGTTTCCTGAGCTTCTCCATTTACTTATGTCAGATAGTGTTTCAAGAACAGGAATCAACAGTCTTTTAAACACCAAAACTGCGTCATGTCTATCTACCCAACGGGTGTCCGAAAAGGATTTCAGCCGGTTTGATCCTTCAGAAATTGCTGATAATTCGACGTTTTTCTCTAGACAGTTTACTCGTAAAGGATGGGGAGCAATGAAATTTACAATCGACTGAATAGTAGTCCAGCAGCTACGAATATCTGGGACGTTGCTGCTACTACTGATTATCAAATTTAGTCTGTGGCTATGGCAATGAACATAGATGGCATTTTTACATTTTGACTTAATGTGAGCCTGTGCACCATTAAATTCTCCCTTCATTGCACTTGCGCCATCGAAAGACATACCCACGAGACTGGTGAGGTCAATCCCTAAACCAAGTAGCTCATTAATAATAACATCTCCTATGCCTTTCCCAGACAGATCAAACACCTCAATGAATTTCAAAAAATCTTCGTAAACGCAACCATCAGCAACATAACTGATACATAATGTCAACTGCTCCGTGTGACTGTTATCGGAGGATTCATCACAAATGATGGATAAATACTTAGCCTTATTCATCCGGGGCCGGTTGCTCGCCTCGACACTTAGCTTAAATGGGCACTTAACGAAGTCTTTAATGGAGCATTTAGCTAAGGTGCGTTGCTCGGGTAACGAACATTAACTTAGCTGACCTCGTTAATGCTCGAATCTAAAGGTAGCTGTCGATCTACTTTAACGGGACACTTAACATCACTTACTGTTGTTATCAGTGACTTTGAGGATGTCTCTTCCTGTTGTCTTGCCTATTTTGAATACAGAAGTAGCATCATCACCACGGAAATTCAAGCATAGACTCGATCTGGATAATCTTGATGATCTAGAATTTTACCAGCGATTTCAATTGAGGAAAGGCACGTTTTGGTTTGTGATGGATGAAATTCGAAGTGATTTGAGTCGCACAAGTCAATCATCAACTGCTGCAAGTCCCGAAATACAGCTCTTATGTGCGTTGCGATTTTATTCAACTGGTGGATTCTTGAATCTTATCGGAGACTCCATGGGTGTGGATAACGCCACTGTTAGCAGAGCTATTCGTGATGTGTCTTTCAGTCTACTTAACAGATTGGACAAATATGTGTATTTCCCTACAAATCATCATGATCTCATGGATAAATTCTACGATATTGCGCAATTTCATGGAGTTGTAGGGGCCATTGATGGCACTCAGACTAGAATACAGGCACCAAGCGGTGAACAGGAGCCTTACTATGTGAATCGAAAAGGTTTTCATAGCATTAATGTACAAGCAATTTGTGATTCAAATGGTCGATTCCTAAACATAGTTGCCGATTGCCCGGGGAGTACTCACGATTCGAGAATTTTGTCGTCCAGTGCCATTGGTGCAGAATTTCAGAGTGGTCGACAGCGTGGCATTTTAGTGGGTGATTCGGGTATCCCTGTAAGTCATGGCTAATGACACCAATACTTTTCCGCGTGATCTATCTGAGCGACGCTATAATAGATCACACAAAACAACTAGATGCATAATAGAACGAACATTTGGGAGGTGGAAGAGAAAGTTTCATGTCTTGCATTCTGAGATTAGAAGGAGTCCAAAGCGTGTTTGTCGCATAATCGCTGCATGTGGAGTTCTGCATAATATCTATCTGCAGCACAGAGAACCCTTTGACGAGGAAGAGAATTATGAGGTGGACTCCGGTGAGAATCCCATAAGCGAAATAGATGGCAGCAGACAATTGTTTCGTCGCAATTTTCTTCAGCAGCATTTTTGACTGAGTCAATTTGACATGTTAAGCCTACTGTATCTGCGAAATAGAATTATTTGTTTATTCCATGAATCTGTCCTCTTCCTTCGTTATTTTTCTATTTTAGCGGCCTATACATGGTAGACGGCAATAGAGCACAGGATAAACGAACAAAGGACATAAGAGCAATAGCCTATGCCTAGACAATAAGAGCAGAGGTAGGTCTACATAGCATCGATTGAAATAGTGACATAACAGGACATTTATAATTATTGCAGTGCTATGGAAGGACATATTGTCTCTTTTCTCTATTAATATAATGTTCCTCTGCCTTTTTGTACTTCTTCCTGATGTCATCTGCACTTTGTCCTTTGCTCTTTTGTAAGTAGTCTATGGTGGGCCACTTCAAGCTCAAAGTACTCATGTGCAATGCATTATCCGCAACGATTTTCTACTTAGCGTTGTTTTGCTTTCTCCTTTCCTCTGCCCAAACACATAGCCCAAGCGCAAATTAATTGAAAACAACTCAAACTTTCAGAAGTCGCTGCAAATTGCATAAGGAGTTGCGTAGAACAATAATATTCATGTCACTTACATAGCATTATGAAGAGAGTTGTCAATTTATTCGTGCTGTTCGCATCGAATTGATGTCTCGACTGTTCAAAACTTCATAAGTTTGAGAAATAATGCAATCAGTGTCAGTCAGTGCAGATTCTTCTTGAAAATGTTTCAAATGACTCGTGAAGTATTCCACCGGCGCGCAGATCATTCTGGATTTTTAGAGTTTTGAGGTAGACCATGTAACGTTGTTCTCTAATCAACTTCCGATGCTCGTTGATTAGAGCCATCTGCTCACCCTTGCCATCTTTTTTGACTGACATATTCAGTTGAGCCGACTTACATGGTTACTTATCTTCAGACAGTTTTAGCCGCTTCCGATTTTTGAAATATTCCTCGTCTATTGGTGCATTCTCAGGCTCTTTGGTGCCTTGTTCGTCAACAGCAGCTCCTTGTAGTCTGTCTCTGCTCCCGCACTTTGCCCCCGAGCCAATGCCTGTCAAAGAATCACCACTCTCACCGTGAATTATATCGTATAGCTTCTGAATGTAGAGATGGGCTTCTCAGGCTCTGGTCCTCCAACAGTCTTGTGATATCTGATTGACTTTCCATTCTTGCGGACTTCATCTTTCAAATTTGATATTTTCGTTTGAACCTGCGAGACTTCACGAGGGCTGTCAGGTGCAGTTGCAAGGAAATCAGCAAGCAAGTCATCCCATGCAGCGCTGCGAGATTTTGAAGTTCGAAATGCTGTCAATTTCCCGATGATTGTCATGTGGTATTTCTCATAGCTTTCTACCAACATTGTGGTGTCTTTGATTGTCCAAACGGGTGAGCGCTTTCTGTCTTGCTTCTCAGTCATCGTCTCGTCATAAGTAAGTTTCATGAGAATTGCGAAGCAGTTGTCTGTATAGCAGATGAACGATAAATTCAGAGATGATTTCTCTATCACGTGACTACATCAACCCTAATTATTGGTAGTCCGAAGTGCCGAGTTAACGTGTGGCCAATCCCTGCTCAATCGAACTCCTTCCCATGCAGTCAAATGTTCAATTGTATTAGCACGTGGTTTTAGGTGTACACGTGTCACGCTTAATGGGCCACTTGGATAATGCCCTATCCCAGCAACGCACACGAACATTAAAAAAGTGCCCACTTAACGAAGTGGAGCATTAGCCGTTAATGGGACATTAATGATTGAGCTTAAGTGTCGAAGTCGAGCAACCGGCCCCCGATCTCTTATCATTTCAAAAATTTGCTCACCTAGAAAATGTATGAGTTGATTTTGAATATCTGGACTTGTGTAAGTTGCATTTTTTGGAGCATTCTTCAAGTGATCATGAAGATTGTTATCCCCGACATCTACAAAGCTTCTAAGCAACTCTCTAAAAATTCCATCATTCATAGATGCATCGGTCAGAATATCGTCACTTTCCTGACTCCCTCTGAGGGCAATGCCTGTACGACCACATGCGAGAATTGCACGCATAATCGACTGAAGAGCTTTTCTGTTTCTCTCGAGTTGCTCATTATTTTGACTCTGAATTTGACTCAAGACGTCTGGCGTATATGACTTATGTTTTTGTACGAAAACTAACGCCATTTCTTTTGCGACAAGATGATACTCTCGGTCATCATGAGTTGCAAGATAACCACCAGCGCCAGTCAACTTGTCATAACGATTCAAGGGCTCAGTGACTAACTTTCCTAGACATTGTTGACCTCGTCCACCTGATTTGCTTACTGAGAAAAGTGCGCAATATTTGCAAAAAAGACCACCTTTTATATGCGAATAGGCAAGCCATGGAAAACGGTCAAACATGGTTTTGTTTAGATAACGTCGACCTTGTTTTCCGCGATCAGTAAATACGTTTTTAAGATAATTCTCATCTGGTTGCCAAGGATTTTGAATTAATTCAAACATTAAGCTGTCATTATTACTAAGACTCTTTGATCCGATGTGTTCGCCTATGTCCAAAATTGACAGCGATGATCTAAAACATAAACATAAACACATTTATAATAACTATAGGCCTATATATTAGCTTATATACAGGGTGATTTTTAATTGACGCAATATTTAAAATTATTTTTATTTCTACTTAGTCGACATGAAAAATGAAGTATTATACATTTCTGAACACCTGAAACTGGGGAATTTATGAATATCAAAGCGGTTAAAGCATATCTATAATCTCCAATTTTTAAGAAATTTTTATATTCCATTACATAAAATCATTGAAAACTTTACAACAAATGTTCAATCACGTCACCTTCGCTTTCTACAACAAGGTGCAGTCGTAGGAGGAGGTTTGCAATGGCACTTTGTATTTCACTTGAAGAAAAATTGTTGCATTCTTCTGCTATTCTGTGCATTAGCTGATTCATTGTGGAAGGACGACTGTGGTGGAAGACACGACCCTTTAATGTCCCCCAAAACCAAAAATCGAGAGGGGATAAATCCGGAGATCTTGCTGGCCATCTTATGGAATGCCCTCTTCCAATGACTCGATCATTGGGGAAATGTGCCTTTAAGAATTGAGTCACGTCTCCATGAAAATGGGGCGGTGCTCCATCTTGCTGGAAGATAGTGGAGTTTTTGATTCCCTTTTCATCCAGTTGTGGCAACATGTGCTGCTCCAACATTCCAAGGTAATTGTTTCCAGTGACTGTGGAGTCAAAAAAATAGGGTTGCAAAACGAATGTCTGGTGTGGCATATCGTCAACAGTCACTTTTTCAGGATGAAGCCCTTTCGAAACCAAAACATTGACTGGGCTAGGGCTCCATATGACACAGTTGTGCCGATTAATGCTGCCATCAAGCGTGAAATTTGCCTCGTCGCTCCACAGGATGCGTTGGATAAGGTCCTCATTCGTAAGCAGCCAGTTGGCGAATTCAAGTCGATGGACCTTATCGCCATGCGTTATTTCTTGATGGACACGTGTGCGATAGGGATACCGTCTCAACTGCTTGCGAAGAACTGTCCACACATTAGATTGAGAAAATCCAGTCGCTTCCGAAATCTCACGGGTGGAACAGCAAGGAATTTCGCGGCCACTCGTTATCTCAGCAACAGTCTTTTCCACTTCTTCTTCGCGCTCTTCTCTTAAACTTTTACGTCCTTTTCCTGGAGAATCGTTTACAGAATCGGTAGCTTCGAAACGAGTCACTAATCGTTGAATCGTAGTGACAGCGAATGGATCTCTATGCAACTTGTGTTTGGTCTTATATGCACGTAATGTTTGAAGGCAACTTTCATGATTTTGAGCGTACAGAAATATCAATTCAATTCTCGTTTCAGTAGACAGAGACATCTTGATCATTTGACAACAGTGCCGTGTGTTGCAAGCCTTTATTCCACACTTGATAGCTCTGTAAACGCTGTTCATCGAGGCTTCATAGCTCCATCGCTTACTGATCGCTTTGCAAATGCTTTTCATTGACAGTTCATGACAATGAAATTATCACCATCAAGATCTCAAAGGCAAAATGAATTAATAGAAGTGTGATTAGATTGATGATAGAATGCGTCTGATTTTCACTTGCTACCCTTTTCTATTCATATCTAATATCAATAATTTTTCTATGGTTGTGATTAAAGGAATTTCAATGAAATGAAGTAATTCAATGGTAATGAAATTCAAAGATAAAATATAAAAATTTCTTAAAAATTGGAGATTATAGATATGCTTTAACCGCTTTGATATTCATAAATTCCCCAGTTTCAGGTGTTCAGAAATGTATAATACTTCATTTTTCATGTCGACTAAGTAGAAATAAAAACAATTTTAAATCTTTCGTCAATTAAAAATCACCTTGTATGTTTAACATACTTTATGGAAGTTTCCGTCAAGTCAGATTTCTCTTGGGCTTCTGTCGAATCGGACTTTTCTGGTATACTTGAAGTCGTAGCAGTCGATTTGTTTAGAGGACTGGATGGCTAAAAGATTAAAATGAATCTGAATAAAAATACTGATTGAACGGCTTTGATTTAATTCGATAAAGACTTACTAATATTTTACTAATTTTAGCAGATACTCTGATGCACGGAGTTTCTACGCCAATATAGTCCTAATACTCAGGCTTAAAACAACTACAAAATTTTCATTGTCAAATACAAATACTTTCGTTTCGCAATTTTGAAGTAAAAATACAAATACAAATACTTTTATTTTTATATGTGAAAATGCAAATACAAATACCTGGTTTTTGAAATATTTAAATACAAATACTCTTCAAAACAATTATATACAAATACAATACAAATACTTGTTTTTTAGAAATCTGAAAATAGAAACTCGACATTTCCGACATTTCCTAAACATAAGATTTTAAGTTTAAAATAATCTATTGATGACCCAGAATGAAAAATGATAACTTACATTTTTTCCAAAGAAAGATCGAATATCCATGTTTCCAGTTCTTCGCCTTTTGGCTGGTGGCTCTGGGTCAGACATATTATAAAAAAGATGCGTATCGTAAGAGTACACGAGATCGAATGAACACACACAGAAAGTGAAACTTAACAGATGGCAAGAATGGAGACTCGGAAAGATTCACACGTCCGGCCGAGTAAGCGTTACACCATTAAACAGATAGCATAGGTAGGATGCTAACTAACTGTTGAATTGGATAATTTGTCCGAAATTTTTGTTTACATTTGGCAACTAGTTGAACAACTCAATGATTATCAAATTGGATCTCGCTGTCAATCGCAACTTTCTTTGAAGTGGTCAAACAAAGGGGTCTTGTTACTTGTACATTGCGTCACCAGATGACCGAACGAAACGATGATGTGGTATAATATTGCAATCTCAGGTTTGAGATGAAATTTGGGAGGAAATTTAAAATTGATCTCATCTCTAAGGGGGGGCTATAGCCCTAGCAGCCCTCCCCCTAGCTACGCTACTGACATCAACTACTTCCCGTTTCTTCCACCAACTCTTGACCACCTGGTACTCGACCTCTTCTTGGTCTTCGCTCCTATCTCCGCAGCAGTCGTTGATTGCTAAATTATCGAAATCAAGCAATCACATTGGTTTTCGAGGAACCAATCAGAAACGCCAAAGTGATACTCCTTGTTCTTGTGTTGCAAATGGTTGACCTGCCTTGTTTTTGTGTAGCAGTGGGAATCTTCTGGTGCTAATTACGGCCGAATGTCCCGGTTTTTATGTTGCAGGAATGTTTTAAAAGCTTCTATTAATCAAGCACTATAATGGAAACTGCATTATCTCATTACGAGCAAAAATTGACATTCCCGTTTTTCCTTTGCACCCTTCGTTTGGATTTGAATATCGCAATTTAGGATATACATGTACATACAGGTATGCGGTGTACTTCTCCTATAACTGAAGCTCATGAGACGGTCAAACGAAAGCCCCAGAAAATCATTTGTAATAGATCGCAACAGGTACTTATGGGTTATCTCTCTCTCACGTTTTCAGATTTGTCCGTAAAAATGAGTCAACCATCGCAAAACGTCAGATATACGTATTTGAGTGTATTTTCTACCCACATGAAGAATTTTATGCAAATTGGACTAGTACTTTTTCAATTAGAGACGATGACGTGGTGCAGCGATGTCAGCAGCTTGATCTGACTCTGTCTGTTCGACGCATTATTGTTTCTCGTGTGTGCATTGTTCTCTTTCCGTCTCCGTTTCATCCATTGCTATTTGAAATCTTCCCTTGACCGCTACCCCACCACACCTTTCTTAAGTTAAGCACATTAGTGGAAAGGATGTGGTCTGGGTCATCATCACTTCCAGAGTTGTCGCGACATGACTTTGTTGACCTAGTGCCATCTGCTCACCATGAGGTCAGGCGAAGTCAGATCCAGCTGCTGACATCACTACACTTCACGTCATCGTCTCTAATCCTAAAAGCGCTTGTCCGATTTGTATAAAATTCTGCATGTGGGTAGAAAATACACTCAAATGCGTGTCTCTGAAGTGTTGTGATGATTGATTCATTTCTACGGATTGTAGACAATTTTGAAAACGTGGGGGAGAGTTAACCCATAAGTACCCGCAATTATCACAAAGCTGATATTTTTCATGCTATTTTTTCGCTCTTTACTATAAACAGATTCTTTTTTCAGGTGTTTGCAAGTCATTAGGACTGAGCGGTCGACTAAATCGGGAAGTGGGAATCCTAGCAACTAGCAAACTGTACACTATCGGTAAACATACTCTAGCGTTTACACCACAGGTAAGGCATGTCTTTGTATGCATTTTAGTTATGAAGTCATATGTGTTTTGTCCATGTTTCACATTGAAATAGATAGAACTTATATTGAAATTCAGCTTCAAGGCTTACTATGTAACGTAGTCATTCATTTTCATAATAAGCGATAAGTTATTATGATTTTTGATTGTTTAATAATGACATAGTCAGCTCAAAGGGTCAGCTGTCACAGTTTAAATTTTCTT
Organism: Prostheceraeus crozeri; assembly: GCA_907163375.1. NCBI lineage: Eukaryota > Metazoa > Platyhelminthes > Polycladida > Euryleptidae > Prostheceraeus > Prostheceraeus crozeri. The sequence goes on along the minus strand of CAJQUW010006427.1, from coordinate 437,413 downwards.
TTTCGTCAATGCTTTAAATCTCTGCAACTGATCTGTGGATTTTCATAATTCTTCAGGATTTGTTGTCAGCAGTATTAATTTTCTATGTCGTCAAGGCTTTGGAGGATTTTTGCAACTGATGGGAATTTATAAAATGCTCGCCAAAACTGAGTAGTTTTTACATAATTCACATAGCTGAGATCCATATGTCAAAATATGAACGGATACTATTGTTTAACCCATCCAACCAGACTGATTTTATTCATTCAGTTTAGTCGGCTCTAGTCGTCTGTTCAGATTTGCGACCTTCAGTAGTGATTTTGGGATGTGGTTGAGTTTCTGCGCCGTGTTAGCCTTAGAAAATAGACAGACGCCCAGGCCAGGGACTTGACTTCACTGGAAAGGTTACCGATTTTGATGCAGGTAGTCTGGTAGAGGTCTTGAAATGGAACCGAACTTCAGCTGCACCTAGATTTGTTGGTCCAATTAGACACATGAACGGATCAGCGCTGTCGCATTAGGCAGGAACCATCTTTACTGAAATTAACTTTATATGAATGTGCTAGACAACATGGTTTTGTTCTAATTCATCATGTTAATTGCGGATTCATTCTTTGATGAATGCAATTTCTTTGTTGGCGACCATCACCTACACCATCACCTACAATTTCTTTGTGTCAACAGTGCGCTTGAGATATAACATTGCATCTCGAGATATATAATAAAGTATTCTTCGATGAAAGATGTTGCTATCCAATGTTTGATGCGGTCGTCTCCCGTAGATCTTTTTTCGTTTTTTTCCAAACACTCGCCGTATTTCTCGAATAGAATCCCTTCCCAATCACATCTTGCACACAAATTTATCAATTGAGAGTTTTCAAGAGCTTTATTGCAAACCTACTGCTTTTGGAGTGTGGCTATATATGCAAGTATGAAGTTAATAATTGCTGTTGTTCAACGGATGGCCTAACTGTAGGTTCTTCATTTCTTGATGAATATCATAGCATATCATGATGCGCCATAATTACCTTGGATATATTTTGATTATCTACCTCTAGCAACTTGATGAAGTTGATGGTGGATCTAGCTTTGGTAGAATTAGAAAAAATCTCTGGATCTAATGGACATGCAATCTATCAATTTGCTTTTCCTACGGTAAACAATGTCTGTTGGAGAGCTCATTGAGGGCAACCATTTTGTGAAACGATGCAACGTTCAAATCCATATGATGATCATTCCTTACGCGTGATACTGCTAGGTGGAGCTCTTTGGATGACAGAATGAACTTCCTTGCAAAAAATGCCTCGCTGACTATAGAGCACATTTTTGGAGTGAGATAAATGAACTACGTTATGTAGTTACATTATGTAACAGACCGCATTCTAGCCATTATCATTCGTTGTGGAGCTGGAGCTCTCCTTTGGATGACAAAAAATCTCTTCTTTTCGTCGTTTGTGTTATTACTACAAAGAGCGAACCAAAAGCTTTATGTTCCTTTTCAAAATTCTGCCAGGTGCCCTAGGTCATCTACCTAGGCTTTCTAGTTTTCCCAACTGTATTTTGTGCATCGTTGAAATATTGCCATATACCGTCACATATCATTTTTGTTGTGTTAATACACTTATTTAGCTTCTGTAGTTTTGAGCAGATTTTCCGTCACAACATTTTCTGAAATTTAGCGTTTCGAGCCTGTTTTTACTGTCGCAATCATCTTTTCCTTCGATTTCTGCCTTTTCGCATTCAGTATCCTGCCGCCCAGCCTCGAATACGGCCTGCACATAAATTGGAAAACATATAACTCGCCTGTTATTTTTGAGAATGTGAGCTTTGTGTTATCCAACATCATGCATTAAAATCGGTAGCCTTTCAGTCTAAGATAAACCTCCTTGGCGCAAGCTCTTGACGTGATCCTACATTTCAGTCTGTCAAAAAGATAGTTTTCGTCTCGAAAAGGCAGAAATTTCAATAAAAAATTGATGGTCTTTAAGTCTTTGCCTTTGACAATATTGGTATACAGTGTTTGTTTATTTGATTTCTAGTTTATGTGCATATCTATGTGACAATGATGTAAAATTGATGCAGAGTTCGGATCGACGACAATTCTACGTGGCAAGTGATGTGGATCTCCTTCTGAATATGATCGTGACAGAGATAGCCTATCTTCGACAAAGCTGGAACCATCTGGGCAGACCACTCGTTCTCTTCCCTGTTCAGGAGCATTTAATAAGTGGTATTAGGAATTATTGTTCTTTTTGCATCATTGTGTTGCTACTGCTGAATAATTTGCTTATCCTTATCACTTGGAGGTGTTGTGATTGAAAGTTGTTTAGCTTAACTTTATCATACATGCTTGCCGGATACTCATTCTCAGTACTTCTCATACAGAATGGCAGGATATCATTGCTATCGTTGTAGAAGCTCATCACATGCCCCTTGTCCTTATGCAGTCGAAGAGTTGGATGCGGAGTACTTGCAGGTTATCCCCGACAAGTTTTCAAATTTGTCTGCAGCTTAAGAACTCAATCGATCATTACAAAACTTCAGATACTAAGAATATTGAGTGTGCGTTATATCCGCACGCAAAATTTCATGCCGATTGGTTAAGTATTGTAGGAATTCGTCAGCTGGTGTAGGTGGTCTCCACAGCTTCTGCTGCCATATCGACCCGCATCTTTTGGGGACGGCTACGTTATCCCAGGGCGCCAAATTAAGAAGACCAAATTAAAGAAGAGATCAATCTGGTTCTAATAGTGCCACTCCCGACGTCGCACAATGTCTAGAACGCCCGCAATTTGCATTTGAAGAGAATTATGTTAAAAATTTCTAACTTTTGAATGACAAGTTCATCGTTTTCAAATAATGATGCTCGATATAAGATTTATTTTGTGAACCAAAAACATTTCCAACCTCTATAAATGTCTTTTTGCTGTTTAGCTGAATATGGCAGTCACTAATACGCAATGATAGACATTTATGGAATATTGCTCGTTAATTGGAATAAAGGCACGATTACTCGAGGTTTTTTATTTTATTGTAAGATTGAATGCTTCCAATATCAATTCAATAGCTGTGTTGTCAGTGGGACAAAAGCAGCAATGTTGTCGCAAATTCCTATTTAAAACAATAAAGCAAAACGTTGTTGTAACTAGGCTTTTAAACATAGCTTTAAAGCCGTGCTTTGTATATTATTTCAAGTTGGCTTTAAAGCAACGCTTGAGAGCAGAGTTTCATGCTCTGCTATGAAGATCATTGTAAAGCCTTTTTAAAGTATGTTTTTCTGTACTGTGCTTTTACACATTTTTAAAGCTTTTGCTTGAAAGCTTTGGTTTCAAGCATGTTTTAAACAGCAGTCTTTTCAAAATACATGTACTCATAAATACCAAAGCTACAGTTCCATACTATTTGAACTGTAATTGAGATCCTATTGACTGATGAGTAAGATGCACATGTTAATAGATGAATTAGGCAATACATACTGATAGGCAAGCATTCAAAGTGAGAGCAGATTATCCCAAGTATTCCTAAAATGGAAAAGTAAGTAAGTAGGCAAATAACTGAGTAACAATTGAAGTTGAGTTTTCCGAAATTTGAAAAAGCAGCATTTTTATTTGAAATCAACGCAGAACTCTTTGACTATATTATGGTTAACTTGCGGCTTGATAAGACCAAAAAATGGTATAATGAGCTCAAAATGTGTGTATCTAGTCACAAATATTTTCGCCCACTGCATTTGTCAAGTGCAGAATTCGTGAATGATAATCTGCGGCTAACCAAGAAAGCGACCCACTTGATCAATACGATTTACGATGTAGATGAATCACAAATTAAGCACCGGTAATACGCAAAATGGTCATAATTTTATGTGTTTGTGATTTGTTTATTCCTTTCAAATTATTGAATTTAAGCTCATCACCACCGAATCTTATGTCATCAAATCAACAAAACAAGGCTAATAAAGTTTGTTTAGCTAATACGTCATGCAGGCAGGCATCATGTCCCTAACCTCATTGAGTTTGAATTAGCAGAGTATACCTTCAAATGGTCGCGTAGTGTGAAGAAATAATTTACTCATAACTAATCATTTTCGTTGTAGTATTTCAAATATACAAAATTCATGAATAATTCCGTCGTGAATGTAAATAAATGTTTGATGAATAGCTGACTTTGTATAAAGAATCGGCCTCAGTTGAGAGAGGAAGAGATCAGTCTCATTGGTCGCGGCTAGGCCGTAATTCTCCGTTTATCTGCATCCAACTCTGAGACAGTGTCTAACTGGTTATAGACATACATATTTTGCATGTTCAATTCGTGGGACTTTTTAATTATCCAATGACTAATTACTCGCAGTTATCAAGCTATAGAAATTACTTATTTTGTTTGCAAGAATGAATGATTATATCCAGGTCATAGAGTAGGTATATTAGGTAGAGTGGTAACTCCGCATTTATTAAATCCCCAATGTGTATACACTTTCGATTTTATCAAATGAACTCAAGGTAGATACTGGTGGTATTGTCACCAAATGTGTGATATGCATATTTTTGCAATTTTGCAGAAATTACAACGGACTTGAGTGATCATGATTGTAATGCAGAAGGAATCATGGTATTTTACAGATTATCAGTGTCATGACAGCCTTGGAGATTTAATGTTTGTTAAATTAGCAATTCGATGGGTTCCTATTACTTTCATGATCAACCTCAAGAGCATTTTCTTAAGCGTTATCATATCACAGGCAACTGCCACTGGCAGAGCAAAATCACATAATCAAAGACAATGACTTCAATTAACTTTGAAAGATGTATATATAGGTCCACATCACTATTCAGATTCAAGAAATGAAACATGAATTTAGTGAATCATAAAATGATGCCGGTGAAAATTGAATTAAAAACTTGAAATTTCAGCCAAGAAAGGACGAATAATATCGCGACTTTTTCATGAAGACTTCCATTATAATGCGGCTCATGAAATTCCCTTGCAAATTAGATTAATTTCCACTTAGTAAGGATGCTTATTAACAAATATTCATTCCCTTTGATATCCAACTTGTTTCATACTACTTTTATAGGAGCGTCATCTCGGTACCATATAAATTGGCAAATTTTGACCTTTATCAAAAGTGCTCAAATAATTTTTCGGACCACGGGAACGTAATCTCCCCAAAAAAACTGAATCTTTTGATATAAACATTTTCACTGTATACAGATACTTTTTTGAGTCGATACTCTACCTTTGTATCCCTACTCTATGATCCAGGCTAAATTTTGATCCAAAAACTTTCTCTCAACGATTGTGAAACTGTCTTGCATTTTGCCTCATCTTTGCGCGATTAGTTTGATTAATCACATCTTTACAGAGGAGAAATACAACTGAGTTCCGATAATGATCTCATGCGCATTTCCATGTAAGGTTACTGGACACTTACTGATGTATTAGAAAGTATAAGAAGCCTTCCTCTGCAACGTATTTATAAAGAGACCTTTTAGGGATATCGCAAGACAAGAAAAGAAGTATTTTAAAGCCCATTAGGAATAGTCTTCTTGATGGCCTATCTAATATCAAATATAACGCTTGGATAGAGATGATTGTTTTGTAATGATTCATGACATCGTGAATAAAGTGCTAATAAGGACAATTACTGATAAGTAATAAATTGTTGAGTAATGTCAAATGTAGTGACACAGCATTGGATGCATATTTTCCATAGAATAGGAGCTTTTTCTGCTCTTTTAGTTCTGGTTACTTTCACAATTCAGCTTATGCTGCTCGTAAATTCAATATGGCCGCTATCCAGTTTTATAGTAGCTTTTTAGGAAATCAAAACACGCATTTGGGTCGAAGTTTTTTATTGTGTTTGTGGTGAACTGTATGTTTACCTTATTTACTTACATGATAAATATCTAAACTAGTTCGTTGAATTTCACGTGCTCCTCTTCTTTACTGAGGTAAATGAGAGGCGCCTACGGACTGACAACAATTCATATGCAGATATTTATTTGAGGATAGCAACACGGAAACCAATTTGTTGCTTATTTTTCCTAAAATTATTATTTTTACGTATGAATTATATCATCTTTTTCGTTGTATTTTAGCTTCTAGATATGAATCAGTTTTACTTGAGTGCTGATGTACAGTTTGCAATCGACTACTTTAGAACTGATGTGGCTTACTTGCGAACTGCATGGAATAGCTCTGGCCGTCCTACGCTTGTTCTACCGATTTACGAAAGAGAGCTTTTCAGAGGTATGTTGAAAGAAAAAGTATGGAAAGAACGTGTCTTAAATTCTGACCATATTATGTAGCATATCCCAATACCTGATATATCGTATGTTTTTAAATATAATTATCTCAATAGTATGTTCCAATAGCTGATATATCGCATGTTTTTATGTGAAATGATCTCAAAATAGCATATGCCAACAGCTATCACTTGTTTTTGTCATACCTGAATGCAAAGAATGTACATCTGATCTATTGGAATTAGTGGAAATGAGTAAAATCGCCAAAATGAAGTCAAAACATGAAATTTACTCATTTTGTAGAGGCTCTCAGACATAAAATACTGAATCATATAACTCACTTTAACTTTTATATCGAAGTTGATGTTCTGAACTCAATCATGTTTCAAATTTCATGTCATTCTGATAAATAGTTTCTTTTCTGCAAAAGAAAATGTATGAAAATTGCCAAGTGTTGCACAGTACATAGATATTTCTTGAATTTTGCCATTGGATTCCAATGGGAATCCTTTAACCTTACCTATAACCGAAAGCTACTGTCTGTGACACTTAGGAATTTGATTCTTGTATTCAGCGTTTCAAGATCTACAAATCCATGCTATTAAGCCTTTTGTGCGCGAATTTAGGAAGAATGTGTCAGTAGCTCCCGTCCTAAAGTGCAAAGTATCCATCTTTATTGCATTTTTCGAGATCAACTTGTCTATGCACGGGTCCGAAGGACGAGGGCATAGTTTGTTGATCGAGAATAATGCAATAAAGATGGATATCTTTGCACGAGTTGGCGTAAGGATCCCTCAGAATCTATGACCATATGAATTTTAAAGCGTCAAAAATCTGCCTCCATTTGTATTCTATAAGTCCCTAGACAATGGTCACACTTTAAATTCATAATACAGTTGCGTATCAGATTACATCATTTGTTAATCATGCAAGCCTAATTTGGGGGCATGAAAACTAGCATTCAATCCACAAACAATAATTGTCTTTGAAACTGACACTTTTAAGCAAGTACTTCATTATGATAATTCGACACAATTGTTGAAATATTGTTTGCTATATGTACACGTATTTAATGAGTAGCTAACAGAATTGTGATTTATCCTTGAAAATAGCTCAATATTTGTATTGTATCTCTAAATTACAATATTTTCATTTGTGTGATTTACAGAAACCGAAATCGGAAAGAGTTTGAACTTTTAAAGTTGCGCTTCATAGCTCCTAGGTATATTTGGATAAGTATCACATGATCCAGCACGGCGAAGCATAACAGTTTATCTTTTCACTGCAGAGCTTATTCAATGTACATTTATTATTATTTGTTTTATCCATTATAGGTGCCGCTCTTCTTACTTTGACATATTGAACATTACTTGCGTTATCTGCAGATAACATAAAGGTACCAGTGTGAAGATCTTTTCTGAAAATTTTTAATTCGGACGGTGACCAATTTTTCTTAATAAATATAAATTTTGATTCGAAAATGAAATATGAGTTAAATCTCAAATACATTGCACTGTTTATATTTTTATATATTATTAAGACAACTGGCCAAAAAGAAACAATATTTGGTGGTGTTCTGGATTGCTCCTGTCTATAATTTGGTCAAAGTATCTTCGAGAATCACGAATTGTGACAACTTTTCAATGAAGAAAAATTCAAATCTACAAACTCTTAAACATACATAATGATAGTGCATGAGAAGACAGCTGTTATAAAACATGTCGTCACATTGCTTGCCTGCGTTAATAGCAAACAATACATGAACATGAACATGCTCGTACCTGCATGCGTTGCACCCACAGAGATTCACTGTGGCAGAAAAGCAGTTGATTCAAGAGCGATTGCATGGTGACAATATGCGTAACTAAATATAATTCACGAAAGCAGATTATCGTGTGGTAGCATAGCCGTGATCGTCTAGTGGTTAGGACATTGCGTTGTGGCCGCAATAACCCAGGTTCGAATCCTGGTCACGGCAACCTTAATTTTGCTTGACTGTTAATAAGGTGAATTCTTTGCACCACCATCGAATGTTTTTGGTAAGTCACGGTTCATTACATTCACACAATTGGTAGCATGTGCAATCTCTGATTGTCTGCATACAATCTCAATTGTCTACAATAGCGTATTGTTATATTAGCAAATAGTAAATAAATAAAAAGGTCATACCTTCATTGTCAATTTAGATGAGACTTCTATCGTGGACCAGCCTAGCTATCAGTCGATGTATAAAAATAAGTGTCATGACGACGATACCTAAGTGACGGCGGCTTTCAGTGCTTGACGATCAGGGGTAATTAAACATTAATTGCAATTAATTTTTTGCAAGCAATCAATCAACTTTAATTGCAACAGGAGGCAATCAATCGATTGTAATTATTTGTCATCATCGTTTGAATAGACGAAGATTTTGAATTTTTCACTGTTATTTCACTTTAACGAATTGGGCCACATGGGCCTACATGCTCTACAAGGCAGATAATAGCATGTTATCAATTTGGATAGTGACTTGAACAAACCCACTTCATGAAATACATTCCTAATTTGAAGTGAATATTGATGTATTTTATTACATACTTCAGTTCATGCATCATAATTAAATTGAAAATTAATTATTGAAACAAGTGAATGAATAATCACATGCGCGTGCCACAGCAAAACAGTTTTAAAAGTTGCGATAAGAGTATTGTAATGTACAGATACTAAATTAACTGCAATTATTGAGACAATTAATTGCAATTATTCGATGACAGCAATCATCTAATTGCAATATTGTGATAGCAGCAACCTAGTAATTGCAATGCAATTTATTTTTGATACCCCTGTTGACGATAGCTAAGAACCGATACCTTGTCAGTGTACTTTGTAAAAATTACTGATATTATCACTTCTATTTAAATATAAAAGTATTTTGACAAAATATCGTTTTATGACACGAACAACTGTAACTATCACGTTTCACAAATTTGATTCTTTTTAAGATCGACATAGACATCAACATTAACATAGATTCTCACCTAGTCGAGCAGCTAAAATTTCTATCAACAAGTACAAACAGCTGTTGTCCATTGTTACTGAGTAAGTAGGTTTGTCAGCCGATATTTCGCCTGTCATTTTTCACTGAAAGTCGTTTGTATATCTCCAATGCCATATTAGAGGTTCTTAATTGCATAATCAAGGCCGTCTAATTTGCTATGTAATACTATTGAGGTAGGAGCATTTCACCGTCCATCTCCGCATTTCCAGTGAAAGTGGCATTGAGGTGATTCCTACGGTTCACAATTTAGACTCGTAGCTCATGCTTGGCATTCTACATGGAAATCTCAAGAAATACCGATGTTATCTGCCATTATATCTATGATAATATAAACCATATTATAATGTAACTTTCTCTATGAGTGAATCTAGAAAACTTGTTACAATATAGATCTACTCAGTGAATACATGTCTGTATTCAATGAACTGCATGAAGCCACAGAGGACTTTTTGTTGATCATGGAAATCCCTGTTAGTCACAATTGAAGGAAGAGACTTTACAGCAAAGGTCTCACTCATCATAAGATCAACCGCAAGGAAGCAGAAATCGAAGAAAGAAATGGGTAAATAACTAGCACAAACATTTTTATTTCAAGAAAAAGTTTTACAAAAGGATGTACACTACAAGTAATAAAAAGTTCATTAAAAAAGTCCTATTCCCCTGCTCCTAGCAAACAGGCCGCATTCCCTCGCTGGTTGTCAAGACTTATTCTCTGCATCAGCCACGCAGCCTCCCTCCTGTCTCCTGTTGTCATTGTGAGACCCCTCACATCTGATTCTAAGAAGGTCTTGGTCGAATCCCCCATCGCACCACAAGTCTCAACAGCCAAGAAAGGAATTGAGGATGATAAAGGGAACTAATTTCCAATATTTTTAATTAAATTATTTAAACATCAAATGTTAGTCTACAAGACTTATCCAACAAAGATTTTATTTGCTTAAGTCATGCATCTCCTTCCTACTCCCCTCTCCAGCAAATGCCGCTACTTCACTGGCCTAACAACAGTGAAGATAATTCAGTCACTGACAAACTTCTTGAGAGCATTATTCTGTTCATTATCATAGCTTACATATCACTTGAATTTGAAAGATTGTGTTGCTGTTGGGTAGGGATTCCACACATTCAACAGCAAGCACTCAATTTATTTAAGAGCAAGAATACATGAATATTATTTAGAAAAAAGAATGTAAGACTATAAAACACAAAGCGCATTTTACGTGTAGAAATGTTTTCACTTGTCATAATTGAAGGCTTCGTTCAAACCTGCGTTCTATGAAATTCAGTAATGTATGATTTTCTATCATTTTTGTCAGAATGTCCGCATATGACCTTTAAGTTTTGCTTTTCATCTAAGAGCATTCATCTCAACCCTTTGTTTTGTGTTGTATTTATGTTTGCTTCATTAGCCTAGTTTAGAAGCTGAAGATATCGTTATGCTTAATCATTTTGCTGTAATGAGAATCATTGACAAATTTAACGTGTATTTTTTCAACCTTAGATACGCAAACATTACAACCAGCGTTGGTGTCTACGATAAAGAAGCTGCAGAGTGGTTACATCAATGGCACTCGGTGAGTTAAACACAAGTTTCACGGGGAAATAACTGTGTGTGGGAGGACAAACAAGAATATAACTGCTAAAAAGCAATTCTTAGCTTTGTTCTTGCTTTGGCAATGACATTAATGAAGATTATATATAGTCGTTGAATAAATCATATAAATCATGTAGATATTGACAATCAATCTGTCCATCTATAGTATTGTTAATTTCTATGTCTCAGGGGTGATAGCATTTCAATGAACAAAGTCCGCAATTAATTTACTGAGCTGCATGAATGAAGTGACCAATGCTGCCCTACAAAGGCAAAACCACTTATCACCTGATTTCTAAATTTTTCAGGAGAGCGATTTTTCTAAAATCTTGTCGCAAAAAGGCAATTTTGGGAATTTCACTTTGAAACTTGGTATCAGATGAATTTGAGTGTTTACTCGTCTTATGGTAGAAGCACATAATTAAATGATGACGTCATCATGATTTAAAATGAGATAAGTTACTTTGCCTTTGTAAATAGTATACGACCATGAGTTAAGTTTTTTTACTATCGCAATAATGTACATTATTAAACCATAATGATATTATCAATTTGACTTGATTTTGAATTATTGAATATGATTCGACTACATTGTATATTCTAACTCAGGGTTTGTTAGGTGTATAGGGATCTGATTCGGGTTACTATTATCAGGTTGAGCTTGAAAGATCGACTACTTTTAGTTAAAAATGGACTACTTTTGGATCACTACAAGGTCATTAATATTTTCCTTAAAACTGTTCTAACTAAACATTTATGTCATTATGTTTCTTGCTGTATACTTTGAAGATAGATTCTCCTGCAGCTTCAACGATCAAGATGAACTAGAAGCGATCAGATGCTATTTATTAAGATCATTACAAAACAATCATTACGTACAGTATATATTTATTTGGAATGTTTATTTAAATGAATTTATAAGGTCACCACTAGTTTCCGATTCCGGCATTTGTAACCAGAAATCGCGTCTGTGGTCCGGCATCAGAGGAACTAATTTGTGGATTATTTCTTTCTTCTTTGAACTAGTAATTCCACGACTTGTTGTTCTCGACGTGAAAGTTTTCGTGAAAGTCTCCAATGAATTTATTCTTTTCTTCATTAGATTTACAGCTTTGTATTCAACAAAGTCTTCGTCAAACGAGAACTTTAAAAAAATCGACGCTGTGTTTTTTCTGAACTCGGCGACTACGACATCAGCTAAAAACGGTTTAGGTGGAACGCTCGTTGATGACATTGTGTTCAAGCGATATTGTGATACATATTGGTGATCTTTTGCCGAGAGGAAGTCCGAGGCCGACAGTTTCTTTCCTGATACTCTGTTTGTTGTACAACAATCAGCGAAATCATCCATGTCCAATACTGATTTCGATGTCTTCAACTTTTTTTCAATGGATGAATGGTCACAGTCTGCCGCCATGAACGTGTGCCCCGTTTCGAGATATTTGAATGCGATTGTTTGTACAGCTACATTGCTCTGTTGCACACATTGTAGGCATATACCGTAGAGATACCAATTTTTGTTTTGAGCCGCGCAGTTGTCCATGTATATAGTAATTTCGATTGCATCTCTGAAATGTGTGATGAAGTGGACAAACGTACTGGCAATGTCTTCTTTGTTGCGCCCAGCCGTTGATTCATCCCAAACGAATGCCAAACCTTTCTTTTCCGCACAACCGATTGGTGAAAACGTTTGATTAAATGCGATAACGCGTGGTGTGAAGATACATACTTTATGTGGCATCTGCGGGATCATAAAGACCTTCATCAAATCTGCAGATACAAGAATTTGACTGTCCTCCCTTTTCTTCATCTTGTCCTTTTGGTACTCCTCTCGAGGCCTGGTATATCGATCCTTGTGTCCTATGTAATTCAAACATACGTTGCAGACATTGTCGTCGTGACTAGTTCCAGACGATCTGTTGTGAAAGTACATGGTGCACGTTTCGCATTCCTCACCACTCAGTTTTGTAAAAGCAATGTTCATTTGCTTTAGTTGTTTCCTATATGTTTCTCGCGACACAGTGATTTCATGAGTCACGTTGAAATCATCTGCCATTTGTAATATCTTCAAACTAGAGGGTAGATATCGTCGGTTTGGTGCGTGCTCTCTGCGATAATGTGGAATACATGGTGAATAGCTTTCAATATGTTCATAAATCTTTGATAGAGTATCTTCATCAATTTTGTTGGCGGGCTCGTGCTTTCCTCTCAGATCATCAACATTTACCGTCCTCTTCACGATCGTCCCTAGACAAAGCGAGAATTCGCGAAACGCGTCGGGACCTTGTAAATTTTCTTTTACTTATAATTACAATTATCACGCCGAAAAGCAAGGAGACTTTTTCATCATCAGCCTTCTGGTCTGATCAACAGAATGAACAATTTACCGTCTGTCCAACTTCACCAGAAAGACATGCTTTCAAAATATTGTTGTTGTTGCTTCGGAAACCAAGTGTTTGAAGAAACATAGTCTGGCAAACGCGGACTTTCTCAGATCCATCTTCAGTGACCTGTGCTAAAGGTAGATAGAAGTGGAAGTAGAACTTTCGTCTCTGCTCGTTGGCTGGTCTTTTCAGAGTGTACATTCGTTCAACCTTTGTCTGTATCCATGACTTTCGACCAGAATAATTTTTTGCCCAGAAATCCTTCCATCCCAACATCCGATCCTCATGAGTCATCAACTACTGAAGAACACTCGGACTCATCAAGCTCGACTGGCTCCGCACTTGTGGGCTCGTCTGGCTCGGCACTTGAAGGAAGGGCAGGATTGGCGCTTGGAGGCTCGGCACTTGGAGACTCGTCTGGCTCGGCACTTGAAGGAAGGGCAGGATCGGAACTTGGAGGCTCAGCACCGTCTGGCTCGGCACTTGTGGGCTCGACTGGCTCGGCACTTGAAGGAAGGACAGGATTGGCGCTTGGAGGCTCAGCACTTGGAGACTCGACTGGCTTGGCAATTGAAGGAAGGGCAGGATCGGCGCTTGGAGGCTCGGCATTCGAAGTCTCATTGTATGAAGTGTTTTGTATAGCTAAGGTAAATGTCTCAATTTGTTTTCTCTGTTCGTATACGATTACAAAGGAAAAATGACTTATCGGTATAGCTAAGGTAAATGTCTCAATTTGTTTTCTCTGTTCGTATAAGATTACAAAGGCAAAATAAATTAACGGGTCAGATAAGTCATTTTGCATTTGTAGATACGCGATAAGTTATTTTGTCTTTGTAAAATTCACGACATGCGCTTACTTTTACAAAGTTTTCAAGGAGCTCCAACTTTGCAGAGCTCTAACTTTTTTCTAGAACGAATTGAGCTTTAATACTTATATGGAAGACGTGTCGTATATTGGCCGACAAAACTGTGTTAAAACATTGAAATCGAAACTAACCCGAGATAAGTGGTTTTGCCTTTGTAGGGCAGAATGCTTCGTACATTTGTTATTTAACTCATTTTATTGACATTATATTGTTGAGGGAGACATTCAAGTCTCTCAGCATTTGATAAGCCCATCTCACAATCATAATTTGTTATTGTACTAAATGCTTATGACAAAACATTAAATGTCGTGTTTTTTGCTCAATCGCAATGATAACTATCATTTGTTGACTTAATGCCTTGATAAAATACAACCAGAATTCTGCTTTGAAGTAAATGCACATTAGCTTGAAATACTGAACTTTGCTCCAGTCTCGCTTGTGAATTTTTCCGTCAAGTGAATTTCCTGAATTGTTCTCAATCGAAGCAGCCATTGAACGCTTAATGTTCAATAGCTTAATTTGCACATCGCATCGAAAACCCTGTCGGAAAACTAAAGAAAATCTTGAATGATGATTTCTGCAAGAACAGTCTTTTCCTACCTTTTGTCAGGAATAAATGCTCCATGCATCTGTAGTAATTGAACTATGGGCTGTTAAAATTTTTTTTCTAAAAATGTATAGGCCTTCTTTTCTAAATTCCAAGATTATAAATTCGTAATTCACTAATAGACGTGCTTTCCCTTACAGAGTAAAACTTGGTCATATGAGTGAATTCATATCGACATCATGCGTTGCCAAGCTGGACTTCATTCATTCCGATGGTAAGTAGAATGCATTGTTCATGTATCTTCGGCCAGATAACTTCTAATAATCGAAAAATGTTGATAGAAATATATCTGTGTTATCACTCGCACTTAGAATCAGGTAGCCTGAAAGTACTTCTTCATCAAACGTTGTTTCATCTTCATGAATATTGACTAAAGAATGTAAGGAAATTGAAAACGTACTACATATTTATCACTTTAATAGAAAAATTCGGACTCTTTACAGTACATCTATGTACCAGATGACAGTATAGTGTTGAACAGTGGCAAATTCTCTTTCTATTGATAATTGCCTCAGACGGTCGGCTACGACCATGTAAGCGCACTCAGTTAATCCTCCATTTTTCTAGTCGCTTGCTTATCATGTGGCTTCTTTCGCTACTTGAATAGTATCATGATCATCTTTTTCCCATAAAACAGTAGCATCTTAAATGAAGATGTACTCATAATAAAAATGGGAAAATCTAATAAAATCTACAATAGAAGACATGATCATAGTCAAAAGAAATAAGTATGATGTTGATAGACGCTCTAGACGCCGCCGGCGCAGCGTACACACGTTGTACTGCAAATGACAAGTTAACTCGTCAAAGGCGTTTTGTCTCCATTGCCATGTCGAATTAACCTGTCGATTCTTGGCTACTTGTCATACAACATGGCCATTATACAGCGTACATATAACTTGCCTGTCATGCAACTTTCAATAAAATACTGATTCATAGACTCTGCGCCGGCGTTTGAAGCATCTATTAACATGAAGACTGAATATTACCAGTTCGTCGCCTAGCCATAGAATAGAAAGATGTCCTGAGACTTGAACAATTTGAGCACAAAATTTCTTAGCAGCCGCAGGCACTGAGCTTCTCCCTATAAGGGCACTTCAGTACGGCTGTGAATTGCCAAAGGTAGCTTATGAAATCTACCATGCTGACCATAGAGATAGAATATTTTGAAAATAACCCACTTTTATTGACCTAAGTCATATTTTTTATCATTGTGTAATCCTTTGCATGAGATAAGCGAGAAATGACTCATTTCTATGGCACCATTAACTGTAGACTGAGAGCCAATGACAATCATTCTTCAACGTTAAAATTTATTCTGTGCATGGCTTGACTTAGTACTTGGCTTAATTTTCAAGGTATCAACTGCTTCAATCTGTGGCCTTCAAATTCTTAAGATTTCAATCCAATAGAGAACTGCTGGGCCATCCTGAAGAAGGTCGCTGCATTCCAGACCAGATTCTTTGCCAGACCATGGAGACACTATCAAGACAGTTTGGTGCAAAGAAATCGCCTCAGAGCACCTGCTAATCTTGTGCATTTTATGCCCAATTCTACCGAATTTTCTACCGAATACCAACTTCTGCTTCAATGAAGACTGTTATTACAAAGTTTGTCCGCTGAAATTATGTTGCTAATTGTTATCCTGCAATATTTTGAAACATCTCTATGACAACTCATGTTTTCAATTAAAATTTTGTTGTTTACTCTGAGAAATTAAAGATATTTTCTTTATGGCTAGCATGGTAGAATGGCTGAACAAACTGCAGGATTGCACTGCAGCCTGCTCTGCGCCTGTTTATCCTGGCTTTTTCATTCGGCGAACTGACTCTTTGCCGTCTAAAATGATTAGCAGCCTCTCGTCAAAGCCGGGATAAATACATGTGGATTCAGATCAGCCTGTTGTACATTCTTTCAGCTTGTTCAGCCATGCTAGATACCACAAGTTAGTGTTGGCCATTCCAAATCGCAGTGACGAGCCCTTGTAGGGCGAAACACAGCGTCTACGGCTGCCAAGGAATTCATGTGCTTAAATTGTTCAAGTCTGAGGACATCGTTCCATCTGATGACATCATTTGGGGATCGTGCTGCCTACATTTGAGATGTGCAGATAGTCATCCTTGTACGGCTGGCCAGCAGCAGTAGCATAGATGCAAAAATGAGCTAATTTCAATATTTATGCTTGTTTTTTTGATGAATTCTAATAGATCTCAAATACTCTGACCTTCACAGATGATGTGCTGACGAAGGCTCGAGTTCACACTTCACACGGAAGTCAACACCGACTCGCTTGTAGTGCCGGAAGTCGTTCTCCCGCTCTCAGTGGGCCTTCCTTACGTCGGATGTCAACCGTACTCGCCAACTCACTGAATGTTGACAGTCAAATGGATGGTGATAGTAAGTGATACACTGAGAACAGGATCTCTAGGAACAATTTATACCTGAGTTAATATGAAATTCTCTCTATTAAGCTATCAAAATTTGCATCAAGTTTCAGTTAATTAACTTCAAATAATTTGTATCCATTTTCTGTTTTGCATCATCAATCATAATTCTTCATCATTATGTGTCACGATTATTGATAGTTTCAGAACCATGGGATGGTATTTGTGTGAAGTCATATGTAGAATGCATTTTGTTGGGAAGTATATATAAGATGGGTGATGATATCGATCGTTAGTGGTCTTCGTCTACCTAATCGTCAAGTGATTTCATTGTCATGACCTCACATGTGGTTAAACAAGCGAAGCATGAAGTATTTTCTTGTTTAGCGAATGATTCAAAACAATTAGAAGCAAAGAAAGGTCAGATCTTACATGCACTTGCCTGACAGGTTTTACTTCTCAAGTTATCTTCTTGAATCATCGATCATCTTTATGTTGGACGGTCGTTTCTTGATGGTTTATGTCCATTTCTCTCTTTCCCTCTTAAATATTGAGCTTGCAAAAATTATGCCGCAATGGCAGCTATTTGCGTCTTCTTAGTGTTTCCCATGAAGTGTTCGTCGACGGTCTTCATATATTTTCTTGCAACATGTCCTAGCCAACGAGGAAGCCTTTCGTCAGCACAGAAGGTTCACATTCCAAAGCCCTACGTTATACATTGCCTGGTGGTCGCTGCGTATATTCGTGCATTTTCTTTAAAGAAACTGAGATTTCTTTCAATCTATGCCGTGAGTGTGGCTCGCACTATACTCCAATCAAATTGTTAGTGAAAGATGCTCTAAATGTCGAGACCGTGTCACTTAGAGAATATGTCAATTCCGTTTAAGCCTTTGTCGCGATTAGCAAATCAGTTCGAATCCTGAAATGCAGGAATATTAAATGGAAAAACACAATCATGAAGTACACTTACTCTTGAATCCTAACGCCACATCTCCGTTGATCTTTTCATTATGTACATTAGGTCACCAGCTTTTCCAGTCCTTACAAATTTATTGTGCAGCTATCACAGTGAGTTGGCACTTTCTGGTAGATTAAAATTGTCGTTCGCTGGATCTTGTTTAATTATTGAGGGGTGATACCTTGCTTATTTCCATTTTTTAATTACAGGCAGTAAATGATGTGCTATTTCATAACTCAAATATTCACTCAGATCATTTCAGAATCTTGAAATTGTCATCTTCAATTCCTCTCCGGACACCATGTTCTCGGTCAAGTGGACTGAGCTAATTTGAAATTTCTATTTAAAGTTCGGATTTTGTAGTGCTTTTTGTCCTGAACAGTAGAGATTGCTCAGTGTCGATTTCCACCCTAATTCAGAGGTACATTACTTTTTCATGATACCTGTCCAGTGATCAGATGCTGATGCAGCTCTGCCACTATGAAATATTGTGAACTTTGTGTCCACGCCCTTAGAAACCTCGAATTTTTGAATTTGAGACATCTTTTCTGATAGCCTTGAGTTTGGGTATTAACTTACTTGTGGTAGGATAGCTCAGTTGGTTAAGGGCCGCGCTGTGTGGGAGTGCAGAATGTCCAGGGTTGGTGTCAGTGTTGCCAACAACTGCGCAAAATACGCACTGTGTATTTTTTTACGATTTGCTTACAAATGGTGCGTTTTCTTCATTATGCGTATTTTTCTGACGATGCACACTTTCAAAAATAAAATTGTATATACATTTACAAATTGATTTTTTTAATCTGGAAATTGGGACCCCGTCAAATGTGTTTTTGTTATGATGCCAATTATGTCGCTCTCATGATCAGGTTTTTTTAACCATGAGTTATCCGATTTTTTTTGTTTTTTTCTATAGTCACATATACATTTTGCTACATAGCTACACATACATTTATAGTTTGTTCATCAAAAAAGTAGTGTATCTGCTTTAATGTGTGCTCGCGAAGGAGATAGAAGAATTCAAAACAACTCTTGCATTGTCATTTTTTCGATTTATACGTATATTGTGGCCTATCAATAGAAACAGCTCTAAATTCCACAGCAAATGTTGAATGCATGTAACTTAAATTTTACGCCTCCTACTCAGATCAATTTGCTCTCAGTTTTCATCGAATGATTCTTTATTTTTATAATTGGATTCAAGTTATATCTAGGAACAGTCGATCCTTTTTGGTGTTACTTTAAAATCATAAAAGCCCGACTTATATCAGACAAGTTGAAATAAAATGCATAAAATAGTCCCATATGATATATCTACCGTCATGATTTGCTTGAATATCGATTGATTCTCGATGTCAAATAAATTGCGTAAAAATTGTTGGTCTGTGTATTTATTTTGCATTTGAGCCGTTGGCAACACTGCTTGGAGTCTGTCCGCCTCTGGAGGTTCCACCGCTCTCACCAGAGGTTCCTAACCGTAACCTGGTGAGAGTTGCGAGAGTGCGAAGGCTGCTCCACCCCTAGCTTGCTAGTACGGCTCTGTGCCTTGGGCGGAGCAGGGATAAGTAAAAAGATCAGACTTTGAATAATGAGCTGAAGATATTTTTCGATGCGGTATGCAATCAAGATTAGCGGTTTTGTCAATCTTCGACACAACATCATTCGTGACACGAAGAGTCAGTCGGTTTTTGAGTGGAGTCTGTAAAGATGTTCGCATTGAGCCTGAATTATTACCAATTGATTCAGAATACTGACGACCAGGCTAGATTAAACATTTCTGTAAAAGGGGCATAGGGGAGACATGAACGTCATTTCTTTGATGTAAGAGTGGCAAATCCTTTCTGAGCATCTTCTGCCAGTGATACACCTGCAACATTATATAAAAACACGAGAATGAAAAGAAGCGACAGTATGAAGGAGAACTTTGGCAGCACAGAAAGGGACATTCACACCTCTAGTATTTTCCACTTCGGGAGAAACAAGTGCTTTGGCAAATTTACTTCATAAAAAAATATCCTCTTTAATATCTGTAGAGAGAAGTGAAAGATGCTCAGATGTTGTGAATCACTTAAGAACGAAACTGTGCTTTGCCATAATAAAGTGTGGTAATCTCTATTCGTGGATTCAGAGGGAGATGAACTTTTGAAGTTCCCCATCATCAAATTTCCTTTAATTTGATTTCTTTTCTCAAAGATAGCGGACATTTTTTCAATTGAATAATTTTTTAAGATTTTTTGCATTCAATGCTGTATTTTTAATTAACTTCATTACCACTGTTCTTGTTAATATCGTTGCCTGAATAAAGTTTGTTACTTGATATGTTGAATAATATGCACGTATCAAGCAACGTTAAGATAAAGTTTCACATAGCATTGATTTGGGCTTGATATGTGAACCACGTATATAAAGGTGCATTGACGCATTAATGAAATCAGTTCTTGCTTTTCTGATAGGATACCGCATACGTCGACTTTCATCTTTTCCTGAATCGTCAACTGATGAATCCTACGGTAAACTAATATTTATTTGCATGTTGATGATTGCTGATACAAGACTTGTTGTCAAGTCTTAAAGCTTATAATTCCCATGCAACAACTCACCGCTGACATGGTCAGACTGATGAATTGATGTGAAAGTGTTCGAAAATGCCCCATCTCTCCACTTCAGATGATTAGTAGATTACAAAACGAGATACCTATCAGAGAGGCCTATGTCATATCAAATTGTTTTTTATAAAATTAAATTCGATCAAAATTCCTGTGTGTTTCTAGTAACAATTACTGTCTCACCTCTAATCTTGATGGCACAAAGTTAGAATGCTTTTACTGAAAATAAAGAACGTCTTTTCAAATCAGGATAAATTATCTAGCTGCAACCGCTTTCGACTGGACGACAGTGAGATGGGCTACTGGCCACAATCTTCGTCAGGAAGTTGAAAAGGGTTTATGTACAAATTGAAAGTATTTTGTAATTTTGAAATTAGGATTGTCATATCATTTAAGATTAAGTCATAATGCATAAGTAAGGGAAAAGTCATGCACAAAATGGAAGATCTCATGCTCAACAATGGAAGATTGTTGTAATACATGCTGCATGAGGCCAATCTGTCATCACTTGACTGATGAGCCTGAGTTATTCTGTTCTCCTTTGTTACTCGCTCACTTTTACTTCTGATGCACATTCTTGTGGTACAATTCTACGCCTAGGTGTACCCTCTGCTCTCCATGCACCCAGTGTCGAATGAATCTATCTTTTTAGTGGGATCCGTGTCATAAATCTGACAATAATGTGCTATAGATATCTGATGGAAATACTGACTTGTGACCTCTGATGGAAATAGCTGCGTGTATCCGAAACAGATATACAATAGTTAGCAACTAGAATTTCGCGACATTTTTCACTACCATTATCCGCTAGCTCACTGTTTATAAGCTACTTGCTAGCGTTACACAATAATTTCTTTAAAGTGAAAGACTCGATGTCAACCAGTTTTGTATCAGCAGTGTTTTGCAATCATTATTTTTCAAAATTTTTTTATAAGTATATTACTACATGTATTGCATTAATATGCACTTATTTGGTGCTTGCTGAGAGATACATGCATAATCGCAATTTTCTCAGAGTAGTCCTGGTATATATATATATGCACAGCACATTCATGTGCGAGAATATTTTCTATCTGAAGGTGACTGTTCTCTTTTAACTTTATTGCGACACTCAAACATCAACTGCCAGTCAGCCAATCAGAAGTTGCTAACCAGTTGTCTCAATTAGCGACTGACAATTGCCATCATACAGAAAGTCAATCAGCAATCGGCAGATCAATTTCAGATTGGATTTCCAAAGTCTGTATTCTACATGAGTGTCAGCAATGAAGTTACGAGAACCTAGTGAGAATCTTAAAGTTTGAAGTATTCTTGCCGTTAAGTATATGTAGGCTAGCCGTAAAATATAGATAGCCTGCCTTGAGTAAAGCCGATGCTGGTTATGAAACAACTAAATAAGTAAAGTTTCGTTAAATGGTCGATTGCAGGCTACGAGTACACCTAGTGCGGTTTATAAAGTAATATAATGGAGCTAAGGAACATGGCAGTTGACATATCTATCGATCATTTTTGAATAATCGTGTTAATCAAATAGTTAATTTAATAATGGCATTTGAATACACACTGATTAATATGCCTATCGACATTACCACGTCGACTCACTGGGGTAAATGAATGTTTTCCTAGAGTGTAACAGCCGGCATAGCAAATACTAACAACTTGCACTAAAGCCGGCAACCTTTCCGGCTAAGTTGAACCACACTGGGCGACTGCTCTAGCGGTGCGGTGTGTACTGTGCATGGTGACGCGGCTTCCTGTTAATCATGTGTGGCCGCAGAGCCAACATGGTCCGCCGTTAGGGTGGTCTTCAAGCGAACTTTACTTAGTTTACAATCTAAGCTCGGTTGCTGCTTTGTATTCAGTATCAAATATCTTCAAATCTTATGTTTAAAACTAAATATGCCTTTCAGGAAAGAGCATTTTCAAGTGCACGTATTTTAAGTCTATGACCATTTTGTATATTAAGTAAAATTGAAAGTATTCGTTTTGAATTGATGAAAAAGTAAAAACATAAAAATTGCATGGCAAGACTCATGATATTTGCTTGAATGTATCTCAGTTGGTTTTACTTATTTAGTAGCTGCATTTGATATACTAACATGGGTATTGATGTATGATTTTGGTGAGTACTTTTCTTGAAAAATTTTCTTTTTTCTTCAATTTATGCAGACAGGCAAACGCGAATGCCATCGTTGACCGAATCCATCGATGAATTTTGTGGTAAAAAGCAGCTGTTTGAATTGCTTGTTGCAGTTATTTCATATCTTAAGATGAATTGTCCAAAAGAAGCTTGTGTGCCAAATGACGTATTGAAACAAATAATGATAATGCTGTTAATAAAATAACTTCGAATTGACTATCGTTCTTCACCCATTAAGTAAATACTTCACATAATTTCGGAGGTCTGTCTATTTGAACTTTATATTAGGTTTGTACCTATTCATTAGCTGATTTTGCGTGTTTTAAGCTCGCATACTAGGTGCTGACACACGCTTCATATCCTTTTTCTTTTCTTGACAAATAACTTGTTTCTTCTAATTTATTCAGACAGGCAAACACGAATGCCATCGTTGACCGAATCCATCGATGAATTTTGTGGTAAAACAACTGTTTGCATAGTTTGTTGCAGTTATTTAATGTGCGCATATGTATAAAAAGTCCAAAAGAAACGCATGTGCCGCATATCGAAATGTCGATGAATGAGAACTAATACTGATACTGTGCGTCGGGAAAGGCACACACAATTTGTAATGAAATTTGACGGACGATATACTTCCATATAGTTCAAGACATCACTTTAAACATTCCAATTATCAGTCAAATACAACCATGTAACAATCTAGCCTGCAGCTACTATATTAAGTGCATAACGCTATCATGCATCAGTATCTGACAACCATTTGTTTCACTACAGTAAAAGTATTTGAATATCATGCGGTGCTTTACATTTGCCTCCAATTGGCTGATGATTGTGAGCAATGATAAGTCATTCATGAATAATTGTGCGCGTGTGCATAAGTAGTCACTATCACAATATTTGACATTCCAGTTATGGGTCTGTGTCGAGATATTTTTGAGTAAATCTGTGTATCAGCTACCGCGATATTCTTTTCGTGTTCTCGGAAATGTCACGCCGTCTTCATTTGGACTCGGATTCGTGTATGTCATATTCAACACATATATTAACTGAGGAGACTATTTTAGCCATTGCTATTTAAATATATTTCTTGAAACTGCTTGTTTTTTGATATTATAAAAGAGCAGATGTTGATGTATAATGTGTTACTTGCTATGAATCCGTACTTATGTTTACAGTTGGCAGTTTGTCATACGCTTGACATTATCGTCTGAGTTCTAGAGTAATGGCACGAATGCTTGATTTCCGATACCAGAGCTTATCGTGTTGAGATAGTATTTTATTAACGAATGTAAGCGATTGCATATACATCAGCTTATCTTTAAGCCTGTTGAGACACTCCGCAGCATTATTTGTGTCAGGGACATCAGAAGCACTTTCAAATACTGACAACTAAGCTGTTGCAATGCAACGAAGTAGTGTTTCAATTTATGCGTTTTGATGTAAAACCTCGATTGTATATTTTCTTGCTTTGCTTGCTCAGCATTGCAACGTATCTTCAGGGACTGGAATTTTATCTTGCTGTTCTTCCCTGATTATTACTTAAAAGTTGCATTATTCGAAAGATTAATTTAAATTAATTAATTTGCAGATTAGTTTCGAAAAGCTGTGTAGTTTTGCAACATGTATTTTTGTCATGATTTATCTGATAGCATAATGATATGATTTGGTCAGTGTGATGCTTCCACCAGATGGTTCTAGCTTTTAGGCCCACATACATGAGTTTAATCAACTGGCTTATTATTCACCACACCATACCTAGACACGCACATTCTCAATTTAATTATTGAGTGTCGCCGCTGATCATAGTTTAGTAATAATGGATTCTGTTCTCCAGCAATTCACTTTTATAGCCGATTGCACTGCTAAAATGCGTGTGAGTCGCTCAGTCAAATATTCTTCACCTGTGGAAGTTATGCTGCATTAAATAAATCGATGTAAAAGTCAGTCAATTTCACTACATCCAAAATTATCTGTTATTTCTGGATGTGTTCAATTTCTCGAAAGGAAACAATAATAGCAGCGCTCCTTTTTTATCATGATATCAAATCAACGGTGTTTGTTTCGGATAGAAACAAAGTTTAAAAATATATTTCTAGGAAATTGTGCAGATATTAGCTATTTTTCCAATGAGATCATTTTCTCAAAAAGCAGACGACCGATGTTCCACTCGAGAAAGTAAGCTTTAATGTTGCTTAAAGGTTTGACATTGACGAAGCTTCGTCTATTATTGCTCTTAATTAGTTTGTAATTGCATACTATTTCGGCCTGTGTTATATTGATTGTCTGTGTCAACTCGCTACCCGTGCCTTGAACGTAGACATGACCATATTTAATGTTAATGTTGTTTGCATTCAAGAGCAGCAGTTTCCTGTTTACTGTATAGCATACTTAACTGGTAAAGTCAACTGTGATTGGTGATTCTACATCAAGACTGTCGTGTTCTGTGTTCGCGAGACTTCCTTGTCTCGATAGATTTTATTTATGTCCCATGTGTGCTATAAGTCTTCCATTTCTCCATAGATTTGTTAGTATAAAGTGTATGAATTACCTAACGTCACTCTTTTGATTTCATTATCCTTCAACTTCTAACCCATCTGATTCTACGTCTTTTCTTTGAGATTTGAGAATTCATCATAACTGGGGTGCCCACCTGCCTGGAAGTTCTTGAAAGTACAGTCTGAGAAAAAACGAAGCGTTCAACTTACCGTGGGAGAATTAAGACAATCAAGCTGATCACAACATTGGTCAGCAGTGTTCTGTAATCCAACAAGCTAACTTTTGTACTTAATGACCTAGGCAGCCATCGATCCGATTGAAGTAAAGCCTCATGCTTGCTTAGTATCGGGAAGCCTGTGATGCTCGTTGGAGCTTTACAATGTAAAAGATGTAGGTGGAGACCATTTAAAAATGCATTTATGTCAAATGCAAATCTTTATCGCGTCATAGTTGCCTTTCTGAAGGCTGCATTTTCGCTAATCATGTTCATTAGACCGTTGAAGGCTCCCGTTGGACGCCCGCTGTTTACATCTCCCGGATTTGCAGTCAACAGAATCCACTGTTATTTTTGCTTCAGTTTTTCATCTCAAGTGGGAACATGACCAGTGCTGTCGCAACCTTTCAAGTGTCTTTTTCGAATAATTCATTGCGTGCTCGTATATTTTGCTAAATATCACGAATGTTGATGCGCTTTTGTTGTATAATTGTTGTACAGGGAATTGGGAGAATTCTTATCCACCTCTGGATGAAAGTGAGGATGAATCCTATGAAAGTATGTGAATAGCTTTTTCATTCAGTAGCTGTAACGCTATTTGTACTCCAACAGCACCAGTAGTGTTGCTATTCGAAGCGAAATTCCCTGATACAGTGATAAGGGTTTGAGTATGCGGGTTGAAAGAGATGATGAATATATATTATTTTGCTCAAATAGAATCTGTTTTCGTATGCAACTGTACGAAGCATTACAACGAAGAAGGACGACCGGTGTTGATTGCGTGGTACGATCATAAATATAACCTGCAGTTATGTGCTTAGCTGCCGTCAGACTAGAATCATTGACACACATGCGACATGTGTATCCATCAAATCTCAATAGATGTAGTCACCACGAGGCATGTTTCGGCCTGTTGGGCCTCATCAGTCGTGCATAGGTTCGAACCCGTGACGTTGGAGCTAGGGGACGTGCTAGCATATCCTCTAACCACAAGGCCACCGGACCTTCAGTTGAGAGCGTGAATTAGTCCGGAAGGCACTGCTTTAACGCAGGCACGTAGACGGCGGATTGCATTCTACTACCACGTAGTGCCTCAACAGATGCAACCACCACGAGACATGTTTCTGTTGCGGCAGATCACGTAGTGAGTGGAGTAGCCCTTGCGTGAAACGCCATAATGTCGGATGCGACATTATGTGGTTGCAGAAAGCAGTCCGCCCTCCACGTGCCTGCGTTAAGGCATAAGCTTCCTGTCTAATTCACTCTCTCAACAAATGATCCAGCGGCCTTGTGGTTAGAGGGTGAGTTTGCACCTCCTCTAGCTCCAACGACGCTGGTTCTAACCTGCCCATGACTAATGAGGCCGAGACATGTCTCGTGGTGGCTACATCTCAAGATTTGATAAATTATCAATAGCCATGTTGCTTGTCTCAATATTCTTATCTGACTGTAAAAAATGTGAAGCACCAAGTGTATAATATTATCCCTGATGAAGTGAATATTCAATCCCTCGTACAATCTGCGTTTTTCTACAGATATAATTACCTACGAAAAAGAACTAATTTCAGATAGAAATTTTCGATAAATCCGTTTTTATCATTTGAACAGTTCAGTATTCGAATAGCAATGCCAGATTTGTAGCTTTTAATTCACAATTTGAATGTAATGATCACAATTAATCAAGTTGATTGCCTCTGCTTTTTTTTCTGCTCAACATGGTGGAGGCCCACATACTATGTGTCGAGAGCCTGAATTTCTATTTTCGATGTGGTTGAAGCTCAGAGGTGAAGATCATTGATAAGTCATGATACATCAGATTTTTAGATCAAATCAAATAGTTAAGACAACCCTTATATTAGTCACTGTTTTATATCACCAATCAAAAGTTATGCTTTACAAGTGTTTTTGTGATTTGAGGTATGCTGAAGGAAGACCTAAGTACAAGACACATCTAGGTGAGGTTGTGGTCCCATTCCTACGAACAACAGCATGTGCGTGAGAAGCCACGTGCTCTTTGCCAATGGCACCTGGACGTGGCCAGTCATCCGCAACGTCTATGCTGGCAGTGATGAGATTGACATGCTCAAAGTGACTGGCCGATGGAATTCAACATTCTAGCAGAGGAGACAGAATCGGAGCTAGAAGCGGTCATTATATGGGTGAAATTGGCACGGCTACTTTCAAAGAAGGAAGGAAGACTCCTGTCAAGATAGAGTACTGTCGCTGGGGATAGCTGCATCCTTTCGCGCCCCTTCCTACTTAGTCTTCTGGTAAAGGCTTCCCATGAGAGGAAATCGATCTTCTCTTTCAAAGAAAGCTAATACCATAAATAACAAAGAGCTCCTTAGAAATGATAGCACAAAATTTTATTGATTCTTAAGCATCTTCTTAGTGGCTTTGTTTTGCTTCTTATACGTAGTATGAGAATGCAAATGCCTGTGAATGTAGCTCCAGGATTCCCACTTTGGGGCTGACAAACATGCTAAACGTTAATATTATCAATGTACTCTGCTTTCAATATTGTAAAGAGTCATACATCTTGGGAAAAGAGAGCCTCAGTACTGCTTGTTCGTGCTACTGGAATGAATTGATCGCTACGATGGTTCTCAAGATATCGAAGGTTTGAAAATGCGGACAAAGTTTCCTAATCACATCTCATTTTCAAGAGCGCATCAATACAGTATAAATTTTCTCCGACTATTGTTGCAATATGATGCGTATCAAATAGAGACGAAGACGTAGTTTTATTCAAGTACTTTAGTATGCTCCCAATTTTCGATTGAGTTTGCGATGCGACTTAAAATACGAAATCTTTCATGCAAAATTTCGTGAATTCTCAAGATTACCATTTCTTCAACATAGACTTTGAAGGTGCTGACTTGGTCAGACTTGCAGTGGCTTTGTATTGTTGTCTTCAGAGTTTGACATAAGCAAGTTGGGTTATGCATCGTAAATTCTACAAGTGTTCTAATGTGTTTGAATCATTGGCATTCACACGCTGTTGTAAACATCCATGTCCTTGGAGTTTCAGGTCTAATTATAACCATTGGTAATTCTGTCGGTTGTTTAATTTCCTATTTTGATAATATATCTTCATCAAATGAGATTGTGTAGAAATACCGACGAAGAAACACCAATTCTGAAAGCTTTAGTTCGGTAGCGCTACCATTGTGCTAATACTCGTAGGATGTACAGAACAACTCAAAATGAAGAGCGTACTATTTCTATTGATCCTTTGTTGTGAATGCAATTCATGAGGTCAATGATTTGCAATTGACCGTGTGTTAAGTTTGATGAATTTATGGTTATCATCATTTTTGCAGGTCATACCCATTGTCAATGTAAGTTTTGTGTTGTAAAGTGTTCGTGAAATGAATCTCTTTGTAGTCATCATGTAGAAAGTGTAGTGCGTCTGATTTTTGTACTCATTGTAACCCTCCGGAAGTATATGTTGTTGTTGCATGATAATTTCCTTCAATATCAAGCGTTCAAAATTGCAGTGACGTGAATAAAACGCACATCATGGAATCCTAATGCGCTCATGTCGCTAAGTCGGAAATTTAGCATAATTTACACCGATATCCACAGACAGATCAGATGCAATCATGTAATACGAATGTGTGATACCGTGAGTGAGCTGCACTCTTGTGAGCAATGATTAGTGAATACTGTCGATGTTTGCGTTCACTTTCACATGGAATCATATTTATGGAAAATTTGACCCGACTAATTCATTACAACACTGGGTATATTGCTAGCAATGCTTCAGTTCCAAAACCTGAACTTCAAGGTTGAAATGATGGGAGTTAAAATAAATTATAATAAATAAATAAATTTTCCGTTCGAAAATTATTGACAGAACATTTTTGAGCAGCAATTTTTGCAACAAATAAGAGCGAAAATTTTCCCAGCGTTTCGCCTATAATCAGTTGAGTATTCTGAACGGAACAGAATAATATCAACTGGATAACACACATGAATTGATCACAAATTTGAAAATCGAAGTGGAAACTAGGCTAAAAGGAATAAAGTAAATCCTAAGTCGTGTAGTAAATCCCGCTAACTTTTGTGTAGATTTAAGACATTTTGCTAGGGTTCCTACCACTCGTGTAGATCCTGGATCTCCTGCATATCTCCTAGATTTGTGTTCTTTGATGTCACTATGGGAATGTTAGAGTTCCAAGAAATTTAGAAATTCTGACCAATTGACCAGATCTTCGTTGTGTCTACTGATCTATTAAAAAATGTAGTAGTATCAAAACTGTCGAAACCTCCCTCCACACCCAGCTTCATTTAAGCCAAAGATATCAAACATTGTCTTTCTGTCTGAAAGCGACAAATTGTGACCATGAAAATCTAAAAATTCTTGACTAGTTCACCATTATTCCTCAGTTTAATATGCGTGCTTCCATTTACAATACATGCAAGTTTTATATCACGTGGTAAGATTCAATGAAATTTTCTGTAATTATCAACAACTGCATGGAGCTTTACTGCTTATCAAGCCGGAGTATCTGTTGGCATTGGACTTTAAGTAACTTCTTTTTCTCCAACTTTACCTTTGCCTGTAATCCTATTTTGAAGTGACTTTCTTGTATTTAATTCTTTTACAAAAGAAACAGTTGCTCGTTAACTGCCAAAGGGAGTCGTACGCATTCTGGGTACATACTTTGTTCTTATTTCAGATCGCTGGTTTATATCCATTATGCATTCTTTCTATGCATGATACTGCAGTTGCGCCGAAGAAGCAATGTGCATCCAAATTATCTATAAAATGTACATGCTCCTTTTTCATTTGGATTGAATCTTCTACTGATCTACGATTGACAGAGCTATTTGACCCTTCCATTCATCGGCAATATCACTTCAAAGTCCTAGTTTCGTCTCAGTCACATTACGTGTACAACTCTGTCAGAATTTCCTTGACTTTGATTTAACTTCTTGGTATTGAGCTGCCTATATAATTATCAATTCTCAAACGTTGATGCGATGAAGCTGTGGAAACATAGGAAGCTACAATAGCCTAAATAGGGGAGACTAGGATGACTCGACGTATGGGTTCTACGGAAGAAGCCATCGCTAGACAGCATAAAAGCACCAGTGCTTTTTCCAGAGCCATTTCTATATCAAGCAGCAAAAAAATCGTGATGCCTATTTCGGTCGTTTAAGTCTCAGGCGAGGAGTACAAAATTGCTAAAAATCGCCTTTTTGGAGTTTGATGCAGAAACTGTCCCATGGTACTGCATTTATACGCGGATGACCTCAAGAACAGCACTGTCTAAATTTCTCCTAAAGCGAGGACTTCATGTGAGTGGTGATAGAGCACAGCTACATGAAATAGATATCACCTAGACGTTAAAGATCATTCAGGATAGGGGTTGGGGAGAGCTGGCACATGGTAGGATGGTAGAGGTAGGATATGGTATGGAGATGGATATGGTAGGATGGGAAGAACTGGCATATGATGTGATAGGTCGAGGTAGCACACTTTTTGACAAAAACCTCGAACATTTTTATGGGACTCCTGTCTTCCACTGAAGTGGCAGAGCGTCCAGATAGATATTAGTACAGACCATGTTTGGTACTTTTGAATGCTATTAATAGCTTTCATAACTGATGGGTCTAATATGAGGTCACGTGGTCAACTTAGAGAAAATTGGAAATTTATGCATCAGTTTGCAAATTCATTTTTCCATGTTAGGACGAAAATAGCGCTTATGAATGATATATCATATGAAGGCTAATGCTATCAGCTTCCGTCGTCTTAATCATTACCGGTGACGATACTAGCGTCCATATGCCCCAAACTTGAAGTAGACGATGTTTCTATTTTAAATAAAGTCTTATCTGCTGCACCTGTTGTCTGCTTTCATACCATGGGTTGATTGAATAGATCTCATGAAGTGTCTTCTTTTGAATGTTGCGAGCAGTCGAAGCAGTTGATCTGTTTTGATTCAGGTTAACACTATTCTTTTCGCGCTTTTACCACAAAGCTAGCGTCCGGATGGAAAATGGAGCTGTATTTGTGACCTCATTTGTGCGGCATTTCGTGACATCATGCATACAGAAACATATTTATCACAACAACTATCACAATTCGACTTGCTCACTATGCAAAACACACTTGAACATGAATCTGATAGGTCATCTGGGTTGTTAGTTGCTGGGATCTACTATTTTGGATTGTTTTTAAAATTGAATTTTCTTGGTTAGGCTGATTGAACTTTTTCCTCGAAGATGGCTGAAATCGGCATCGCGGTATTTAATTCTCAATCATGGAGTAAACTTGAATTCAAGCTAGAAATGACTTCAGATGAAAACAATTTTCCTATTGTAGTGCATAATTAATATATTCTATGGAACACGGTCGGTAGAGGTAAGTTTTGGTTGGTTGCATCACTTTTGAGGATAGAAGAGAGACCAGAATTCATAGATTTATATGATTGTTAACGTCTTTGCATATGAACACATGTAATACACATACTAAATTACATATACTTAACATAAACGCCATTTTGCTGGCTGCTGAATAATAGATCTCGCATAATTTCAAGTACTAGAAACCTATTATATACAGTACGTAGCCGCCGATGGCTGAATATCTCAACTCTTCTATCTTTGTTCATGAGGACTCGGTAAGACTCGAGTCTAATGCTTTAACGCCTCAAACTTGCTCAAACTCGCTTGTGCTGCCTTGCTGAGTGAAATACTTGATGAATTGGATTTTAAACGATTTCTATAACATGATAAATGTGACATTAATTCAACAGATTTAATCGATATTTAGATGCCTTCCTTCCACTTTGTTTGTTTAAAATCTTATTGACCAGATAAATGTACAGTACAGAGCAATTATTGAAGCGTGACAGGCTGGTCTGTATTCAAAATTCTGTTAACAAGTGCACCAATATTAATAATCCGTCAAAATACTTTTACTTGATAATTCATTTTTATATCAAAGCAGGGTTGGCAGGTAAAAACCACCAACTTTTGTCACAATTTTTCGGCTAAAACTGGCTAAAACTGTTTTTCCAGCATTACTACTTAAGTTTTTTGGACACTAAACGATCATTGCCACTCCTTACTTTATTGATAAACGCTAGTTGCAATAAGTTCATTTTACTTTTTTCATGCTGGAAGGACATCACTTGGCTCTATATAAAAGATCAAAAACAGTTATTCCATGTTAGAAGCTAGAAGCGCAAGAAAATGCAGAAATCTGGCCTCGGATTTCTACGATTTACCTCCCTGCTGATCTCATAGAATGGCTTGTCTTCTAAATCTGTAGCAAATGTCTGATACCCATTGTGATTACACGAATATTACTATGAACTTTATCCTGCACTCCCAGAAGGACTAGATGAAAATTTTGCCCTTCAACATTGTTCATGTCATGGTAATTTGCCCTCACATATTTAGAGGACAAGGTTATGTTAAATGAATTTGATATCGAAAATAAAGTTTTGATTTGAGCTCAAAATATGGAAAATTCAAGAACTTTAAACAAACTTGTATATCACAATAATGTCACAATTGTTTGTCGCTCTCAAATTCTTTTAACAAGATCAATTTTGCAGCTTACTGGAAATGTTCTTTTGTTGAGATTATAACTGAAGCTGTTCAGACATACACTACACCTCACTTTATCATGATTGCTGGTGCGAACTATGTTGTTTAATCATTATTTGTTCATGAAAATCATGATTTTCTGCTCAAATCACAAGCATTAGTACATTAAGCATGTTTCTAAAAAGTAGAAATGCATTCAAAGTGACTGTTGCACATTGCTTGATTTGGGAGCTGACATTTTCCGGTGCAGAGGCTTTTTGATAGAGTGTTCTCTCTGCGTTCATGAGACCAGGGTTCAAATCTAGATCTGATGAAATCTAAGCTACTATCATAATACACTCTGCATTCTTGCTGAACACTCAACACAGAATATACAGTGGGATTATTGAAGCTCTTCGACGTGAAGAAAGTGGTTTGCTTAATTCAGTTCTATGTATAGACCAGTTTTATTCATATATTTATTTTCATCTTTTTCATTCATTTGATGATAATTCTGGGAGTATCTAGCAACTTCTGTTACATGAACCAAAGAGCCAAAATGGTGCTGAAGTCTACATTTGTTCTTAAATCACGAGAAAAGGGCAGAGCAATCGTAAACAAAAAACAACATTGTATGCCGCTCGTGATAAAAACATCATGTAGTTATATCACAGAATGAATGTCACGTTTTGGAAGATAAGGGTTGCAAACTGCAAACCCGCATGCATCATAATACTCAAACCCTAACTTGCTGTCGATCATTTCGTGAAGAAATAGACTGAATTTTCGGAATTTTAGTTTTAGCCGGTTGTTACCAATTTTTGCCGGTTTTTACAGGGTTTTTACCACTTAGTGGCAAAACCCAGTTTTAGCCGGCAAAAAGCCAACCGTGTATCAAAGTAGATTTTTTCGTGATATTCTTGATGTTTTGTGTGACTCTTTAGAAATTGAGAGGCTGATTTTGACTCTGGAGATTACCTTTCAAGACAACTTTCAATTTGTGGCTGTATCGAACGCATGAACTTTTGTACTTCAATGAGAAGCTAATTAGTTTCTTGACTTTGGTGATGTGAGGTATCACGCAGAAAAAATCAAGAAAATGTGAAATCAATGTAGGCCCATTATGTGCAACAACTTCAACGGAATAGGAAGTAAAAGGACCCCTTGAATGTGATGGTCAGCAATTGCTTGCTTATCGTTGAGCACACTGTTTGCTTTTATCGTCTTTACGTTCTTGGTGATTTATATTCATAAACAGGTTTCACCGTCATTGATATTTTTCGTATAAATTGTCTGAACACTTCATTTTTTCAACTTATGAATTACTTTTCCGATATATAACATTTGTTTTGTATGGGAGAATTTGTATAGGAAATTGAGAATACGGTAGTTATTCACATAAATTTGTAAATTGATCATCTTCAACTCCCGGTGACTCTTCGTAAGCTGGTTTGGGAGCAGCTGACAATTGTGATGCATTCATGTGATTAAATCACCTCGAAATAGATAAATCATCGCGAGTGTCCGCAGTAGTGTGACGTCATTGTAGCTGAACTCCTTGACACAGATATCAGCCATTGTAGAAAGATAATGCGCATGCACAAATAACGAAGACCTAGAACAATGAAATTGGAACTTAAAGTATACACAAGAGGTAGGTTTGACGCGTCAAGAGCGAATTTTGTCCTTTCATGGTTGATAATGTCATTTCAAATTGAAACAGTCGAAAGAGTTTGCCTCATTGCCGTTTCAAATGTATTTTGTCTGTATGAATGCGCAAACTCCCCCTCTTTACCAAATCAACTGCAGCATTATCGTTTCAAATGCAAAATGAAACAATGAAAGTAACAAAGAGGTAGGTTTTTCATTATTCTTTTAACCCGTTCAACCAAAATCATTCAAATTGCTCATAAATATTAACTGACGAATGCGAGCACATCAAACACCTGCGTCATTCTTCTTTTATCCAAATGGCTGCACGTCCTTCGAATGCGCTGTATATATTCAACATGGCAAATGGGTGAATGAAATCGAATGCTCAACCGATTGGTTGGATTCATGCAATAGGGCCTGTGGAACGGGCACTGCACGTCTTTGTCAACGCTCGTGTTAATAATGACTGAAGTGAGAGGCAGATGTGCATCCTCGGGGCTAGACAAATCAAAGCTTTGAACTAAGTTGATGTACCAATGATATCAATCGATGAATGATATTAATTTTCTGTTCCTCTGCGTCTCTATAAACTTACAAAGAAAATGGATGATAGTTGCTTGGTAATGGATTGAATGATATTTATCCGTTTTCGTCTTGAAATCAGTATTCCAATAACATTTAATGAAGTCAACATCAATAATAAATCCTAGAAAAACATAAAACATATCGATCATGAGATCTATCGATAAATGTGTAATGGCTCCTTTCCATGGAAGAATACATCATGCCAGGACTTCTTAATTGTTATCAAGAAGATAAACATTTTAATGTTGTCCACGATACTTGTTCAAGTCCTTACTTGTAGGTTGATATTTGCCTCTTTGTTTCATGTCTGTGGGTGCAGATCGCCATTGATGAGGGTGAATCTGCGTTATATTTTGCTTTCACTATGCTGTTGATATGACAATTGGCATTTGACACGGGAACGCTTCACCTCATTTCGGTAATTCTGTTGTTGGAGTGTCAGCGATGAACTCGAAGTGTCAGTATTGTGAATGGTCATGTCATTCTGCAGTTGATATGTTTATACTTAATATGAAACAGATGACTAGCTTCTTGATCGGTCAAACCTATACTACAAATAAAATATTAAATGCACTGGAATTGATTTACCTTAAGCGTGGTGATCTAGTCACATGAATGTATCAAAATTGTCAGTTTTCTCGCACCAGCTTGTCAAGAGGCAGTAAGAGCTTAAGCTGATCAATAGAAAGATTATTTGAATAACTTCCGCATTCTCAATGTCCTATATTCAATATTCGTGCGCTGCGTTCTAGGTCGTAGCTGTGTTTCTGCAAGTCATTTGATATCAAGCGCTATCATGTGTTTTCATGTACAAATGCAATCAGTTAACATTGTAATGGAAGTTGCTGCATGACAACCAAAAGAAATTGATGTCAGCCTGTTACTATAGTCTATTGCTTAGAATGATTTATTCTCTTTTCTGACATTAAATTTATCAGAGAAAAATGGTGAATAGATAGAAAGTAAGCAGTTTTGAATAAGATGTGCTATCCGATGGAGTTACATTTCAGTCTAATAGTGATTTAGAAGATAAGTTTAGGACTAGGCATAATACAGAATCTCCGATAAATGAATGATGACTTTGAGGAAAGGCACCTAATTTTGTTCATGTTAGGATCATTTTCGTCGCAGGGCCTCTTTTATCATCGTGCTTAGCCTCCATATTTTATTGACCAATGAAGCAAGTTTTTCGCTCATATTTCTACAGCAAAAACAGGAATTTAACTCACTAGTTAAATGAATTTTCTACTTGAGAAGACTTTTGATTTTATAATGCGATTTGATAAAGAATTCACCGAAATCGGTCATTGCACGAGTGTCGAGTTCTGTGTCTTGCCATTGTCAGTCAGTGTACGTGGCATCTGTCGAGTCTTCAGCTCAATTACGATATCCTTGGATATTTACTAGCTTCTATGGTGGCAAGAATTTGTCTGTCAGGGATGCCAGATCCGGAACTATGGAAATTTGTCCAATTGAATTTGATTTGATTGGTGATCTTGATGCAGTGATGCACAACCCTAAATCCGCCTCTGCCCTAACCAAATACATCAAAGTTACCGGTCCTGATATATGATCAGTTAGAAATTTTGATAATGAAAATTAATCAAATCTTGAAGTTCATTCCATTAACCTCATTTTTCCTCGCGTGAAGTTTGCTACGTGATATAAGTTAGTGTCCTACGATGCAATTTACAGTAGTTTTCGGTAATTATAATCAGTGAGATTCATAGATACGTTCTTCGGTTGCTATGTGAGACTTGTTTTCAGCGGAATGTACTTTATCAATGACATGACAGTTGGAACTGAGGCCATTCTGACTTAATAATGTATGAATTGATTAAGAAAATGCACATGTGGTCCCTACTAATTTCCATTGCAATTAGAAGTTATTTGGCCGTTCCAATTCATAGTTATGTTTCAATCATAAATTATTTACTAAGATATTGAAAATGGCCTAAGTAGCATAAAAAATCGACATCAGGGTTTCCCGAATTTTTAGATTTTGGCGACAACAAATTCCGAGGAAAACTTGTTTGATTGACTAACCATCAACAGCATCATCAATTTGCATGCGTAATGTGATTTGTTCTACAGTCGCATATTTCAAATGTACATGAAGGTTTTAGATATTCTTATGACGCATGTGACGATATTTCTCTTGATACATCAATCATGTGCAGTGCTTTAATTCTGCTATGAACGGAATTTTCATGTCATGGTTCGAACTTCCTATCAGTGAATCGATAAGTAATGATAGTGTCGGCCGGTGGTGGGTTTGTGGCGACTAGGTAAATTTTGTTATTAAGCATTGGATTCTCTAACTTGATAAATATTCGTAACCAAATGATTTCGATGCTCAGGGTCTTTCAAAAGTTTATTCTCACCTTTAACTACTGTACTTAAAACTTGTTCGATGCTTCGCCGATTTGTGTGACTATTTTGTAGAGAAGAATATTGGTTTTTTTCATAGTGATTATTGTTCAGTATTAATTGTAGTGGTACAGTAGTAACATTTTTCGCTTTATGATGTTTTTACGTAACTTGATCAGTGCGACTCGTAGTTTGTGGAGATGAGACAAAGCAACGTTTGCTAAAATAGGCTCTGTTTCATCACCAACATCCATAATTATGCGCTATTACTTGACGTAAATGAAATCGTGCACTCAAGCAAAGTGTCTTCATTGAATGCAAGGAGAACAAATGACATTATTTTCTGCCACTGAAGCATGTCAATTACCTTAATAGCAGTTGGTAAGCGTCATTCTAGAAACATATGAGAAAAATCCATCAACGGCCCAACCAAACAATATTTACAATGGTTGCCATTGCCGCTGATTCAGACTAGGCAGAGCAATGACTTACAGGCAATGCAGTGTTCTTTCCCTTTAAGACATTTTTCCATCAAAAGGTGTGCCCGAAGGACAGATAAAATATTATCTTCAACAGGTTTCATCATCAGTCTGATCTGTTAATTTTGATCGGAGGAGGAATGTGACATCGAATGAGAAAATACATGTAGATTTTTCATGTCAACGTTTTGCGATTACTTCAACTATTTTAGATAATATCTCATTTATTGAAGATGGATTAGTTATGCAGTATTGATTTCGTGCTGTCACAGCACGAAGTGTGAGCGCAAAATTCAAATTTACATTATATACACGTAGTTCAGATCAGATAGGATTATGCACACTATAATACATGATATTCATAGCCATCCTATCCCAGGAGGGCTTTAAGTTGAGCTGCATAGCCTTTAGATGGAAAATAATGACCTGCTTCAGTAGACTATATTTGCATCAATATCAAACCTCAAATATCATGAACATAGAAAAAGACAAAATAGTAAGTCAATGCAAAAACAGAAATACGCAAGTAACGCTAAAAGCGCAGTTCATTGCTTTGAGTCATTTTTTATGATAACATTACACCCCGAGTGAAAATTGAAAACAAACTTGCTTGAATTTGTTTCGCTTTGGTGTTGCAGCTGTTGAATGGAGCGGTTGTCAATCACAGCGCTACTGTTGTGATAATGGATTTCTCCAATTCTTTTGTAAGATCGCACACCAGTTGACGAACGATGACCTGTTCTGGCCATTATCACTTGCTCGTCCACCCCTTGATTGAATAAACGAGTGGCACACGTCGCCCGGAGACTGTGATTGGATTTGAACCCATCAATTCCGACATCGTTACACAGTCTTTTGACTGTGGAAGCCAACAGATTGTGTCCAATAGGGACATTTTTGAACCAGCACCGACCTTCATTATATGATGAGCAAATAACTGGTGTCAAATAGAAAGCAGGCGAGCAGTTTGGTGGCCTAAGGTCAAGATACTTCTTTAGAAGCAATGCATGAGACCTTTCGGGATTACTGATTGATAGCATATCGGTATGCCTCACTATCTTAGGCTCTATGCGACGATGCTTCAGTCCACCGGAATTGGTTTTCGAGACATTCTCGTGGTATTCTAACACGTAAAATTCGGTATTCACGTCCGGTTCTATTATTTTGATCTGGTTGATCGTCAAAGTCCGATGTTCTCTGCCGCTTCTTAACGCGAAATGAAGTCCGTTGTAAAACAGCAATGTATCAATGAGTGTGCGAGGACTCTGTCCACCCAAGACCTTCATTGACCACATGCGTTCTTCTTCGGAGGCAGTGATGACTTCTGCTTGCCTCTTCCATACACCAACTCCCAGTCTTGAGGATTCAATGCAAGCAGCGTCCAGTATCGACCGGAAGTGACGAAATTCATCCTGCTTAAACAGGTTAACAATTCGATCTTCTTTTAAGTGAGCATTG
The DNA here is from genome assembly GCA_907163375.1 of Prostheceraeus crozeri. Taxonomy (NCBI): domain Eukaryota; kingdom Metazoa; phylum Platyhelminthes; order Polycladida; family Euryleptidae; genus Prostheceraeus; species Prostheceraeus crozeri. The sequence goes on along the minus strand of CAJQUW010006427.1, from coordinate 397,819 downwards.
ATACCTGCTACAATGCTCACGAGAGAATCTCTGGGATACCTCGTACCATCACCCTTTACTATCTCGAAAATAAATTTAGCGAGCCAGTAATCTAGCTGCTGTAGTGATGCTGACTTTAGTTCCTCTGCTTTTGGCAGGGGGATTGTCGCATCGTTTCCGGAGAGAACGAATCTTTGGGTTTCCCATTTTTGATACAGTCCTACTGCCCACTTGTTTCGTGCTTTTGTACCTTTGGGCATCAAATTTGCTGTTGTATTTTGCAGTTGTTCATCAGCCACATTGGTAAATCTTGATGTAGAAGACTGGACATATGAATCAAGTTCATTTACGTGGAAGTTGCGGTTCATCACGTCAGTTATTTCTTCGGTAGTCAATCCTGATATCATATTATTCGGAAATTTGTTGAAGTCTAGCATTGGCCAGTTACTTGCCATTAGTTTTCGATTTGATTGATCAATATCAATTCAGTGACATCTAAGTGACAGATATTCATGATTTTAAAAATCAAATATCTTCCATGGATCCATGGACTTGAATCTGCTATGTCCATGCTTTCCCATAATGCATGAATGATCCAGTTCTATGTATAGATCCCTGATAGATCCAATGCCATGCTGATATCCATGGTTTGAGGGCTTTAAGTAAATAAAGCCCGGCGATAATATAGCCCGATATCATGTATTATAATGGATATAGCATGTTTTATCGTTCATTCATCCAATTATAAACCTCAGGCCTCCGGCCTTCGGTTTATAATTTCATGAATGACCTCTAAAACATGCTATATCCATTACTCAATAACATAGCACGACATGCAGTAGGTCAGATCATGGATATCTATATACTACCTTACTATAAAGATATCCATGGTCAGTTCATAGTTCACAAATTTTCTGTATTTTGCAACAAAGTGACAAAAGTTAAAGACAATTCCTGAATTCTTAAAAAATCTTTAAAAAGAACTAAGGAACCTAAGTTATGTAAAAGTCATTATAAAAGAAAAGAAACATACAAAAAAGTCACTCAGCTTCTGGCAGAGTTGGGGCTAGCAATGCGATGGCATTGGATCTAGTCAGACAAACAGCCAGGAGTTGGAATATTTAATGTCGAGAAACGTTAGGCGACATATTCTTCTGCATCGCAAGGCGGTTAGCGATGTTGTGGATGCTTGTAATGGCCAGATCTCCCCATGACCCGTAGACAGAATATTTCCATAGTTCATGAAAATCAAAATGCAGATGTCTGTGATGTAGATATCCATATACTTCTTGTGAGATATCACAGAACATGCACAGACCGGCCATAACCATGGACTCCTAGATATATAACACCTGGACTGAAAGGTAGCATGAAAGTGCTTTCAGTAGTGTACGCTACAAGGCTGACGTCGATTAAAGGATATAGCATCTCACACTTCTGGTAAAGATGCTTAAAATGCCAAATAAGTACTCCGCGCATGGTTGTCGCACTGGCTACGATTCGCAAAGAAATGACGATTGCATTACTTTCCATCAATACCCAATAAATGATACAGAAAGACTCAATAAATGGATCTCTCGGAACCCAAGAAGAAAAATTAGAGTGACTAAGCATTCAATGTATTCAATGCATTTCGTCGATTCAGATTTCGAACAAATGGCGATCGAAGAGCTTGCACCAGAAATTAAAAAGAAAGAAAACCATAACAACTGCGATCCCTAGTGTTATCCCTAATGCTCTTGCATATCTTTCCTCAAAATCCACAATTGTGAGAATAATATCCGCTACCTTAACCCAAAGGCTTGAACGTTCTGCTTCTATTCTTGAGTGTAAATCGGAAGACATTTTATTGAGTGATGAAGTAACTAATTTGGATGACATCGAAATGACACTCTTGTGACAATTGTGTACCTTTGGCATTTTTGTCAAAACTATTAATAATTCAATCTTTTATATTGATACAGATAATTACATTCCACACTTAAAGGCCAATTTGACAATTCAGTGCGATTTGACTGCTTCTATCATCATCGATAACAAATTGATGCCAAAGTCTAACTATTGTGACATTGCAACCAATTCCAAGATTTCTTTGTTTTCACAAGTGTCAAATTTGATGGCAAGGACAAAATTTCTTGCAGACTGGGAGGAGACTGACATTTTCATGAATCATGTTGAAGAGAACATAAATCTATTTCAAAGATGGAGAAGTGATGCGGCTTCTGATGAAATTTGACAGACATAGCTTGACTTTTTTAACAATTGTTGATTCGAAATAAATGTGCACGATCAAACTCTCCTGAACTGATGATAATGGTGAGCCAAATTCATGCCGCAAGCGCAGCGGTCTATAATTTTCTGCATCATCAACAGCTATTGTGTCTTCCATCTGTGTGCACCTCAGAAAGCTTACGAGAAGATTTTCGACTGACAGCGGGACTGAATCTAGAAATCGAGACTGACCTCAAATTTCGTACTGCTCAGCTTAATGACTTCTACTGTAATGTTTTATTAATGATTGATGAAATATATTTGTCCAAGTGGATAGAGTACAGCGGTGATGAGGTACATGGATTGACTGAGGGAGGTGCGGCTGCAACTACCATTCAATGCTTTATGGCAAAATCAAAGGGAAGTATCTTGATGTCATTTCTTTGTTTCCAGTTGACAGCAGAAAAACTCAAGTAATGCTTTGAAGAAACCATGATGACACTTAGAAAGATCTTGAATGTTGTTGGTGTGTCAGTAAATAATGCGTGAATTGAAAATTTTACGTTCACATTTGTGGAGGCAGTCTGCAGACTCACATTATAAACTCAGTGTCTGGTCAGCCAATATACGAGGTATATATATATTTCTATCCTGTCCATGGTATAAAAAGATTTGGAACAATTTTCATAAAAGGAAAACCTTCATGTGTCTTCCTATGACCGGCTATTTCCCAAATGAATGTTCTCCAAAATTCGATGATGTTTCACAGCTTTATGAGCACGAATCATGCATGGTTCTTGAGAAAGCGCATCGAATGACATCGAATGTTTTAGAACCAAAAAGTATCGAAAGGACTTCAGTGAAGTTGGCATTAATTGTGTTTTCAGAGTCAACAAGAGATGAATATCGATGATTACATCCTTCTCAATTGTACTTGTGCGTCTAACTGCTCTGTCATTATCATTTTAACTTGCTTTTCTATTCATAATGCTGAAAAAAAGATGCATGCTTGACTTGAGACAATCAGTTTTTATGCCTTGAGACGGGTGTCTTTCATTACCGAGAGTCAAAGCATGTGCACTGATGTCAGCCTTGTATCGTACACTTGGTCAATCTACCTTTCAGTCCAGGTGTTATACATTGTATATCTAGGAGTCCATGCCATAACCAAGGACTACTAAGATATCTATATAGATAGCTTAGTAGTCCCTGCCATAACATTCACTATTCATTGATCGAGTATTTATAAGTTTGTAATATTCATGCAAGAATCCGTCTTTGTATTATATTCTGTCGGGAAACATGAACATCTCTTCGTCAGGTTCATCTGTAAGTTTCAGAAAACTCGACATTATTGATATCCTGAAGCTAATTGACGGATCTGTTTTGTCAGTGTTGATAAACTTATCTGCAGGTACTTTAGCTCCTCGTCGTGGCTCCGTTTTCACTACGTCCATTCTGTCTGCTTTGAAGCTGCGTGAAGGTCAGTTTAATAAAGTGTCTCTCTCAAAAATGGGTGGAAACTAATTATCAGTGGATTGCATTGTTTTCCAATCCCAGCTTCTTGTGTTGTTGCAGAAATCGTTGCTCCATGGAACAATTCGAATTGACCTTTAAGTGATGAAGATTAATTTCCTCGATCACAGTTCAATTTCGATAAGTAAATAATCATGCAATATGACGGAGTTGATCAAGATGTTGCATAATAGAACACCTTACAACAAAGTTGAATTGACTCAGCAGCGCCAAAAGGATTGTGGTTCACTTCATCGACAAGGTCATTTCGTCGACAGGGTCATTTCGTCGACAGGTTGTTTCATCAATTTCTATGTCCAGAGTCGGAAGACATTGGAGTCCCTGATAAAACTTTAAGACATCATAGCGTGAATATAGACTCATAAGTGAATTTTATGGTTGAATGGCAAGAATTTAGGTACTCCAGCATCTCATTTGTTAAATTACTTTTTATCTAGAGGTGAACGCGTTCACTGCGCTGTCGACCGCCTATTTACTTGTCTTAATAGACAGGATTGGCAATTTCTTACTGATAAACTGTGAATGTTGTAAGATATTGAAGCATACTTTTAGCAGCATTATGTCAAATTGTAAGAAAATGATGTAAGGAAGCTCTGACCTGCAGCTTTAATTTTATTGATCAATATTTTGGCTTCTCAATCAGCATCAGGGTCAGATAGTATTACAGAGAAGGTGAAATTAATTGTTTATGTGCTTCTTTCTATTTTTTCTTACAATATGAAAGTTGTGTAAGAACCAATTAGATTAAACCAGATGAAAAATGTGCTATGAAGGAAGCCTCCTCGATGAACGCGGATTTAGAAAACGAACTTAGCATAGAAAAATAATTGACAGCAAGAAAAATCTTTTAGAAATAATACTATTATGCCTTATATTACAAGTAAGCGAGAAAGATTTTCGCTTTCGGCCTATGCCTCCTGCAGCGTTCAGACCCATTCGATCTGGCCCGAGCGCTGGGGTGCACAGTCACTAAAATGCTTTTAGTTCAGCAACACTTATAAATCAAATGTGTTGCACTAAAGATTTTGACAGATCGTTTTGTTAAGGTAACGAAGACAAACAAGTTAATTCGATAGTTCTCACTAAGCAGCATAATGTTAAAATTAAATCTTAGCAGCGCAAGCATGATGTTTTCCATGACTAATTCATTAACTTCAGTGGTGCGGAACTGCAGAAGATTTTCAGTTTGAGTCCGTCCGCCTTAAAAGGTACCACCGCTCTTTTGCAAGGTTGCTAATCCAAAGTTGGTGAGAGGTGCAAGTTTGTGAAGACTGGCAAGGAAGAGAAAGAAATTAACTTTGTGAGAACACTTAATAATATATTCGGATTGTATTCCATGGAGAACGATTCACTTTTCCTGTGTTCGAGCTCGAGGCTTTGTTGCAAAACACATTAACTAACAAGTCAATGCTTCCATACACCCACCTTGTCAATTGTACATGTCGCTAAATATTCACATATTCTCACAGTCGGTAAACAAAGTGTTTACTAACATAGCTCTGGGGGGAGGCTGGACCTTGAAATTGAATTTGCACTGATTTTATAGAAATGACTTTGTTTGAATGAGAATCCGATTTGTGAGGAAAGCCTTTCAGGTGGAAACGCATGTTGAAAACGCTCCGAGTGGCTTACGTATGAATTTGGTTGCAATATGGATGAATGGCTGATCTCCATGCCGAGAGGAATTTCATAAACAACGACGAATATATTGATTTTTGCATGAACGCGCTCTCTCTCTCTTCTTTTCTTCTGGATGAAACATATAGACTCAGCTGAATGAGCGTCTACTTCGCCAACATATAACGATGACACTCAAGAAATTTCATCAGCATTTGAGAAATGAAGAAAAGTATACCATTTGAGGTTTGAGTTATGTACCGTCGCGTCTAGACACTTAGTCAGGATGAATGGTTAACTCATTTTGAGTTTCTCACCTAATTTTAAAACAGGAAAGTAGAAAATATTTACATTACCATGGAATCATGATACGCTGTATCTAAATTTGTGACAATCAAAATTTCGCGGTTGATGCCGCGACTTAAGTTATTGTAAAATCAGCATTAGGTACAAACAGACTTGTTTTGTATTTGTTATTGCGGTTATAATTGCACAATTAGTAACTGTAATCAATCACATTTTTAGCCATATAATTGAGATGTGATTGAAATTACTTTACAGTCGCTCCTGTTCATTAGCACGTAGTTTAAATTGCCTTACGTTAAAATACTTAGATGTACAACGGGTGGTCAACTACTGGCAATTTTTAAAGAAATTTTTACGAATCTTTCTGTCAAAATCTAAATTAAGTGCCGGTGCTAAGATGTTGTTCTTTTCTCCTCTAATTGCTGATAGGAAATTTAAATCAGAAAATTATTTTTACTTTATTTCCCCTCAGAAAATGAGTGGTACATAATCTCCGAAGAAGCCACAATTTGAATCAATTAATATCTGTAATACCAAGCGCAATAGAATCTCTTAGAAGCCACAAGTCCCGATATCACAGTACGTCATCTTCAGTTTGAATGTAGTAGAGACGTGAGGCGAAAACACTTAGGGGAGAGTGCGAGCTAATAGGTGGCAATTTAATATCTAAGCTGCAAGCGTAGTCTTTTTTCAGGCTAGCAATTGTGATTGACCTTTGCATAACCGCCCAGAAAGAGAGATAGTGGGAAAAGAAACAAATTGTAATGTCGGCAATTATCTAAAGTAATTGCAATGTAATTGAAGGTGGATGGAGTAATTTGCAATTGTAATAAATAACATTTCAATTTCAAGTAGTTGACACAAGTCTGGGTACAAACGACAAAATCAAATTGTGAAGCGAAGATGAGCTATGCACACCACTCATCGAGCGAATCAATACTTTCTATTTCTATGAACGCTGATCAGCATATACTCGTATTTTGGAATCGTCAAATGGAACAGTGTTACTGATTAATGTCTACATGACATGTATAGAATGAAGAAGAATTTATTGTGAATATTTGCGAGTGCATGTACATGGGAGCGAACTGAATTTTTTCCAACATTTCAAAGCGGATTTATACTAATGCATTGAACAGAGGTTATAAGCAAATAAACAGACCTTATTTGCGCTTTGCTTGCTCACGTTTCTGACGCAGCTGTTATTATGCGTTCGATTGATGGTCTGCGTTGTGTCCCACGACGTTGCTATTCACGTCACTGTATGCACACGTCACTTATCCGTCAATTTGCTTGTATAAATACTTAGCATATCTGTTATTGATTTTTACATTTTCACCCAACATTCCAAAGTACTTACATGCAATTTTACACGTGCATCGTATGTCTCTCATACAGAAGTGATATGCTAGTTAACTAATCAGATGATTTGATCAATGAAAGGACCAACACCGCTTCTTGAAAAGAAGTGGGTCCCAAAGTTGAGTAAGAGGTTATCAAGTAATTGTATCCGACAATTCCGATAAGAAGTATACGCATAGACCATAATTTCGCATGTCTGTTCATGCGGTCTTATCAATGCATCCTTCAGTCTGTTCTTGCAAATTGACTGGACTCACAATCTTGACATGCTTATTATCTGGTCCAAAGATTTGGACTACTAATTACAAAATATCAATTTTGACTCGGAATGCTTGATCTCTTCAAGAAATGATTCACAACTTATTTTCGGTTTCAAAGATTTGTAATTACTGCCAATTTTGTAAAAGCTTTTTAAAAGTCAGTTGTCTTTGCCAACAGCTAGTGTCATCTTTGCATGTTATAATCGCATAGTTGTTCACTACGCTCACACTAACTGAGCACCCTCGAATCAAGCTTCATATTTATCTAAAAGGTATTTAGAAATCGATCTTAGCATCATTCACTCAATAAAAGTCATTTCGCAACTACGACGATGAGTAAAAGAAATTGAGCCGAAAATTCAGCATGCTTTTCTTTTCTCCTTTCATGTTGTATAATTGTCACTATCAACTAGTCAGGCATTGGGATCTTAAGGTCACGTCTATATCCTTTAGATCTCAAAGTCATTGGATGAAGTGATTTCTAACTAATTTTCAGTCATTGTCAATTCATTTTTGTGCAGGAGTTGCAAGTCACTTGAAGTATCATCACTTAATTCTCTTCAATCTCTTATTGGCAGATATTTTTGCGCACTTGATGTTCGGAACTTCAACGTCGAGATTTGATGTTAATTTTTTGAATGTACATATTAATGTTTCTAATACATTTTCAAATATCACAAAGTGAGTTATTTTTACACAAAAGTACACAATACCTTCTGCGCGTTGATCTACATGGATTATTGTAAATCACATAGAAAATAATTGTCACAGATGTGAATGATGCGTCAGATTTATATGTAACACTCCAGTAGCAGTGATTTTACAATAAAACTCGCAAAACCTCTTCGTAGATGGATTTTATGAACTGGTTGCATTTGCGGTCAGGTTATGTAATTATTTTTTCAATCCACGTGCGGGCTCTATTCGATGAAACACGGTTTACTAAGTCATTGTAATTGTAAGTCATTCTTAGTTAGGGCCTATGTTGATAGTGTTGTTTGTTCATAACAAATAGAAGACTAATGCGTCTTCTTGTGCATAGACCATACCCGCAAGTTTTTCCAGGTGCTTAGAATTATGAAATTGATTACAATATGTGATGTCATTTGACGTTTAAAAACATCAAATATATCATTTCTTAGAAAATTCAGAGGTCATGATGGATATTATTCGTCCATTGTACACCATGCATTTCTCTGCAAATTGGAAAATGACATTGTAATTTCTCATCGTCTGTGATTGAGACATAATTCAAAATTTAAGCACACCATTTTTCAAATCATTTTGATTTTCAATAGGCTTACTTCGCCAATGATTGATGATGAATAAGTGGACAAACCAACAGCGCTCTCAAATTGTTGAGCTGTTTTTTGTTAACAACCGGTCGATCGCTGCAGCTCAGAGAACTCATCGCCGTTGATCAATGCTAGAAAAGCTTCGTCTGAACTCGTCGATTGTGAATTCGACTGAATTCGTCGTTGTGTTTTATTTTTTCAAGAGTTCGGAAATGTTCCGAACTAATATCAATCAGGCAGACAAAAAGCGTCTCGCAGCGCATCCTGTATTGAGATAGTCAGAGATGTTGCCAGAAGTCCTATCAAGTCAGTGAAACGACGTTCTATAGAGCTTCAGATATCTGAAGAATCTTTTAGAAGAATCTTAAAAGATGACCTATCTTGCTATCCGCATCAAGAACAAATTGTACAGAGTTTCTCTTCAAGTGACTTTGAAGCGATGTTGAACTATGCGAGGCGTTTTGTTGAGTTTTTTTGTAGAGAAAACAATCTCACTTCGCTGATAATGAAAGAAGCACATTTCAACTTGTGTGGATTTGTCAACAAGCACAATTATCGCTTTTGGTCTGCAGAAAACCATCAAGTAATTCACCAGTGACCACTACATCCTGATAGGGTAATGGTGTGGAATTATGCACGACTGCAGTGTGGGACCATACTTTTTTCGAAGACGAGAATGGAAAGGCAGTCACAATAGATTGTTCAAAATTTCAGAAAATGATAAGGTCGTACTTGATACCAGAAGTTAAGACATCGCCAAATGAAACTGCTTCAAGGTCTAACCAAGATGGTGCCACGTGTCTCTGTGCTGATGAGACATTGAAACTTTTACAGGAAACTTTTAAACATTGGATCATCTTTGGAGGATGTGACTTCTCCTGGCCTCTGAGATTATCAGATTTGTCTCCCCCAGATTTCTTTCTTTGGGATATTTAAAAGAGTGTACGTTTCCAAGTCGGTAACACCACTGGGCAAAACGAAAATGTGCGAAATGAAATCCAAAAGATTAGCCAACAAATCTTGAGATATGTCATGATGAGTGCTGCAAGGAAGGCACAATCTTGTATCATGCACGAAGGTGCTCACTTATGTGATGAAATTTTCCATACAAAAGCTTTTGAAATTTATGTGTTTCATTTGTGACTTCACAATAAAATTTCGGCTGAAAAGTCATTCTAGGCACTTTTACAGTCATTCACAATCCCTATGCGACTGTTGGCGGACCCTGTATATGTAAGTTATTTTGAGTGAAATTTTTATAGTTATTTCATCAATTTGAAGTTTTCACTTTCAAATAGCATGATGTTGTTGCATTGTCTACTTCTTTGAACTGAGTGATACTTATGAGATTTGAAGCTCGCAAAGTCATCGAGAAGGTTAATAATTTAATTTAAACTCGTTACTCGTTAAATTGTACATTTTTCGTGATTCTCTTGTGTGGCATTTAGAGACTGCAATTTTGCACTTTCGTGAAGATATGAACTTGTAAGTTTAACCATGCCACTAATGTATCATAACACTAACCAGTGATGCGTCAGCTGTATCACAATGAGAATGTTCGAGTCATTCCATTCAATATAAAAGTCGGTGGTCCAATAGCTGTATCACTTCACATACATATTTGCGTTGCAAGCGAAACGCAACATGTAGGCCTGTGTGATTTGATATGGCATTAAATTTGATATGATAATGTTTTAGATGACTTTAAATATGGATGCTGGAAAGACTGATGAACATCAAAATACTTAATTTATGATTGTGAGTACAAAGATACAGACACATTCAGATATATGATAAACTTATAGTTTGGCTAATAAAATATTTTCTGTTGTGTTTACTATAAATAGTACTTGCATGTAAGGAAGACATAATATTGTGGTTGTCACATTTCGGCAGAAAACGTTTGACATGATTCCATCTAATATCGAGTACAGTAAACTTCTGCTGCAAAATGAAATTGAAGGAGGTGAAAAAGGAGGTTAAAATTGAAAAAGTAGCTCCAGTTGTAAAAGGTGATAAAATGTGAAGGAGGGGTTCTTGAAATAAGGAAAGCGTCTCCGTAAATTGTTCAGCAGAACCCTTTACGTTTGTCATTATACTCTAGTGATTTCCCTAAGTACTTTCTAACAGGATATGCTAAAATCATTTGATTAAAATCAACTGGTTCTATTCTGCAATTTCATCAGCTTGCAAAACATGTCGCCCACATATGTTGTGAGAAGAATTATGCTAACTACAGGTTTGAATCTGTTCAAACCCTTATGATGCTTTGAAATAATTGTAGTATAATTTGAAAAATCAAACTGCGCAGTGTCTCCGAATAGGTGTGAAGTTGTGAATTGACGAGTTCAAGTTATACCAATCCACGAATAAAAGTATCATTTTCATAACTTCAAAGCATTTTTCGCGATGCAATTTTTAATATATTGCAATAATAAAACAGATAGTTGATCAAAAAGTTCTAGAGATCTATGATCTATGCTTTTTTTTAGAGAAAATAGAGATCTTCAAGAAAAGCACTTGTGTATCCTATGCGAGTATACGAGCATATTGGTCGGATGTAGCGGATGCGCATTAATTTTCGGCCATCACATATGATATTGGACGGATTACAGGTAGGACCAAGTAGCTGATATCGTCGTCGCAGAAGCTTGTCAACAAGATTAATCTGTGGTCACTTTGAAAGTGTCAATATTCTATCTCCGACAGAGGAAGTTCTAATGGCTACGAACATTTACTTTTTATGTCTGAGGAAGTTGGCTTTTCTTAATAGCGTACAATCAGAAAAGCTTAACTCACTCGGCAGGAGCAGAAATCAACTTCGAACAGATCAAATACTCACTTGTTTACCATGCACGAATATGTTGTTAACGACAAGTAACTATACCATTCGGCATTCAAGTTTGACAAACCGGCATTCAACTTTGACAAAATGTTTTGGCATGTACACGTAGTAATATACTTTTATCAACTTTTTCAAGTAATTACAGTGTATGTTGATTACGCATTTGAAAATTTCAAGTACTCATAAAAATCGCTGTGGAATCCCTCCACTGGATTGAACTGAGTGAACGTGGTGCATTGAAAGAATCCTACATTTCAGAAGTTGCTAACAAACAGTCGTTGATTTATACACCAGACGAACTCAAGGAAGGAGCCGAATTGGTTCCCGAGCAATGACGAGGATTCGTAACTATCGGGGAAAGAATATCAACATCATTTTAGCCGTTGATGACAGTGGTGCAATCATTCACCACGAGGCCTATGTTGGTGGAGCGGCGGCTCACTTCGCGGAGTTCATGACAGAATTGTCTGCTTTAATTGGAGGTGAGGCTTGTGTCATTTATATGGACAATACCCCAATACATAGATGTGGTGACAATTTTATTGGAGTCCAGCAGCAGCACGAAATTCGGAGATTCGATGCTCCTTACTCACCCCAGCTCAATCCAGTGGAGGGGTGCTTCAGTGTCCTCAAAGCTTGCATCAAACGTCAGCTGCGAGAATTTCAGCCAGAGTTGGATGCTGAAAATGCACGTGAAGCTGGACAATCTCTAGCTGTATATAGAGAAGGTCGGCTTTTTGCAGTTGGTACCTCAGAGTTTCCAAGAACTAACACGTGAAAAAATTCGAGGATTCTATCGAGGGGTAGACCGTGTTGCAGCAAAGTGCGTGGCAAGAGAGCCTTTACAGTGACTTCCATAACCGTTTGTTGCCCAACGTTGCAGAAGTAAAGTTTTTCAGAGTTGAAAGAATTTCTCCTCTCTTTAGAGTTAGAATATCATTGAAATTGAATTATAAAACCAGTGGGTTTCATGAGATGAAGCTGAAATTGTAATTAAGTATTAATTGCATATTTTGTTAATTTAGTGATTAGATATACTTAATTTAGATAGCTAATTTAGTGATTAGATATAATTGATTAATGAAAAATCAATATAGTTACTTCTCAAAGTTGATAAAAGTATAGACCGTGCCAAAAAAGTTTGTCAAAGTTGAATGCCGGTTTGTCAAACTTGAATGCCGAATGGTGTACTTTGTAGTGAAACAAAGTTGTTGAATTTGTCGAAGTTCGAGCAAAAATAGCCTACAGATCTGTATTTGAATTAAATTGAATCAAATATTGAGTCACCCTAGACAAAGAGTGGCAAAGAATCGAATGCTGTACACTTTTAATACCGATGATATTATTGGGTAGGGGAATAATTATACTTCTGCGAACTGCATTTGCATCAAAAGTGTCAGTTGCCATGAACTTATGTTCATGAAATGGTCTTACAATAGTAATCCCATCTTTTCGATGACGAAGCTATCATGAATGATGCTGCAAAGGAATCTTTCTAATTTTGTTCTCCTTCGCAGGGAGTTACATAGTTCCATTTGAGAAAATCATTTTCAATAAATTAGCACGGAATGATTCCTCTTTCTCTTCTTACGTAGTGGATACCAGAAGTTCAGATTAGGTCTTTACCACCCCCACCCCCTGAACCCCATTTTCTGCTTCTCTTTGAATGCTCAATCAGTATGCGATATATTCCTTTCTCATAACTAATCATGTCTTTCCATGTTCAGGTGTCAGTTTATCTCATACACCAGCATCATCACCTCCACCCTTTGAAGACAGTCGATTTTCTGCATTTGACGATGAACTAATGGAAACACATCGAGACGATGCTAATGGTGAGTACTCGAGCATGCAGATTTGTATTTTAAAAAACTCAAAATGATTAAAATAGATGGTTATAATGTTGCTAAAAATAGTTTTGATGCATTATTTTGCAAAAACGAGTTGTTCGACGACGTTAAATGGGTTTATTAGCCGATATTTCACAACCAGTTCGGGTTGCGTCGTCAGGGCAGAATGAAATAGACAGCTTGCGAAGCAGATCGTCAACATTACTCGCTAGACAGAATGGCGCCATAAACAATAAAAGAATAGAACAGCTATAGACACAAAAGCAGCATGGAATCTTAAAAACAATACTGAATAGAAAGTCATAGAAATCAAAGACATTAGATAGACAGATAAAGTCAAAGTCATAGAAATCACAGAAATTAGATAATACTGTATACCGAGGGGACAGGAAGTTCACATCGATTCATTGTAGGCATTCGCTTTGAGTGCCATGCCTCAAGAAACAGTCTTTTGTGGTAATTGGTTTCAAATTCAAGAGCTTCAACATTGTCCCAATTTATTGAGTGATATTTAACAAGTGAATGCTCTGCGACAGCGGACCGCTCAGGATGCATTAGCCTTAAGGCGGCGCGGTGTTGACCAACACGTGTGTTTAAGCAGTTACCAGACTGTCCAATATATGAAAGTTCACAATCTTGACAAGGAATCTTATAAACAACACCACATCTCTGACAGGGATCGACCTTATCCTTAGGACCAGGTAGAAAATTCCTTATGCGCAGATAAGGCTTGTAAAAAGTCTTAACATTAAATTGACGAAGAATCCTGGCAATCGTTTCTGATGTTTTAACAATATATGGCAGAGTTACACAACTAACAATATCATTTTGACATTCAGGGACAACAGTTACATCACTATAAATATTACCATTAACAAATGCGTGAGGATACCCGTTCGCAAGTAGGGTTTCACATACTTTTTGTATTTGACTTGAGCTAGAATGAGTATTAGACGACAAAAGCGTGGCTCTCTTAGTCAAACATTTCACAACAGTTTTCTTATGACAATGGATGATGAGATGTAAAATGCAAATATCTATCAGACTGTTGTGTGTTCTAGCTCAAGTCAAATACAAAAAGTATGTGAATGTGCATTCTGCATGAAAATTCTTCAAAAATGGCGTGCCTGGAATTTTAGACGGTGCTGTCGGCATGGTCTAGTAGAGTGCGAACGCATCTCCACCATGGACGTCGGCTTGTTCCTTGTACAGCGTGTGAGGTCACACGCGTTGTTGGTATCTTGACATTTATAGACTTAACAGTTGTCTCTTCAGACATGCCACAGGGCTTGACATTGCAGATTACACAGTGGCTTGGAACGAAAGTATTTAATTCAACGGTGTCACATTGCGTTTTGGCGTTTTGAATGTCACTATGAACATCACTTCGACTGTGTTATCTATTATCTGTATTAAAAATGAAAATGTACTTAATATGTAAGTAGGAGAAGTCTTATATTATATCAGCATTATATTCGTCACGCCGACGCCTTTCAACCACCATAGATGGTAATCGTCATAGTTGGTTGATGACGATGCATGGGAGGTGATAAATTATCTTCATATTTTGAGCATAAAGCGAAAGCACTCCCTCTTTTTATAATCGTCTATTGGTAAAAGTTGAAATAAAATATCGTTACAGTGCCCTGACGTTTCGTCCTGCAAGGACTTGTTCACAGGTTTGACAAAGCCATGTCATGGTTTGTCATGGTTATATCATGGTTATATCATGGTATATCATGGTTTATGACAAAGCCATGGTTTGAAATTGGCTTATAAATACGAATGACCACTCGTCAGCTCCTGTTTGCGATTAATGCAAGGTTGATGAATGCTAATAAGCTTAGCTTCAGCAATACGGGTAGAAACTGGATCATTAAGACATTGCATAATAATGATGTCAAAATCATCAATAGTTAAAATCGACCAATAATGCTCTTTCTTCGCATGTTCTGAGAGGGCATTTTTGCTGTCCTGATTATGCAAACTACGTTTGTGTTCCGAATATCTTGCACTTAAAGTGCGATTCGTAGAGCCAATGTAGTTTTTGCCGCAATGTTTGCAAATGAACTTATATACAACATATTTTAAGTTACATATGTTAGGTTTGCCAATTATACCACAGAGAGTACAATTACAGTTGTGTAAATTATTGTGATAGTTGAAGCATGAGCTAATTTGTCTGCCAGGTTTACTGACAAGATTAATAGGCTAATCTGTTTAGTTTACGATTGGTACTATCGTTAATGTAATCCAATTTCAAATTGACACTATTTTTATTCTTATTTTTGTTGCCTATTTTCGTAGTAATATCACTACTGGTATGCTTCGAGTAACTTTGATTGAAGCCATTCCTCCTCAATCTTTTAGTCATTTTATTTTTATTCTTACGTACTGACTCATGCGTAGAACAACGCTTTTCAACATACGTGTAACTATTTTTAATAAAATTGGTCTTCACATGTGAGGGGACCCAACTATCATAGTGAAGGGTATTGCCAGAATGGCAGTCTTGTCTATATAATTCATACTTTATCTGGTTATTGGTTATGCTGATGCTGATATCCAAAAAATTAAGAATGTTGTTCATAGGTACGTCTATGGAAAATTTTATATTCGCTGATACCGAATTGAAAATGTCGAGGATACTATTCAAAATGCTAGGTTCATTTGGGAATGGTCCCATAATAATGTCGTCTATATACCTCTTATATAGACATGGTTGTATATTGTGGCTACAGATTAATTTATTCAACGCCATGTTTTCAATGTGATTCATATAAATAATGGCAAAGGCTGGAACATAGTGAGAACCCATAGGGCAGCCTTAAATTTGGAGATGCGTTTTATTATTGTAATATACTTCGTTGTTGAATATTATAAATTTTAAAACTTTCTCAATTTCACTATGTGAGAACCCGTAACTATCGAAAATGTTTTCGTGTTCTTTAACAAATTTTATGACGGTTTCGATACCATGGAGAAGAGGTATACTAGTATATAAATTTTTCACATCTAAGGAAATGAATGTTAGGTTGTTTTTTCTAGGCTCTATGGTTCTGGTTTCTAGTTCTATGGTTCCAGCCTTTGCCATTATTTATATGAATCACATTGAAAACATGGCGTTGAATAAATTAATCTGTAGCCACAATATACAACCATGTCTATATAAGAGGTATATAGACGACATTATTATGGGACCATTCCCAAATGAACCTAGCATTTTGAATAGTATCCTCGACATTTTCAATTCGGTATCAGCGAATATAAAATTTTCCATAGACGTACCTATGAACAACATTCTTAATTTTTTGGATATCAGCATCAGCATAACCAATAACCAGATAAAGTATGAATTATATAGACAAGACTGCCATTCTGGTAATACTCTTCACTATGATAGTTGGGTCCCCTCACATGTGAAGACCAATTTTATTAAAAATAGTTACACGTATGTTGAAAAGCGTTGTTCTACGCATGAGTCAGTACGTAAGAATAAAAATAAAATGACTAAAAGATTGAGGAGGAATGGCTTCAATCAAAGTTACTCGAAGCATACCAGTAGTGATATTACTACGAAAATAGGCAACAAAAATAAGAATAAAAATAGTGTCAATTTGAAATTGGATTACATTAACGATAGTACCAATCGTAAACTAAACAAATTAGCTCATGCTTCAACTATCACAATAATTTACACAACTGTAATTGTACTCTCTGTGGTATAATTGGCAAACCTAACATATGTAACTTAAAATATGTTGTATATAAGTTCATTTGCAAACATTGCGGCAAAAACTACATTGGCTCTACGAATTGCACTTTAAGTGCAAGATATTCGGAACACAAACGTAGTTTGCATAATCAGGACAGCAAAAATGCCCTCTCAGAACATGCGAAGAAAGAGCATTATTGGTCGATTTTAACTATTGATGATTTTGACATCATTATTATGCAATGTCTTAATGATCCAGTTTCTACCCGTATTGCTGAAGCTAAGCTTATTAGCATTCATCAACCTTGCATTAATCGCAAACAGGAGCTGACGAGTGGTCATTCGTATTTATAAGCCAATTTCAAACCATGGCTTTGTCATAAACCATGATATACCATGATATAACCATGATATAACCATGATATAACCATGACAAACCATGACATAGCTTTGTCAAACCTGTGAACAAGTCCTTGCAGGACGAAACGTCAGGGCACTGTAACGATATTTTATTTCAACTTTTACCAATAGACGATTATAAAAAGAGGGAGTGCTTTCGCTTTATGCTCGAAATATGAAGATAATCGTCATAGTATTGTTCTGCAGGGCACTTTGACAAACCTTTGCATCGAACTATCAAGAAAAGACAAGCCGTTAGAAAAGACAAGATATGGATTCATCAAATGATTGCACATCCGCTTCCATGGGTAATATAGTCGACTGAATCTTTCACCAAAGCGATATCTCTATTCGTTTATAGCGAGACATATATCCTCCGAAAGCATTTGACAAAACGTACTTCGAACACAGTATGTACCTTTATAGCATGCGCAATAAAAATATCACTGCAACAAAACGAACGCAGTATACTTCTTGTCAAAAGTACAACAAATCACATGTGGATAGCTCTATTTGATCATTACATGCCTGAATGAAGGAGCATCTTAGTCATTCTGAATCATCAGTCTTAAGCATCTCAATGCGCCTTGTACATTGATTTGACACTGAATATCACTGATGGTCGCTGGGTTTTCAACCTGACCATTATATTCATGTGCTTCCAGCAAGCAATCATGGGCTCTAACTATATATTCAATGAAACATACGGGGAATTAAAAATGTGGAAAACTTGTTCGACATTTTTTTGCTGATTCAATTAGGCATATTTGAGAATCGATCGTTTTTGATTCTCATCAACATTTTGGATAAGGTGAAATGGATTTCCGGATTGCATTCAATCCTATCAATGACTATGCAAACAGATAATTTCATTATTCATCTCTGCTGAGAGTTTGTATTCATTTCAGAAATTCAATTGATCGTTCCCATCCAATCCAAGCCCAATAATATGCCCAGCTGGGATGGAGAAAGATGTGTGTTTAGTGCGTTTGATTTGGTCTCCATGTTTGATCAGTTATTTGTTTTGCAGTTAACAGTATGATCGCAGTAATCGCATGATTAGCAACGAATTTAGAAGAGATTTTTGAAAAAGCATGAACTCATGTTGATCGACCTCAATGGGTGCATTTAGGCCAATGAAAGAAGAACGGTCTGTGCTTTTCTTGATAAAAAAATCTCGTAATAATTAAGTAGCACATGTGGCAAGGTTTCTTGTGATCGCTTGTTAGTAGCTTACAAGCGAGATTATAGGAACTATCGAACAAGTTATCAAATGTTTGCTCATCGTATGTTGGTTAAAGCTGTCGTTGAGTGTTAGCATTACAGCTGTGATATTTCAGAACTGACATTTTGTATTTTGAAAGAAGCAAAAATAAGCAATTTTCTGCGACCGTGTTGTAATTTTATTCCCTATTTATACCTATTACAACACGGTCGCAGAAAATGATCGAATCCCGACCGATGGCAACTAAAAATCAAATTCAAACTGACATTTTGTAATTAAGATCCTATCCTCAAATGATTTGTTTGTCTCAATTTTATGTATTAATTATGCAAATTATTTCTTGTAAGTGTAACATAGTCTCCGCTTCTTTCTGAAGTTGTTAAGTTTCGGTAAGATTGACTCTTTTTAGAGTTAGATTTCAATATAGAGTTTAGAACTAAAACTTGAACGATAAAGTCTATTGTTTGAAAAGAAAGCCTGACATGAATTTAATATCACTAACTACAAGTTACCGGTGTTTGCCTATGATGTCAACATAGTGGCACTCATGGCAACCACAGCCGAAGTAACAAAATCGATCAACCGCAAAACTGATATCCCAAATTTAGCTCATATAGTAAGCTAGTGTTGAAGAAGAGCAAGCAAAAAATGATGATAATAACTAAACAGGATAGGAAACTATCATCCCTTACCACAGCACCACTAGTCGGAGAAATGCGATTTCTAGGTTTTATATTAAACTAAACTTCAAACTGAAAATGACATGTGCAAATCTTTTATTCGAAAGCAAGTCAGGTATTTCAATTTCTATGTTCTTAAAGAAACTGCTCCGGAAGATAGAGCTGCACTTGATATACAATACAATTATTCGATCATTGGTAGATCACACAGTAGAATACGCCTGTCCACTGTTTGTTGGTTTGGACTAGGATATGGCCCAAATGTTGCAGAAGCTTGATAAGATCTTACAGGCTAATTTACAATATATAATACAGTAGCACCAATTTTCAACTATGCTAATGCAAAAGAAAAATTCAAATAAGACCCCTCGAACGAGCAAAGAACTTTTTAGACAAATTGCATGCAACAGATCCCACATCCTTCGCAACCGTATCACGAAAGGAATGAGTAGTCAATACGGTGCGGTGCGATCGTGTGCCGAAGTTTGAAAAGAAAGAAATCATACACAACTTCTTTGATAAATATAGACTTGAGCAAAACTTCTCTTTAAGACACGCAATTTGTCTAACGTGCATCTTGTCATGTCTTACGTCCTATTTCTTCCTTAAGTATCTGCATCGATTACTGTCTCTTTTACCTGTACAAGCAATGGAAAGCTGTCTTGTACTGATCATCATATAAGGAAAAAACGCGATGATCGTGATATTTTAACATCAAAACTTTAAAATTCAAGGCCATGAGCCAACAGAAATGATAGCATAATCAGATAACATGCACATTCCGCAACCGCCCAATGTTACTCAGTTCATGCGAGTAGATGCTTATTGAGACCATCTTGTGGTGATAAAAGATATTGTGGCTCATTCGTTTTCTGGAGTTCGCGAGCTATCATCTCATTTGTTGTCTTTGAAATCTATTTTTAGCCATAATGACGTTATCGGATAGGTCAGTGATAAGATGGCTCAGACAACGCATACTTGATGCCCTCCTGTGGTGGCGATAGATTGAGTGGCTCATTCGTTTTGTGGAATGTGCGAGCTATCGTTAGACTCTTTTTAATTGATGCTATATTTTTGGCTGAAATAACATCATCGGATGGGGTCAAATAGGTAGTGACTCAGTACTCGGAATGTGCATACTATCACATCTGGTGGCTCATGGCTTATAATCCTAAATAATTTCGCAATGATTAAGTTTTGATCCATAATTACTGGTTATGATGATGCTCGCTGACGGGTGCGGAAGATCTCTGACCGCAGCTAGTTGAGTTTTTTATTCATTTAGCTTTCCTCAGCATCAAACAGACTGCGCCTCAAGTCTGTTTTTCTGATCGAAGAGAGACATCCTTCTTGCATTGTGTTCCTTCTTGCGTTCCATTGTATTAACAGTTGATGTAGTAAAGAAGTTGAATGGACATTGATAAGATTATGACCAGATTGATCTAGCGACATTTAAGTTATGTTTTCAGAGTTAAAATTGTTCTATGTCAATCTCTAATCTTTTTCTAATTGATTGATATGCAATTTCAATGTCATTCTTCTCAGTCAAAAGTGTCGTAGATCAATGTGCGGAAGAAACGCAAAATTATACATATGCCATAATGGAAATTTCTAGAAGAAAATAGTTTGTAAAAAGTCAACAGTACCGCAGAATTAAGACTGATACTGAAACCCTTCAATATGATTTCGAGCTCGTCCATCATTTATATAGAGTGCATATTGTGTATGTAGAGCATACACTATATAGAGATGTATTGTTGATCATTTCGATGTCATTAGTCTCCTTGCTTTGGATAAGGGACTTTCCTGAAGCTTTCCATGCTTGATTGTGTGCTATTGGAAAGATGTGCCTCTCAAATTGGTTTTGTTTTCATTGACATTAGATGCGTGGATTAGAGCTGTCCTTCGAATGATATACTTGTATTCTCGTCAACTCTACATTACCAGAGGTATTAGGTATCCATCTCAGTGAATTCATGTCATTGTTCCGACGTGCAGATCATCGTGCGAATTAAGTTGATGTGAAAATAAAGCAAGTTTGCTTGAACAGATGCTTCAGATCACAGTAATATGAATAGTTTTGAATAGTCCGCCTTTGTCAGATAGACGTCAAACGTTGAGGTTACTTATGCGGACATCACTCCAGAGCACGTCAGTACTACGCTCTGAAAGTTCTCACCGCGTCCTAGAAAATTCGAAGGAGTGGTGTAAATTTGGTATATTTTCCATGCCCACGTCACTGCAAGGTTTACACTGCGCCACTATTACGCGTGCACAAGTTCAAGGCAGACCTCACTGCGCTCGAACTCAGTTTCCTCTATGCCCAAGCTCACGCGCGTGCTACGTTGTGTCGGCTCTCACCACGTCATTGCTGCGCATCTGCTACGTCAAACCGGTTCGCACGACGCAAGTGCCACGCTTGCAGTACGTCACTACAAAAGAATAAAAGCTTTTCTCTTCGATGAATCACTCAGTTGGCTGAGATCCTTCTTTCAACGACAACATGGCTCCGAAAAACAGGAAAGGTCGGAAGACCAGATTAATCACCCGACCTGAAGTGACTGAGAGTGAATCTGAAGATACATGCACACTCGAAGAAAATGAAGAGATGAGCCAACCGAAGAAGATGAAACTAGTCACTGACCTCGACCATGAACAAGAGGAAAACATGGTGCAGTGGCTAGAAAATCATCCTTTATTTTATAACAAGAAGCTAGCCACTTACAAAGATACCGACAGAAAAGAACGATTGTGGTCCGAAAAGGCGGAGTATTTGGGCAAGCCGAAGGAAATGTTGAGAACCTGGTACAGCAGCCTCAGGAGTCGGTATGGCAGATTGAAAAAGAAAGCAGACGGCAAATCCGGTGATGCTCTTCAAGAGTTTACTGAGAGAGAGGATCCTGTTTTGTACATCTTGTACCAACTCTATTGACCAGCTGATCAAACATATGCGGTGGCATACGAAGAAAGTTCACAAATGCATTGATATCTTGTAGTCGTAGTTGCTGCATGAGAGTGTGATAATGCCCATATTGCAATCTGCTGTCCAAATTCAGCCAGTTGCGCACCCAGCATACTCTTGGTCTTCTTCTTTGAGCCATCTTGATTTTCGTGATGAGCAAGCTTAAAAATTTCGTCATCCAATAGACTTTGCAATACGATAACATGTTGAATAATGTCGAGGTCAGACATGTTTTTGACAAGGAAGCTGATACAAGGATGATTCCGTTTCAGTGTTTATACTATTTGAGATGACTACGTTCGCCTCACGCTCATGATACGTCTAGGAAAATCTCGCTGCGTCAGAACCACGTTAAGCCAGTTCGTACTACGTAGGTAATACGTCAAGCCGGTCAGTACTACGCACGCAATAGGTTCAAACTATGACCAATATTTGAGCACGTCTTCGCTACGCACATTTTGATCGTGTTCAAAATTCCTCCACGTCAACCACGTCAATCAGGTTCTTACCACGTTCCTACTGCGTTGTCCCCGTTTCCACTACGTCAAGCCACGTCCTCACCACGTCCTCACCACGTCCTCTTAGAACGTGATGAACGTAGTAAGGACGTGCTCTGGTGTCATGGCTCCATTAGGAGTGAACTAGTAAATCTGCCTCCAACCGCGTCTACAGACCATTGTGACATTGTCAATGAGACAGCATGAAGAATGTGTGTAGGTGATATATCTTATAATCTATAAAATTGAATCAATCATACGTAAAACGTCCATTCCACTAGTAAATCTGACTCCACTCAACGGAGAAGCAAGTATTGAAACATTGTTGGCTGCCGATACATTTGAAAATACACGTAGCTTCCTCGCCAGGAAGTTTCACAATGGACATTCACAATTTAAGTCGTCCCATAATCGCTGGTGCGACTTAAAATTCAAATGATCTATAAATATGTACCAACAACTACGATTATTCGTATATCTATTCAGACTGTTTCACATTACCTAGAACATGGTTAACTGTATTAGACATCGTGATTACTCTCGTGATCTTAACTTTAAATGCATGATACTTTTGAGGTCTGTGCACGGGATCCATCTAACACTTTTTAGTTTAAGAACCTTCTTAGTTGTGACCAAGACTGGAACGTATTCAAGCATTTCATGCATTTTCTTTTTGAGATCGTATGCAGTTTGCTAGCTGGTCCTTTTCATTTTCATCGTGTTCATTTTGGAATGTTTTCAACTGACGAAATGTGGGATTCTTTCGTATTTTCTAAATAATGAACAGTTGCAATGACTTATGTCCATTTCCTTATTTCCTGAATTTAAATGTCAAGTCAACTTTTTCAATTTGTTTGTTGGTCATTGCAGAGCTGTGTCTTAAATGATAAATGTTTTTCAGTAATTCTAATTCCGCAAGTTCTAAGGAAGAATATGCTTACCATCTTTGCTGCGGAGAAAATATGGTCAGAAAACATCTTGTTTTCAAACTTGCTGAAGACAAGCTATCAGGGCAAGGATTCACGTTTTGTATGATAGTCAGCGTGTATTTTACCTCACAAGGATTTTAGAAAATTTTCGCTTTAGAATTTATCAAGATAAGTTGTAAGGTGATTAACATAACCAGATTTAAGTAAGCAATTTAAAACGAACATCTGCAGTCTACACTGTCCAGAATTCTATAATTGAACATGTAGGAAACTATGAACTAAGTATGTTTGTCCGAAAACTCGGCATGTAGGCCTATATGACATGGATCTATACAGATTCTCTAAAGAAGTGGAAAACTGTTCCACACAAAAGCATCGACTAGCATAAAAACAGGAAACATACAAGATGATTTTGACATGAATAGGATCATTATGAAAAACTTGAAGTCATTAAATCGGGTATCTCCTAGCCTTTGCAAGTGAACAAAGTTTTGATGAACTAGTCTGTTTGGTCTAAGCTGTCTTGTTTGGGCACTGACCTAGCTCGTCTGTATTTCATTCAAATCACAGGTCCATTCCGTTTGTATTCAATATACGTCATATACGGGCACGGTCTGTAACTGATTATCTATCATTGAATCATTGAAAGTAACTGCATCGAGTTTCCGTATACTTTTAATTATCTGTTGTCAATTAAAGAAGCACAATAATGCTTAAATCCATAAATCGATATCTTATGAATATCCTCTGGCGTCGGAAGTAGGCGTTAAACGTCCGCCCCACTGACCTCTTTACGCTCTGGTGATGAGAGGAATGTTGCCTTCCGATTATAGTGAACCAATCGGAAGAATGCATAAAAGCGTTTCGGTTATCGTACTTTGACGATCATCGCTGAACGACGGCACGAAGCACGTTCAAAAACAATACAGTCAACCTTAAGTGATTGAAATATGGCCGCTTTCGATTAGCATTATTATAAATTGAATTTCGCTGCCTTTAGTATTCAATTATAAGGTATCCGTACGAAACAATTGGCTAAGCAACACTATGCCTTTTGTCAAATTCATGTGTGTATAAAGAGCATAGTGGAGTGTTGATATCTATTTGAACATCTGCTTTCTAGATAGATTCACACATGAGACATTGCGGTTGACAATTTTGACCTTGATTAGCCTTTTGCAAGACTTAGTCAGTGCTGAATATTCACGCACCACTAATCATCAAACAATAACTTCTCAAGACTGGACAGTAAATTGCGCATTAACGGAGGCAGGAACTGGAAGCCAATGAAGCTCCTCCCGCTCAACGCAACCGCATTACCATCTTAATTGATTGCTTCAGTATGTGGCTTGTTGCGCTTACACTGTAACTTGTCACAAGGAAGCCAGGCTCATTCTCTATGCTATGACTAGAAGACTGTTGAATGTACAATCTTCGCTTTTCCTTCAATGTCACTTAATAACCTCGCAGCTTGTGGTAGCTGAATCGACAAAAGCCAAACGAAAGAAAAGGCACTGGATTCACCCGTGGATTTTACGACGTAAGCAGCTAGGTGCATCCCGGCCAAGCTTTGTAACCCGGATTTTCGATATTGGGTGATTTTGAAAATTATGTCTGATGATGTGATATAAAGTCCTTCATACTTCAAGCAAATCTTCCATCGATGAAGTTTCTATAATCAACAAATTTCCTAAGATTAGACAAACATCAGCACCGGATTTGTGTCATTTCAGATTCGATACTATGAATCCACTAAGTAACTAGTAACTAGAGAACAGTGGCGTATTCAAAGGGGGGCCCGGGGGTGTCCCCCCCTCTGAGAGATATGATTTTAACACATAAGTTTATGAAGAAGTCGTGTAATTCTGACCTATATCCTAATATCTATATCATACTGAAAGTGTTTGCCTCAATCCCAGTAACTTCGGCGACTGCAGAGCGGTCGTTCAGCAAGGTTCGTCAAGTGAAAACATACCTCCGTTCTACAATGAAAGAAGCACGTTTGACAAGATTGACTTTGCTGGCAATACACAAGGACATTCCACTGGATTACGACTCTGTGATTGATTTGTATAAGACGGAGCACAACTCACGCTTTAAATTGTAATACGTATACTTAACTCCTAACGGTCTCTTGTAAAAACATTAGTGTAAAGCTCAGAAAAATGTTATGTTTTTTAGCTTCTTTCTTCAGGAAAAGTATTTTGCAGTGCCTGTATATTGTTCTGTAATTTCACTGTACTGATAGAGGATATCTTAAGTATACATGTAGAAGATGCGTACACTCATAATACAGTTTGTGTCACTGTTTAGTTTTATAATAATCTGTACCTGTTCAGTTTTACTGAATTCAATTTTAGGACGCTACGGTATATCAAAATGTGGGGTATCAAAATTCGGGATTAACGAAAATGAATATGAAAGCCAAGATTCAATTATCGATAATATTACATGCGACCATGATTATACTATTTATGATTATTATATTTCTTTGCGTTGAATATGCATAATCTTCGTGGTAGGCCCAAAAAATTCATTAATTTTTGTACCCCCCCCTTTTCAAAATCCTGGATACGCCCCTGCTAGATAATGCTGCTTTTATCTATGTAGACTATCACTTACTGAGTTTTGCATTATCAGTGTTACGGTGTATCAATGTTATCAGTGCGAAGAAATACCTTCATTTTTAATATGCCTCTGTGTTTATATTGCGTTCATAAATAAAGCTTACCGCATCATTCAATGACATTCATTCAAGGAATATACTTTGTCAGATTATATGTTGAAGGGCTCGATCCAGGCTGTGAAACATAAAATTTGAGGAAAGCCCCTGAGGCGATGATGATAGTGGAGCAGCATGCGTGTTTCCCTTCCAGACAAATTTTCACGAGGAGTGGGACCCATGCCAGTGTCATTCATACGATAGTTCAATAACAAAGTTCAGATTGATTTTGATCAATTTAGACATGCGTGTAAATAAGCCCATCTGTGCTCATTTTTTCACTTAAATGGATATAAAAACAGCTATTGAAAGATTGAGAATGGAATTGTTCGACCTAATTCAATTACAATCTCCATCAATCAGTTGTGATGGAGAACTCAGTTTTATACGAAATGAAACATGGTTATGCAAGTTGATATTATGCGAAATGAGAGGACACCATTCCAGCCACGATTGGAATCTACATAATCTGTATTATCCTCTATCAGCAGTTGTTTAAATTCGAAGGACAGGTCTCCATAAAAGCGGTTGACAGCTAGGATGCCATGTTAGCAACTTCTCTGACACGATTTCATCACCTACTTCTTCGTTTTATTCGCTGAAATACAGATCAGTATAATCACGACTTTTCAAGAAGAATGGCGGCGTAGATTGCCTGTTCAAAAGTACACCACCATGAACTCAAGCGCTTCAATCTCCTTTGCAGGAACCCTCGAAGCAGACGACACAGATTTGTCTACACCCTGATGGATTCTCGCATGTCATTACATGTATGACAAGTTGATCAGTACCAATTCTAAGAATCATTAAAATTTGACGGCATTCTCATGGCATTGAAAGACAACTAACTCGTCAACCCTGACATTTTGACTTCCTTACAGGTTTTCTTCAAGCGAATTATTTCATACGTCACTCAGCTTTAATGTGTGGTATGTTGATTGTAGTCTTCCTACTGCTAGGAATCGTCAAAGTTATCAATATTAGATCACACAAGTTCAGGATATGTCTCACAACTTTACGCAATTTTGTAGTTGGCAAAGCAAGTTAAGTTGTCAATAATTTAATCGAATCTTGACGACGTTATTTGAGCTGATTGCTCTTTATTGAGCTTGAAATACGATAAATTGAGAGAGGATATTCATGACAAATAGCAAGATTTTCTACTCAGTTTGTTGCTGGCGATGTTAGTTAAGTGGAACTGGAAACTTCTTTGACATGCGATGTGAATTTCTTAACTGTTGAAAGTCAACAGTTGAATGCTTGAAATTAGTTCAAATATCTTTCTTCTGAGACCTGCAGCTCTATGAAAATTGTGACAAAAAGTCGTTTTAGAGTACTCTGATATAGAAATATGAAGACTGCATTGCGCATTAATAGATTTCCAAATCTTCATGCAACAAAATGTGATATTTTCCTATGCATGTGACGTCATTGAGGAACCGTAACTCATTATGTAGGAGAAAGACGGGAACCTATATCAAAGAAAGTCATTCTGGCCTAAGTTATTTAAAATTTTGTGGGTTTAAGAATACTATGAAATCATGTCTGATTCTTGATATTGAATACAATGACATCAGTATATTATTATGGTTTTGAGCAAAGATTGCAAATTCGACTTCGCAATGTGCACCTGCAGAAATCGATTTCGACATGAGGAAGGATAATGTGAGATATGTAATGATTCAAAAGCGGAAACTCTGTATCATTTTGTAATTAGAATGTGTCCATACTACCATCATGGACATTTTCAGCAGCAAAAGCATTTGTTATGTGCAAAAAAGCACATCTGAATTGAATAAACTGACCCAAATACCTTTACTCCAAAGCTGGCAAGATCCATCGCAACGTTTCTACAAAACAGGCGATTTAATAACGATGAATGAAGAAAACGCCAACCAATGAGTTCTTGACATCTGTAAAAAGGACTTTTGATGATTCTCACTTTCCTGATCTGAATGTATTTCAGCAGCATCGTCCACACGCTGCTTCCATGAACGAGTTGTGCTTTGATACATGTGCATGTAGTTCTCGTTTTTCAATGTTCTTGGAAACAGACACTTTTGACTTTTGAATTTCATCGTGCTCTAACACTAACTGGCCGGTGTTAAAATTTGCACTTTCCTGTTTTATATATTTTGCTACGGGAAAATGCATGTCAGAATCGATGAGTTATAGATTTTCCGCGATAGGTTAAAACAAATGACCACTACCGTGTTGGTGAGAAGGTACGTACTCGAAATTAAAAAAAGAGAAAATCGGAAGGGAAAGGAATTCGAGTCAGCATGGAGCAACGTTGTGTTCTTTATAAAAGCAGAACAACTAAAGACTTAGAGGAGAGGTGTCTCAAAAGATAATGAAGAAACTGGTAAGCGGTATACATTTGAAATATTTTTCTAAGCAGCATATAACTGATGGATAAAAGGTTCTTTTTGTTTGAAGAGTAAATTTTGTCTTGGTGGGAAAATGCAAAATATGTAATTACATAATTATAATTAAACACATACGGTGTTTGGAGCCCGGACGCAATGCAAACATTAAATCGAATTTCCAGATCGATGTCAATGTGTAGAAACGAACGGTACTTATTGATTCGCAATTGACTTCCTGTGCATGACGCCGGCAAGATCAGAGCTCTCCTGGCGCGCATGATTCTTTGAAGTGTTCTCTGTCATTCTTTTAGTCATTTTTTGTCTCTTGAGTTGAACAGTGATTCTTAGACTTTGTACATAGGACGTAGGTTTGTTTATGTAAGAACTATGTTAGTATTTGTTGCACCGAGCTCAAGTCATGTATGCATTAAGAATAAATACAAAAATTTTTTATCAAACTCAAACCTATTTATACTCTAACTACCTATTTACATTAGCACAACATGTAAAGCAAAGCGCATAGAAGAGCAATGAAATATTAGTAGTCTGCAAGAAAGAAAATCTTTATCATCGGAACTTATTCTATAATTACATTCACCTACCGCGGAAAATCTATCTATTATTCTGTTTCCGATCGGAAACCAAGAATTAGGAATTCTAAAATGTAACACCAGGACATAGGGCCTATTGCTATCTTACTCTGATTGTGAACACAGTACATGTTTACATTTCTCTTCAATCCTTGCACTGAAAGTTTCGGAGATTTTAGAATCACTAATCATAGGCCTGTTTTCAGCTACTCATCACTTGCGGAGTCCCGGAGACTTGAATTTAAGCAATCTGCGTGAGTCAGAAATCCCTCCAATGAATGATTTGACGATGGCTCGACGATATCGGTCTGGAATGTTGGATCAAGGCAACGATTTCGCACTCAGCAGCCCTGATGATCTCGTTGACCGACTATCGGAAAGTGCAAACATCTACCATCAAGCAGAAATCATTTTCCATTTGGCTGCAGTGCAGTAAGCTTCCGCTCATGACGTCACCATCATCACAATAGAACAATAATCTTCATTTGCATTGTAGCGGCATCGACTGGGATACTCGCATGGGTGGTTCACCATGCACAGTGCGAGAACTGCTGAAAGAATTGTATGAGCGAGCGGGACAGTCAAAAATCTGGTGGCTGGTTCGGCACGCTGCGGGCGTATTAAAGAAGCGCGTAGAACACATCGCAAAGGTGTGTTGTCATTATTTCATGTAAATTTATAACAGTCAAAACCATGCTATCTTCCCCTTAGTTTGTAAGACAAATGACCAACAATAATAGACTGATTTCAATTCAAGATAAAATGATAGTCTTATGATGCTACTTCGAAATCTTTTGTCAATTTTCTTACTTCAAAATCACCACTGCTAGAAAGTAGCTCTTCAAGCAATTTGCAAGAGCTTGAACGATGACTCGGGAAAGAATTTCAACGAAAAACCACTGCGAAAATCTCAAGAAACGCAAATTTTGTCGTTCAGAACCTTGTTAAAATTATCTCTAAGAATCCTGCTGAAAATTCTTGTGAACCCTAATTTCATGTTGAGAATCATGTTGAAATTCTAGAGGAACCCTAATTTTATTGTTGAAAATCATGTTGAGATTCTAGAGGAACACAAATTTCACTGGTAATAATCATGTTGAAGACCTCTGAGAATCCTAATAATATACGAACCCCTGTTGAAAATCTAGAAAAAGATTTACAGTTAAACCCCTTGAAATTCACTGATAGCCCTTATTTTGCCTTGTTAAAATCTCAACGAGCCCTAATTTCATCGTTGAGAATCCTCTTGAAAATCTGGATGAGTTCTAGTTGTACAAAAATGAACACTTATTGCTTGATCGGAGGAGGAATAAGTCTTCGACTGAGAAGCAATCCTAAGAATGTCGGGCAAATTGATTTAACCGAATGTGGGTCCATGAAAATATATGCTAAATTGACTAGTACCGTGCTAAAAGTTATAATTAACTTATCGAATAAATTTGATTTGAATGTAATGCAAGAAGAAAACTATTTAGGTTGTTCTTATGGATAAAATTATCTTAAAAGCGTAAAAAATCTCAGTCATAGTGAACATTTTGATTTAGATGTTTTACTTTATGAAATGTTGTATTCCTCAAGGCTGTGACGGACCTTTTGGTGCGACAGAAGCAAGTCACTGTCGGGTTGCCGCCGGAACCTCGTGAGAAAGTCATCACTTCACCCATGTCTCCGGACAAGTTGGCCGAGTTGATAATGCAGGCGTGTGAGTCTGATTTAACTATGGCCATGTTGACTCAGGAGATTCTTGTCTACCTCGCCATGTTCGCTCGTACCGAGCCGACGTTGTTGCTACAAATGAATCGAATCCGAGTTGGTCTCATCATTCAAGTAAGAAGAATTTCTTGTTCATAGCTCGTAGCTCGGTTGGTAGAGCACAGGTCTGGTTAACCTGGTTCGTAGGTTCGAATCCTGACAGCCACACATCATTTGTATGGCAGTTTGCTCTATCGTTAATTTCATTTCATTCTGTTGTTAATTGCGTTTATAACATGATTTAGGATGCCTTGGTGGACAACCGATCCCCGCTACTTGCCTTAATGCTAGCGGTCACATGACGTGATATTATTGCTGTGACAACTGATGTGTGGTAGTGAGGGGTTGATCCTGTCAATTGACACAGTCACACGTAGACGGCTCGTTGCTCAGTTGGAGGAGTGCAGGTCTAGTTAACCTGGGTCGTAGGTTCGAATCCTACCAGCAGCACATCTCATGCATGGCAGTTTGATAATTGTTTATTTCATTTTTATCTTCTGTTAAGAATATATGCGGGGTGTTTCTGAATTGAAGATTATTCTGCTCTGAAGCAAACGACGCTACGGAGCAGATTTACTCCTCAGGAGCAAATGACGGTTTCTGAATTGAAGATTAGCTGTGGATTATTTTTGCTCCAGAGCTATTTCAATATACGTAATGATGATGCGTTCGCAATAATGACTGACGTAATTGAATTACGCTGACCTATAGAAATTAGGGAATTCCGATTCCAATCTTAGTTTCTAGACGAAATCTACAAATACGCAGACACTAGTGTTAGAGAGCAGTGCAAATCAATTCTCATTGATCTTTCATTGATTGAACATTCATGGATCAGTATTCATTGATCATCTTACTTAAGCAGAAGGTCATTGTCAGCAAGTCAGTATAATTTTGCGTTAAGCACTGGAATTCGGAAGATTCATCCAACATGGCATTCAATAATCAATAGAAAAGGAAAACTATACTGAACATGAAAAGGCAGTCCTCTCTCTAACTAGCTGCATAATACCCATGTCTATTAATATCTTAAGTTTTATGGCAATAGAACATATATAATGGGCGCTAGAACGTTTTGATAGTCAATAATCCACAGCTTAAACCCTGCCTTCGCTGAGGATTATTAATGAATAGGTGAGGAGTACAATTTGCTCCGAAGCAAATGACCATTTAATCCACACCTCAACATAGAAACGACAATTTGCTCCGGAGCAATAATTTTGCACTGTAGATTATCTAATTTTCAATAATCCTCAACTCAGAAACGCATTTTCCTAGCTCCGGAGTAAAATCTTCAATTTTGCTCCGGAACAACGATAATCCGCAATTCAGAAACACTCCGATTGTGTGAATATCTTGAGTGAAAATTTGCATTCAAGATCAATGACGAGTAGTGTCCTTTAACATCTCTTCATCTGTAAATCACAGCAGTTGGTTAAAAGACCTACATGAAAACAAGAGCCAATGTAGCGGTCAAATTGTCTGCTTGAAAAATAGAAAATGTTGTCACACAACATACAAACAAGAGATACATACTAATTATCCGACTATGTCTTCCTAACTTGTCCAATTATTCGTCATTGTGACCCTCACAAATGTTCGTGATTTATTTGTCACATGTATGATCTGATTGCTTACTTTGGCTTACCTCTGAAACCGCCCATTCTGTCAGACTGACCTTTTTGAAAGCTATAAAATTTTGGTAGAAGGTAATGAAGAGACTAGACGCACATGTAGTATATGTTCAAATTTCAAAACCTCTTCTACAATTTCCTTTGAGCGAACTGATCCATGTGCATTTTTGATTTATGAATCGCGTTTGCATCTCAAACCAAGCTTGTATTGTCTATGAAAATGATATAAAATTGAAGATGTGAATTTTTAGTGATTTTTCACTTTGCATTTTAGCAATTGAGGACAATTTAAGATGTAAGATGAAGTTTTATTTCTCAATGAACTTTGTTTGGTTCAAAATTTCAATGTATTCTCACTCAAGAACAAAACTCAATAATCGTACCATTCATTTATAGTTACCATATTTCTGAAACCTCTATCCCTCTATTTAATATTGATATCTTTACATGGCGATTTTATGGGGATTACAAAGCTTGATCTGTTACTTGCGAAATTCGTTACAATAGCCGACAATATAGCGGCTACTCTGGAGGGACAGAATTTTGCCTTAAAAAAGGTACCGATTTATGTGGACAGGTCCCGTCTTTCACGGACAGTCGAGAATGCTTGGATTTATAAATAAGATCGGGTCAACTAGAATTTGTGTCGCTGCGCAAGCTAAATTGAATTATAAAACTTTAGACCGTATATATTTATTAGGGCTGTGAGCTAACCGCATCTGGTCGCACCGGTGCACCGAAAGCATCATGAAGCTCTATATATTACAGCTCTGGACTGGACACTACACCTCTTGAGGTCGCATAGATATCTGCATTAACATACTCGATATAGGAGCATCCACCGCAACGGATCGAGCCATAGAAGTCTGAGAGGACCTTAACATTGTGTAAGATAGATTGTTTTATGGCATCACACCCGTGATATTTTCCTCTCCAATTGTGTGTATTTCCCGATGTGTCCCATTCTTATCCCTGCGAATTTCCTGTGAACGTTTTGGTACTTACTGCATGTAAAAAATGTCGCTTTGATACAAATGTCATCAGCTATGTTCTACTTTTATCAGGTTATGGCAAGTGAAATTGCAAGGACTCTTGTGTGTTCCGCCGAAGCAGCTTCCAGTCATCTCATTAGCCTCAGCCCATTTGAGACAAAAACTTTATTACACCATATATTGAACGGAAAAGAATTCCATATCGAAATGAGTGAGTTTTATGTCATTTTCATTTCAACATGTGTGTTGATTCATCAACATTTGAACGAATGTTTATTGCGAATGTTGAGTTTGAGTGTTGATTTCAACATGTGTTGATTGAGTGACTCGTATTACGTGTCTAAACGCCAAGTTATCGCAGACATTATTATTAATGCTGTAAGCAGCAATTGACTTATACATGCAGCCGAACGTACATTCTTTGCAAATGGATTTTTGATGGAGATTGGACCGGACATGAATCTTAGTCAAAGTCATTTGCTTGCAAATGAAGATTGAGTCTTTCATATCCTCTACGTGATAATCATTAACTCAAGCAACTAATAGTATGATTTTTTAAAATTCTATGTAGATATTTCGCTTTTGGAATTACATCAGTCTTTCCGGTGACTGTAGTTAAGTGACACATGATATGGACTGTGATCCGGAGTCTCCGTTCTTGTCAATAGAGTCAGCAGACGGTAAACTCTGTACAAGAAAATCAAAATATCCTCTGGGTCATTATTGCTGATTAGAGAAAATAGCCACAATCCAGTGAGGCGAATGTCGTCCATTGATAAACTGTATGAGGACAGTGAGGTCAATGCACTGCACAATGTACGCTCTTCAGTCGTTATCATTGTTACTTTAAGATGAACGCCGGGACATGTTTTCCTACTGTCATCTACCAATCATCAAAGTTGACTCGCGACATCATACTTATTGTGTCTGTTGATCACGGAGCATCCACATTGAAAAAGACTGCGATTATTTTCATTACTTGCGAACATTATTCGAAACCAGAAATACTCATTATCTTCTATCTTCGTATATTATCAAGACAGGGTCAAGACCATTGTAGTCGAACGAACGGGATTGAAAAAAGTCCCGCTAGCAGTGAGGCCTATAGGAACCTATCCCATTTATCAGATGTGTAGGCCTGTTGAAATTTAGCCGTCGCGGCGTAATTGTCTTCAATGGGCCGCTGCTATGGCAACATTGTTTCCTAGGTGAGCAAGATGAACATGTTTAATGGTAACATGTTGAAGTAACGATAATGATGCATTGGCGAGAAATGTGAAGACTTTTCTCGGAATGTTCGGGCATTGTACTTAAGAAATAAATCTTCAGCGTCACTGCTTTCCCAACTGCGTGAGTATGGACATGCTGACATAGTGATACTGTGCTTGATCGGTCATACTTCGTCCAGACTTGCTGTCGATTTTCAAATTCATAAAGCGGAAGACTCATCCAAGCAAGAAAATGATGGTTATGTCAAATCCTGAGCTCGTATGCAACACGAACCACCAAGATTTAATTGAAATCTTCAAATATTTGTGCCACGTGAAATCAATCACAATCATGATTAAATCTTTGTGAAATTATGAAGCGCACAAGATTGAATAACTCACTCCCTTGTGGGCTAACTTTAGTTATTCAATTAATGACGCGAAATTTTAAGCTGCTTTGCAATGAAGGTGATCAGCCTATTTGCAATATCGAGCGCTTGTATTTCTCGATTATGTCAAAATAATGCTATATGTAGAATATTCTAAGATGTACATTCATTATTTATTTCCAGGTTCTGATTCAATGGGGACTGAACATTATGTGAGTATTCTTTCTGTTTATCAAATCTATCGCTATGCTCCAAAAATGATTCAATTTTGCATCCATATCTTTATGAACAAGCAATGCCACAAACTCATTTACATGCTGAACAGTGATTGCATGAAAGTGAAAAATCCCCCTTTAATGTATGATTCAATGTCACTGAATATGATGGAACATCTTTGAACATCTCCATTGCCATAACATCCTTTTTACGAATAATTTCTCATTCAAGCGCATACAATGGCATAGAAAGGTTTACTTTAAAATCAAATCACGGCTTCCACCAAATAAGCTAAGGCAAACTAGCAAACTATAAACTTAAGTTTATAGCATGTGTAAAACTCGCATTCTATCTACAGATGTGAAATTTTAAGCGGTTTCATGAGAGAGCAGTTTTAAAAAGGATGTTATGGTGATAGAAATGCACGTAGATTTACCTGTTACCTTATACAAAATTGCATCAATTTACATCTGCAGGTGTCGTAGAAAGTATATTAGATGATAGGAGTGCGCAAACGTGCTTTTGATGTAGATACTTCAGTTTCTATGCGTATTCACGAGATCTATCAGAAATTTCCTCTCATTGACCCAACTTTCTTGTTTTCCACTCCATGAACTTCTATCCTAGCTAGTCATTCTTAACGTGATCGCGAGTGCCGATCTTCTAGCTTTAGTGCGATAATGTCCAATGTTACCAGCTTGCTTTGATTTCCTATTCAAATGACATGCTTGTGCGCGACATTTGTGGATTAATTTCAACTGAAATGATATTTTTTCATGACTTTGTTCAGTAGTGTCCTACAGTACGCGTTGGATATCATGGAAAACATTCAATTTTCGCTCTCAACTCTACATGCATTTCCTTTCAGAAAGCCGCAACCCCTCAACGATCTGTTAGATCAATGTCGGCTACTCTTAAACTCTCTCAAGTAATTACATGTATCATTTGTCGGTGAATGTTTGATTTCGTACGTCGCTTTGTTCATGTCTGTAATTTGGGCAGTTGAAGCAATGATTAATGATCAGTGGGCAATTTAGATGCACGCAGTCATTGGATATGAGGATATCCTTGGTTTGCTGTAATTTATGCAATATCTATTACCTACCTTTTGTGAGAATCAAGTTATAATGCAGAATTATTTAGTGACAACTCGTGTCTCAGACAGCTAATCTGAAATGCTGCAGACGGAAATTTGTCGATCCACAATCTGATAGAGTTATCATGTATTTTTACTTATTCTGTACGTTCAATGAAAATCTTTACTACAATTTCCTACATATTCCTCGCATGATGCTCGTCTGAATTGAATATTTAAAACACTAAAAATCCATAATACAATTAGATTAATGTATTCAATGTTTTTGCACCGAAAGGAATTTCATTTCCAAGCTGTGAAAGATGAAAGATATACAGCAACCGAACTTGGATATAAATGCATAACTAAACCTCGAAAATAACCGCCGCAGAATAGGCAACAGCAGCTTGGCATTGGATCATTAAAATTGATTTTTCGGATATTTTGTCTGCAATATACTTGACCTAAAAGTCGTTTGACATTTGATGTAAAAACATGTTTTGACATTCTAATTATGAAAAGAGGAAATCTCATGAATAGTTCTTTATTTTTTGCAATTAGTTATAGTAATCAGTAGTAGCCAGCAAGTCATCATTCATATGTGTAATCTAGTCACATGCTTTCATTAAATAGTTGTGCATACCGATTATATTCATATGCCATTAGAAAGTATATGTCATGGTGATAGAAAATTTATTTCAGTACTATTCAATATACGAGTGCTTTTACGTGTTGCACGATGTGAGTGCATATGCTGCACATATCCAACTGCAGTTGAAAACGGACATAAGCACATGATGTAGTGTTAGCTGCTACTCTTGATTACAATGTCACGTGCGCTACATTGCTGAGCACTTGTTCTCCTTCCGTCCATGCCATTTGCGTATCAAACATGTGGAATATTTGTGAGTTTTCTTCTCAACATCAGTCCAATTCTTCTTTCTTCATGCCCCTAGTTTCGTCTCGGTCATTACCATCTCCTGCAGATTATCCTTTTATCTTGGCTAGCAAGCTCTCTGGCCACCCATCCTATCCTAGAACACATATTCGTCTTTCCAGCAAGGGATGCGCAATACCCAGACTGCGCAGCACCCAGACCATCACTGCGTCTCAAATGCCTCCAGCTTCTGACGTCTGACTTTGCTGAGGATTCATACTTCACTGTCTTTGTTGACAATGCTATGACTTTTCCAAATCTTGGTCAGAGACGTCACTTTTGAGCGGCCATCGAATTTCGTCTTATCTCTCAGTCATCCCTATACCGTTTGGTACAATAACGTGCCTAGAAAGTTGAAGCTATCCACAATGTCCAGTTGCACACCGTTTATGTTCATGTCTGGCACCTCCCACAATGACCACAAGAGATTGCATTATTCCCTGTGTCAGTGATTTTAGAACATCGATGGTAAAAGTTAGTCCTCGTGATGAGGACTAAAAAGAATAAGTTCCCAGTGAAGTAAGTATGAATAAAGCACAGTACACATTCCTTGTAATTCGCAGTTAGTCGTCTGTAGTTTGCAGTTCTCCTAGTATTTTTCTATACCAAAATTATTGCAAGTCAGACAAGCATATTTTGAATTAGAGACGATTGCGTGAAGTGTAGCAATGTCAGCAGCTTGATCTGGCTTCGTCTGAGCACATTGCAATCGTTCAATAAAGCAATTTCCCGGCAACTCGTTAAGTGACAATGACCAGGCCCACATTCCTTACACTCAATGTACTTAACTTTAAAAAGGTGTGGGAAGATAGTGGTTGTGGGAAGATTTTACATAGCAGTGGATGAGACGAAGACGGAGAGAGAACGATGTCCACACGATGTCCGAATACAAAACTTTAATCGAACAACAAAGAAGCTACATGGCGCCATCCACTGACCAGAGTACACCGCGAAGTTTTGACGCTAATAACCTGGTTTTGTCTGTCCCCTCAGACATGAGATTAATCTTTAAAAGATCTATGGATAATATTTCAGTTTTTGCTAGAAGCAAGTGAGACATATTCAAAATTTGTGAATCAAAAAAATTATTAGTCAGGAACTCAATTTTAGAAATCGGAATGAAATTTACATTATACATTCTATATTGGATTTTTCAATTGTAGCGTGTGTATAATTATGAAATTAATAACATTAGAGAGCTAATAATATTTACTGGTACAGCAAGTGCAATGATAATTCTGTACGTCCACTGGAAAAATCTAGCTCTGCCAGATATGTCCAGAAACACTCACGAATTTGTTTGTGTTGCAATCACCGGTAAAATTCACGTTTTCAGTGCGATTACTAAGAAATTTGAATTTCTATTACTTCGATTATAATTTCGAAAAACTATAACTGCAACTTTTTTAGTGCGATCATAGTTTTAAAAATAAGAATCAGTTTTATAATTTCAAAAATAATGAATTGTGTTCGAAGACAAAACTAGTTGTACTGTAAGTGCAAAGCAAAAGAGCACAAAATCTCCTAAAGCCCTCAAAGTTCAATATCTCAACATTGCATCATCTGTTTGAATCCTGGGAGAGATATATGTATAAAAGAGAGATATATCACCCGTTATTTGTGCATAATTTCCCATTATCTTTTGTTTCCATCATTTATTTTCACATTCCACTGTAAAGGTGCTTTGTAACAATATCATTCATTGGTACCTTAATTTTCAGAGAATTACAAGTGACGTTGATCGTGCGAAAATGGGTACCGCAGAGATGGATGACGATGCTGGAATTGTAAATCGAGCTGGGCAGTGGTTGAGAAGAAGGAAAATTGATGGAGCTTTGAACCGTGTTCCACCAGGATTTTATCCACGCTTATATAAGCTGCTAATGCGCTGTAAAACACTTTGCATTCAGAACATGTATCTTGATGTTTCTTTGACTTACGAAATGACATCTGGTGAAACTAAGTTTGCCTTAGCTGTCGAAAGAATCATGAATAATATCCCAACTCCAGAATATCGACAACTACTTGTGGAAGCACTGGTGATGCTTGGAATGCTAAATGAAATTGACAAAAAAGACAACATTGATCTTGGAGGGAAGACAATCGCTGTCGATCACCTGGTGCATGCTGCACATGAATTATTTCTTAAAGATCAGGTAATACTGAAGTATATATTATTTGTTTTGCTATTTACGTTATCTTTTATAGTCTCATCTTCAAATACAATCATTGCAACGTTGATTATGATAATAGAGATGTCTATTGGCCTCAAATTAGAAAGTAATGCAACATTAAAAGTAAGAGACATTTTTATGCCGCTGCCTGTGTACATTTTGCAGAAAAATTAAAATACTGTAAATGGATCAATTCACCAAAATATTGTGAGGCATGATAATCGGAGCATCTTTTGACTTTTGTTCCACTATTTGTAGAACCTAACTGACACTGTGGTTTTTAAAGTTTTTGTAAATAGTGTTGAAAAGTTGTTATTATTATTCATTTATGGTCTCCGTGGCACAGTGGTTAAGTGTTTGGTCAGCGATCTTCTAGTCTTCAGGTCGAGCCCGAAAGTATCATTGGAAGTCGTCAGGAAGGGCATCCGGACTAAAAGATCACAGCGCCGCAGATTAGCGTGTGACTGTGTCAGCACTGTCCAAGCCCCAGTGTGGGGGAGTAGTGACGTTAGACCATTCATTCATGTAATAATTGCATAGATGCAGTCGTGCATGAATATGTTAATAGCTTGAAATGTAATTTTCAATGGTCTATCAGTAATTTGAATTAAGATGCTTAATGTTGAAAGAAATCGAGAATCATGGTCGATTTTCAAGAAGTCAAAATTTTATGCTCCCTTAGTTTAAATTTGATGAAATTTGGATTGGCTATCAGAAGTACGTAAGAGCTTAAGATCGCAAAAAATTCAGAGTTCCAGCTCTTACAGTTTTACGAGCAACATCAGCAAATATTTAAGGATGTTGCAAAACCCCACCCCGGGTGAGATAAAGTTCAAGTGCTCTCATTGACGTCAGCAGGGATACATTTTAGTTATTGCCGGCTAACCACATTTTGCTGAAATGTGTATATGCGCACTTTCTGACTTACATACGCCATTATGATTGTGATGTATGTGCCTTATACATTATATATTATCTCTCACAGACTGATTGACGAGACAATGACCGATTATATAGCAATCAATTTTCTATCATAGACTTCTACTCTTCCTTGCTTACAATTTGCGTACATGTATCTCATCAACGGACGATCAATGATTCATGCACCGGTCAAATGGTCAAATGCATATTTGCGTTATTGATTTTGGAAATGTATTTCACTGACTTTCAGTCATCTGATGCTAATGATGTCAAGCAAATGAGGTGCTTCATTCTAAGTGAAATCATATATACAAAATAACCGTTGGCTACTCTACTGAAATCAATATCATTATGTTTCTGGAAAGCGATCAAAAAAATTGATTCTCAAATTGTACCGGTCATACAAGTGCTGCCGCGGTCGCACAGCACCTCACTCTGAGGCATCGTGACACTTTACCTGGTGTTTAGTTACTTCGATTCAGGGAAGATATCATAACAGAAGCTATCAATGAAAAGCGAACCTGTTTGTTGTTCTGATACAGTACATAGTATATGTAGCTTGCTATTTACATGTAGCTTAGTATCCTACATGAATGCTCCCTATTTGGCAGTCTTGTGTGCCATGTAATCCGATCACCACATAACAGCCTATTTAACAATCTAAAATGTATGTTTGACCGACTGAACGTCAAATAGATTTTATTCTTGCGGACACTTGCATTTGCGTGCATGGCGAGAGAATACTAATTTCTGATATTTTTCCAACGTTTTCCCGAAAATTAACCCATTTAAAGTTAACGTAGCTTTTTCGGTGCATTTTTAACCAAAGCACTATTAAAGAAATTGCTAAACGCGCAAAATTTGCAAGAAAGAGAAGGTCAGCGCGATTCATACGAGTATACTACCATTCCCAAACTCGTACAATGCCTAGAACCCCTGAAAATTACGTTTACAAGGACTTGGTTTCAGTAAAAAGCGATTAATGGGTCGATTTAGACTGCTTTTACTATTTTGTAGGTTAATTTCATTGTTCAATGTACATATGCATGTAATTTGTGGTATATGTAAAGAACGTTGGGTACCACACATGCACCATGTGCTTGGACATTGAAATAAAACTCAATATTAAAGTCCATTTTCACACGAAGCCACGATTCTTAACAAGAGGTCGACCGAACTTACTTACTTTTACTTTTTACTTTTTCCTTTTAACGTCTGCTTTTCCTCCTTGGTGAGGGTTGGACGTGATGAGACTCCTCCAACGGGCGCGGTCCTGTGTGTCTTCCACTGTCAGCCTCAGCTCCTTCATGTCTTCCTGGATGGACTGCAGCTTCTTGGTGATCTTCTTGATCGGCCACATGGCCTGGGACCTTCGACAACCACGTTGAGCACGCGATGAATCAACTCCTCCTCTGTCCTCCGTTTCACGTGCCCGAACCACCTCAACCTGCGTTCTCTGAGTACGACCTCCAGCTGTTTGAGGCCGCACCTGCCTGCTACTTCAGCGCTATCAACTCGATCGGAGAGTGAGACACCGCTCATGTACCGCAGCATCCGTCTGTCGAACGAACGCAGTTGTTGGGCCAGGTGTTGTGTGAGGGCCCATGATTCGGCACCATAGAGCAGCACGGGTCTGATGCATGCGCTATACACGTGTCCACGGCACTTGAGTGGTACGTGTCGGTTCCTGAGGAGACTTGCCAGATCTTTCCGTTTGCGCCATGCAGACGCAATTCTCGCTCGCACCGCTCGCTCTGATCCTCCTTTGCAGCTCAGCACATCCCCGAGATAACAAAACTCTTTCACTACGTCGATCTCCACACCGTCTATCGCACATCTTTCATCTTCGTCGGTACTGCTTGCGTTGTTTACACACATCGAACACTGGAAGTTTGTGACGCCTGTGAGAGAATTCAGTCCACTGCAGCGTTTGTGACACCACTTATCACAGCTTTGGCAGAGAATAGAGTTGACACCTACGCCGCGACCGCATACACCACAAGGAAACCTTCTTGATTGAAGAGGAGAAGATTCTTCGCTGCCACTGATCAACATCTTCGTCTTTTGGATATTCACTTTCAAACCTTTGCTTTCCATGTCCTCCTTCCATTTCTTGAACATTTCTTCCACTTCTTCCTTGCTCCCGCCTGTAAGGACCAGGTCATCTGCGTACAACATCTCCATCAATCCTCCCTTTCTG
This sequence comes from Prostheceraeus crozeri, assembly GCA_907163375.1. Classification (NCBI taxonomy): domain Eukaryota; kingdom Metazoa; phylum Platyhelminthes; order Polycladida; family Euryleptidae; genus Prostheceraeus; species Prostheceraeus crozeri. The sequence goes on along the minus strand of CAJQUW010006427.1, from coordinate 354,972 downwards.
CGATCTTTCGTAGCTTCTTCCATTACGAGAATGAAGAGAAGGGGGCTGAGGGCAGATCCTTGATGAACACCAACACCTATGCCGAAATCTTGTGACATTCCGCCTGCAACACACACTTTCGATGTTGTGTCTACGTACAAGGACATGACGAGGTTTATCAGGTGTTCTGGCACTTTCTGTCGTCGGAGTGCCCATCTGATGACAACTCGTGGGACGCGATCAAAAGCTTTTTGGAGGTCGACGAAGATATGAAACAATTTCTTTTTCTTTTCCATGTATCTCTCCTGAAGTCTTCTGATGATGAAGATTGCATCCGTACACGATTTTCCTCGGCTGTATGCAAACTGCTGTTCTCCAATGCTGACCAAACTTCTCAATCTCTTTTCTAGGACTTTCTCAAAGATATTCATTCCATGCTCCAGTAGTCGCAGTCCCCGATACGAGTGACAGCTCAGAGGATCTCCTTTCCCTTTAGACAGTGCGACCGTAAAGCTGTTGCTCCACTTCTTCGGACATTCTCCGGTGAGCGCAATGTGCTGGAAAATGGCATGCAATGCCTCAACTGCAGGTTCACCAGCCAACTTAAGCATCTCGGCGTTTACGTTAGAAGGACCCGGTGCTTTGCCATTCTTCATGCTGATCACTGCTTCCTTCACCTCCTCCAGCGTGAAGTCAGCGATTGGGCCTTCAGCTGGGGGGATGTCATGCATAGTGATGTCATTGCCTTCGTTCGATATGCCATCAAAGTACCTTCTCCATGTCTCTCTAACCTCCGTCTCTTTCACCTTTATAGCACCACTTTCGTCCTTGACATACCGTGTTCCCTGTATGTCTGCACGATCTTTCTTCATCTGTGCCGCAACTCGGAACATCCTGTTACGCCCTTCTCTTGTTGTTAATCCTTCACTCCACCTGAACCATGCGTTCTTCTTCGAAATTGCGACACACCTTCTGGCCTCTCTTTTCTTACTGCAATATGCATGACGGTCAGTCTCATTCCCAGATCTCTGCCAGACTTTGTATGCTTCCTTCTTCTCTTTGATTGCACGCTGAACCGCATCATTCCACCACCAGGTTTCGCGTTCTCTGCCTCGCTGTACCTTCGTTTCTCCACACACTTTGATGCCAGCTTCCGTTGTACACTCGACCAGTGAATTCCAACTTCCATCTCCCTGTTTGACACTTCTGACAAATTCCTCTTCGTATTCTCTTCTCCTTTCCTCATCCTTTAGCCTCCAGACCTTGATTTTCTTTTTGTGAATTCTTTTCCTTGCAACATGTCCTTTGATCCGTAAAGCAGCTCTGACCAACCTGTGTTGGGTCATACATGCCTCTCCAGGAATCACTGTACAGTCTAGGACAGTCGCGCCTGCTCTCTTTCGCAACAACAATAGATCGATCTGTGTCTCAGCTTCGCCCGATTTGAAGGTAATGAGCTTTTCTTTTTCCTTCTTGAAAAACGAATTTAGGATTCGTAGACCATGGTTCTTACAGAGGTCGAGCACTACTGCACCTTCTGCATTTCTCTCCCCGAAACCATACCGACCGAGCACCTCCTCATAGCCGCTGATGTTCGTGCCCACATGCGCATTTACATCACCTCCAATTAGGAGTCCATCTGCTGGTGGTACCTTGCCTATCTCGTCTTCGACCTTCTCCCAGAAACACTGCTTCTCCTGACTGGATCTACCCACTTGCGGTGCATACAGGGAAAACACGTGCCATACGGTTTCTCCGAGGATGAGCTTTACACACATGAATCTGTCATTGTACCTTTTGACTTCTATGACATTTTCGGCCAATTCACTCTTCATCAACACTCCAACCCCATTTGTGGACTCATCATTTCCTACATACCATAACTTGTACTTCTCCTCATTGCTGCCGATTGACATACAGCCTACATTGCGGTATCTGACTTCCTGAATACAACAAATGTCCACCTTTCTCCTTGCAATCATCTCCACAACTTCCCTACTTCTTCCACGGAGTGTACCTACATCGATTGTACAAACTTTGACATTTTGTGACTTTACAAGTACATTAGAAATTCGCCTGGGGATTCTTCGCACCCTTTGCCCATCTAAGAGCTGCCAGGTACTAAGGGCCGCTTCGTTTTGTTGTAGTCTCATGATTAGGATGAAGCATATGTTTTACCGACCGGATGCCCTTCCTGACGTCGACCACTATTATCGGTGGTGGGCCTAGACCAGATACCTTCTACGGAAAGCTCACGAGCCTGATCAACCCTACGTTTTCACCAGAGCCTGTTGGTTAGCCGGAGTGCGGCCCTTCACCGCTGGCAACGAGCCTGTTCGCCAAGGTAAGACCTGCCAGGTACCGAAGTCCCAGACGACATAACCTCGATGCGCCTCCGTGTGCAGCCCTTCACCACTTTGAGGTCACAGGTTGGACTTAGAAGGGGAATGATGGGGACCGAAGCCGACTGAAAACCGTCGAGCTTTAGTAATTATGATTTTTTGATATTAGAAAAGCCTATAAATGTTTAAAAGGTCATATGTCTATTTTTACAAGCGCAGATTTCAACCGCATAAATAAAAATTTGTCTTTTTACAATTTGAATTAAATCATGAATAATAACTAGTGTACCTTATTTCAATCTATCAATTATCTTGCGAGTCAATTTCTAGCGAGTTGAGTTAATTAAGTTTACACGTGATACCAGCGATTTCACGACCAATAGATCTTCAAGAAATGAAAATACTAATCAGAAGTAAAAGGAATAATCCGGCCGCCTGCACGAGCTTCTGCAAGGAACGAGGACGAAAGTGAGACTTTCACAGGATGATCTACATAACCTCATAGCTACTAATAACCTGCGTGTCTGCCGAGTTCAGCATGTTTCCTCTTCTTGTCTGACAAGATAAAGGAACACACATTCAAACCAATAGAAAGCAGATCGAAATTTTCGATGTTTTCTCTGATTTTGTGAGAACCACGCATTCTTGAGCCAAAAGAATGTCTTTAGGTCACTTCCTATCATGGGTATATTTTGACTAGGTATATCATACTAATGACAACTTCTCATCGGCGATGTGTAGAGAATGTGGTTAATTGTAACTAAAATTAAATCAAAATTTCGCGCTCGCCGACATTAAGATACTTGCTAAATCTGAACTTCGTAGAGAAAGGCACTAGGATAGATGAGCTCAATACTTGAAGACAATTTACGCCAAAAATCGTCTAGGCATACTGCGTTGCACTTAATCAGAGAAACCATGGAAAATATCAGTCTGCTTCCCATTGGATTAACATGCGTGTTCTTTGATCCTGCCTCACAAGAAGAGAAAGCGGAGAAGCCTCGGCAGACGAACAGATCATAGTAGGCATAGATTGTACATAATTCTGTCAAAGTCTCATTCACGCTCTTTGCAGAAGCTTGCACTGGCGGCTGAACTAGAAGTAAACATCTGGTTCAAACAAAATTTATCCTGAGGGAAACTTTCGTAGACGAACCTCATTCAGGTGTATATTAATAAATTGGGAAAATTGTGTCCCCCGAGAATATCAGGGAAACTGAAAATGAAGATCTGTCAGCAGCCTAAATACATTCAAAATTATAACGCAGCAAAGCATTTTGAACCACATTTCAACATTTCATAGAGCTTTTTCAACTGTAAATTGTGTATTATTCACGTATAGTATAAATGAATAATAACAGTATACATTTGTACACTGCGAACCAACATGGAGGATCATCAGCAGTACACCAGATGTCATCAACGTTTCGGCCATTTGAGTACTGGACGTCTCTATCTGGCTGGCCGGTACTGCGCCGGATAACCTAAGCAGCACCTCCTCCACTATGGCGTCCCATAATCCCAAAAATCCAAGCATAGAATATTTTATATTCTCAATTGTATTATGCATGAATCCCTTGACCTTTGTCTTCCGTTAGTTAAGCTCCACATTTTTCTTGACAGGCTGAGCACTGTGGCGATGCCACGAATTGCTGCGTTGATCGAAAGAGAAAGAATTCTGGTGGTGGAATTCAGCAAACCGATTCTGAATGGGCTCCAGGAGGACTCCTCACATGTCGCAAAACGCACGGCATTTGTGTTCATTTCTACGATACTGCACCCAGCGGTCGATATGGAACCATCACGTACCTTGTCCGAGCACTTGCAAGTGTCATCGATATACCAACCAATGACGAGGGTAATATCCCCAGTGACTGTCTGCAACAGTGATGCTTATCCTCTAGTTGAACTGGTCGATACAAACATTTCTTATCCTTTTCCTTCTTGTGTATATATCTAAAATTAGTCTTTCAATGAAGAGCCATATTCATTGTGATTATTTACACCCAGCCTTGGACTTTTGGAGTGACCCTGGTGGCCTTATGACTTGAACTTGCGATCTTTTATCTCGAGTTCGACATTGGAAGTGATGCCTATTTTCTGCCTGCCTGCAGCAGAAAAAGTCACAATTTGTCTTTTGAGGAAAGAAATGCTGCTAAGCGGATAAATCTGCAGTAATTAGTTAAAAATCATCATTGAAAGCGTCTAGTGAAGTTTGGTTTTGAAAATGGTAATTTTCATACCAAATTATGACTAAGTGCACGCACGTGTAACCTCATTTAACTTTGCATGGATATATCGCAAGTTCTTAGCGCGATTGCAATGAAAGAATGGTTTATAATGATGCGTAAACAATTTCTGATCTTCTGCTTGCAATATTCACGTTTTGAAACTTGAACGAATGTCATGTATGGCATGATCTTTAAAGCCAGCAAGATGATAATTGTAGTCTACTTGTTATCATACACCGGTGCCAATTTATAATGAACATTGAACATATATGCAAAACTATATTCAATCTCACAACAAAGGTCTGGCCTGTAGTAATATATTGAATTTGTAGAGAATGACGACTACTGAGTCAATAAATGACAATAACACCATCGATTCCTCGACCACACTTGTCTGAGGAATTTAACCGAATGCTGTTGTCATATTAATTTCGCTTTAGACATTAAATTCATTTTTCGAAATAATTCTATCGCACATAATCAAAACATCAAGTATTTTGAGAATTTGACTTAAATCACTCACGACGTCGTTCAGAAACATATTCACTGCCATTAAATTAAGGACCGCTCAATTATAGATCAAGGTTCTATTTTAGCATTTTCACTAAATTTCCTTTCAATTTTACTGGTAAAAGGGTTTTTTATTTCACAGAACAGGGCGATTAAAGTCTGCTACTTCTGAAAAGGCAAACATTGAGTCTTGTCTTGATAACTGCAAACTTGATTTCGCAAGTGATGAGAAACCATAGATATAATTTTTACTGTCATATTGAGCGAAAATTTCAACTTTATGACTTATAAATCAATGGATAAAAGGAGCCTTTTTATAAAGTTACATCAATGGCTTCTCTTAGGGTTCATAATAGAGAGTTATGTATTGATGAAAATAAATTTTGACACATCTTGCAATTCTTGAAGCCGTTTACGAATGAAGCGATGTTGCATGTCTCAGTAGGTTAAATGACATCTTACTCATTTCTTCTGGCTTCGTTCTGAGCCTAGTGAACTAGCTACTGTTGACTAAGTAGAACTTACTGTTTCTAGACGTATATGATCAGATCTTCAGCTGATAAATCAGTTACGAATTATGCACATAATAATTAAATTATACTAAATCGAATTCAAGCTAATATCACCTTATGAATTTTTCCATTTGTTTTCTTCTTCAGCTTCTTTGTTTTTTGTCGATGTGGAAGTCCGAGGATGTCCAATTTTCCGCAAATGCTAAAAGTTCTAAAATGCTATAAAATAGAAAAGGGGTAGGAATGAAGTATCGGAATTTTTTCGAATTTCATTGATTTGACAAATGCCCACTAAATTTCAACCTTTTCTTAATGGAAGCTCATGGTTTCGTAATAAGGAAGCCAATTATTAATTTAATGAAAACTAAAAATCATGCTGTTCGTTCAATTGGTAAAACCAATACCCTAGTCAGAAATTGAAATTATACTTTTTGCATTTTTAACGTGACACCATTGGTGACTCCAAAAGTCAAACTCCTATTTTAGACTGACGTTTCAGCGTTCCCGCATTTTCCTCATCCACTTGTACAGTTTTGTTAGATGGTTAGTGCTATTGGTGCTTTCAGATCACTGCTCATGTCGATGTACGTGTATGACTGATGCTCTGTCACATGTTTTGCTCAGTTATCAAAGAACTGGAGCTGGAGCGGAAAATGAATTAAAACATTTCTTCCTGCTAATTTTTACTGTACCTCGAATCACGTATCTCTTATGTAAGATGCCTAACATATTTAGGACACTTTTTGTACATTACTTGTGAAAGAATGACCCTTATTTTTTGCATCGTTATGTAATTTTGCCTTGCGACCAATATATTTGCCTCATGATAATCAAGTTTATTTTCCTTTGTTATATCGGTGCTTTATCTTAGAAAGCCTTCTGATCCGTGGTATAGCGCTAGGCCCTGATTCTTTTAGGAGGAAGGAAGTATTCCGCTGACAATAGAACTGATTTGGAAAAATAGAAATGTGCGACGATGAAGACATGTTTCTTAAAGCCTTTTTTAGCGAAACACTTCAATGGAATTGATTGAGCTACAAAGTGTGATTACATTAACAGATTGCCAATTGGTTGCTTTGCAGTTCTGATCAATGAACTGTTGTATAAACAGCTCTTTCTAACGATATTTCCTATAGCATCGAGTGGATTGTATCAATCATATTTTTAAACAGTATCTCTGTCGTAAAAATTCCAATGAATTTGTCGATTTTGACATCACTGAATTGGTATTTTTTTTATTAATTTTGATGCTATATAAGCAATCAACCATTGGTCGACGTGGAGTGAAATGCTTTGCTATCGACTCCAGAGTGGACCTGATGATATTATTGTGATCGGTTTATAACCTGATCAGAATCACAACTGTTCTCCGATCTATTGTCTAATGCTATTGCAAGAATTATATGCAGATGCCATGTAAACATTATTAAGATAATCGCACACAGCCGAAGATTGTCAAATTTATGATTAGAGAGAGAGAGATTTTTTATTCTCAAATGAATTCAATCATTTGTAGTTACAGACAGCTACTGATCACAAAAAATAAAAAGCTACACAACACTGTTTGAATTATAAAGTTGTGTGGCATACACCACAAAGGATTTCCTTCGACGTATCAAACGATGACGGGGAATTCGCAGTCGGTTCGACCCTCTCGTGTCTCGCCGACTAATGTTTTCCTGTCTGCCAGGGATAAGATGGTGGAGAGGATGATGAGTCTTCTTCATTTTCATAAATTGAGTGAGGACCATTTTGTTCAAATGCGTGATAATTTAGGTGTTTTGGTCAGTTCAAGAGCCTCATCGTAGGACAAAGTAGGATGAATGACTTTTAGAGCACTTTTTCGACTCTCTCGATGACCTGCTGTAGCATCTTCGACGTAAATGGGAACCACGCTGGGGATGCGTAGCCTACTCAAAAATGCTCCGAATGCACGTGTGATAGAGGCGAGTTAGTCCTTGACTACTGCCACCATAACGTTTTAGTGTTCGTAGCCAGGATATTCTCTGCATGGCCTTTTTTCTACAGAGTTCGACGTGATTCTTGAAAGTTAAATGTTAATCACCAGTTACGCCGAGAAGCTTCACACAGTCCATCTGTCGTATGTAGCTGTCTCCAACGAAAATGTGATCGACTTGGTATTCCTTTTTTGCACTGACGATGAGTTCAACAGTTTTGGATGCACTCAGGGACATATTGTTTTCTATGCACCATTGTTGGATAGCTTTGTTGTGAAGATCTTGCTTGTTTTTCGAAGAGGAAATGCTCACTGTTACGTCATCCGCATAGATGTCAAAATCGCTGTTGGGATTTAGGTCGGAAAAGTGAGCCACAGCCAAGGCCCCAAGACTGATCCCTGAGGCACTCCACCTGATACTTCCGCTTCTCGCGAGGTCGCGCCTTGAAAGACGACTACTTGCTTGCGACTTGCGAGATAGCTTTGTGTCAAGGCGATGAGACCAGGGTCAATGTGGTTGTGCAGCTGCTTAGGCAGAAGGAGCGCAGGTCGCATTCTGTCAAATGCACGTGTCATGTCAATCATGATGGCTCTTACGAAGGTTGAGCCAGCGTCTAGAGCTTCGGTCCACTTGTCAAAAATCGATATTAACGCATTTGTTGTACCACCGTTTTCAACATATGCATGTTGGTTCGGCAAAGAGAGACTGTGTTGGTACCTGTCACAGTTAGTTTTTTCGACGATTTTTGATAGAATCTCGAGAAGGGATATAGCGCGAAAATCCGCACATGCTGACGGAAACTTTTTCTTTGGAATTGGACGCACTTTGGCACACTTCCATATGTCAGGAAAGTGGCGCTTGGAAAATATGTTGTCAATTATACTCATCAGATGTTGAATTATGAAGCCACTGCCGTTCTTGAGTAACCATGCTGGGATGTTTGATATTCCTGAACTTTTGTGCTCATTGATATTTGACAGGTTCCTGAGGACCTCGTATGTATTGGGAGGTTTGACACTGTTACCAAGTGGAATGTCAATGCTGGGTTCGTTAATAGTTGTTTCATTTGTTATTGAAGCAAAGTACGCGCACAGCTTCTCTGCTGCTTCAATATCATTAACCCACTCGCCGTCAAGATGTGTTTGTTTTGATGGCGACACTTTTGGATCACTCTTCGGCTTCCGATTTAGAAGAATATTGACGTGGATTCAACACCATTGCCTTGGATTCAAATCCGTGTTGAGTTTAGAGTTCACAAAATTGGACTTCCTCTCAGTTATCCGTGTTTTAATAAGTGAGTTGAAGAATTTGACTTTTTCGAACTTTCCTTGGCGATAAAACTTTGTTTTCGCGCGCCTCCATTTCAGGATGGTTTCATCAATCCATGGCGGATGACGTTTTGGCTTCGATTTCATGATCACATTTGATTGTTCGAGAATACTTGATAATGTTAGATTCATCATGGCAACCTGCATCTCAACATTCGTCTCATTTAGTACGTTGTTCCAGTCACACGATGCGAGTAAATTAAGTGCTAGGCTTTTGTTGATTTTCTTCCGAGGTTCGGGTGGCAGATAGAGTTTTCGGTCGTGTATTGCAGTCGCACAAAAACAAGCGTGATCACCAAGTCCCAGGGGCTCAGTTTAGAGACAATCCATGGTATCGGAGTTATGTTGCAAAACATGAGGTCAATACAAGCCTTTCCTGTAGTAGGGAAGTTTATAATTTGTGACAAACCATGCGTTTCCTGAAGCTCTTCGTATTTCATTCTATTAAAATCACCAATAATCGCAAAGTATGCGCTCGGAACAGATCGGAGTGAATCAGTCAGTGTATTATTGAAATAATCTATAGTCGATCTGTCGTCAGCATTTGGTGGATGATAGACGATCGAAAGTACTAAATCTTTCGATGGATATTGGATCATGATTGTTAAGATAGATGTGGTATTGGTCTTGAATTCACTCAATTCTTTGTAACTCAGCGAGATACAAAAAAAATATAACAAAAGAAAGATGTCAAAAACGCCCTGCAAAAACCGCAAATGTGCCAAGGATGGATATGGCATTTCCACTCTGAACGGCGCAACGGACTCTGGAACGGCGGGATGTTGGATGGGAAGAGGAAGGTTGTTCTTCGTCTCCGGGGTCTTCCGATTATACGAGCTGATTTTTGTCTCGCAAATTTGATTGCAGATGGACCCCATGCTCCCATCGTTTCTAGCAGGAAGGGGATGTAGACTGTGAAAGAAGTAAAGTCTGCATATTTAGACATCTTTCTGCTTTGCCAGCAGTTGCGCTGCCTGCTGAACGATGCGACGATTATAGCGCTCGGCTCGGGTGACATGTATCTCGGCAAAGTGAAGTCCCAATGTTGTTATGAATGTAGAGACAGCAGCCACCACCCATCCGGTTCGGTCTATCACATCTGATGACGCTGTAGCCAGGGATGGAAATGGACTCGTCGTCAATCTAGTTGTCGAACCAGGTTTCTGCTACACCAATTATGTCGGTAGCATTGGAGATTGCACAAGCAGATAATTCATTGGTTTTATACCTCAAAGATCTTGCATTGCAATAAAGAATATTTGATGGGAAATTATGACATTGTGGCATAGGTAGCTGGTTTAGATTACTCAGTGGTCGAAGAAAGCGAGTTCGAGTTGGCGTTGGAGTAGCGGCACACCTGTGTACACATGGGACTGACGGAATCTCAACAGGATAAACATAATTGCTATTATTAGCAAAATTGGGTGGGCGAGAGCAAGCGGAATTCCATCTGTGGTAGTGGGAAATCCCATCACCATGGTGGCGACGGGTAATGCGCACTGGTATAGGTAGGCACAGATCTAGAAAGGGATCCCTTTCTAGATCTGTGGGTATAGGGAACTGAGAAAACAATGGTAGAGGCGATACATGCACTGTCGTGGAAACAGGTGGCCGAATGGAGTCTTCATATGGAGAGATTTGGGAGATATAGTTTCCTCGAGTGATAGCGAGATGTGGTCGTGCAGGCAAGGCAGTAGAGAGCACAGGTTGGCATTGAGACGGAACACATGTAGGAGATAAGCGCGGGCGGTGAGGCTGGTCATGACAGAGCAATGTAGCAGGTGGATCGATGAAAGAGTGGCACGGCGGAGAGGAGACACAGAGAGACGATGAAACCGGATGAACATGGGAAGGCGGCTTCAGCAGTCGGTAAAACCATAAAGCTCTCCTTGTCTGTCTATCTAACCTTGGGGTATATGGAAGTCGCAAACGAAGGAGGTCAGGGCGAGTGTACATCAGTCGGGAACTGTTGCAGGGATTAGTCATCAATGACTGATAATAAAGGCGGTGAATAACCAAAAACAAAAGAAAAATGAGCAAATAGCAGAGAGAGCTTAGAGCGGCGAAGTTGCTGTTGATGTATTCGAAGAGACTATGAATAAACGAACACTTTGATGTAAAAAAATCATAGCAAGGAGTCCAAATAACAAAACAGTGAACGCAGGAAAGTTACTGAGCTCGAGACAGAGGACATACGTCCTTCCTGTCAGACCGCTAGCAGTGATTAATTTTTCATATAACTCGAGGGACACTTTACTTAACATGGGATGCTGGTTTGAATCAGCAAATGGTATGTTCAACTATAAAAAGATATTTAAGTTCATATGTGATGAGTTTATTAGAAATGTCATGAGTAAAGTAGCACCGCTGAACTTTGACATTTACAGATTTATAGTTGGAAAGAGTCAGGAGTATTTTATCATGTCATTATTATTATTACAAATGTGTACAACATTTTTCCACTGCTATCCGGCAATCATTTTCAGGTACAAAATAATCTATTGATGTTAGCAGCGAGTTTAAATTATTAGTTTGAAAATGATATTTACAATGAGAAGATATACGGTATGGTATAAGTATATATGAACAGGTTGCACTGGGTTACAGATCTTTACCAGTAGCAAAAGGAGAATTGACCTGACATGAAAGATGATTAATGATGAGCTATGTTAGTAGAGTAGGTTAAGGAAAGTAGTTAGTGAAAAAGAAATTCACGATAGCTGTCAAGTTCAGTTCCACTATTGATAGACGGTTTGAGCTTAATGTATAAAGAATGCCTCACGTATTCTCGAATTAGTATTATCGTTGTCATGGGCCAGAATGTCTACAGTTGGAGTTGAGAGGTGTTCTTTAAAGCGGTTATGAATTGGTTGTATATTGGTGCCTATATAAAGTTTGTCACATTTCTTACAGCTTACTTTATAATTAACATTTTTTCGGTTACATAATTGTTTGTTAATAATTGGACAATTTGTAATAGAACATAGCTTCATATTTTTTCCATTCTTTTTTAGTTGTTGACGAAGTGTCTTGTTGCGTCTAGTCAATCGAACGTTGAGTTTGTGTTTATAAAAAATTTGCTTTATTCTTGAATCAGTATAATTGTCTGTAATGTATGGGAAAGGGAAATGTAAAACATACTTATTGACCCATTGATTGCTTCATTTTTCGGTTTTCTTTCGTCATTGGAGTTTCATGTTCGAAGATCTTATGATATTCTCGTTATATCTGTTCATGCGTAATAAGTTGTCAAATTCTTCTTTGTGCTTTTTGAGACTTAATCTATCTGAGCATCGTTCAGAAATTCTCTTCTTCTCATTCAGGATGAAATTCATTTTCGTCTTTGTTGGCATATGTGACTTAGAATGTTCTTCTTTGTAGCTTTCTTATAGAATTCAAGTTGAAAGTCATGAGATGAATTTATAGTGATTGTGAAGTCGAGAAGACTTAGAGTTTTATTATCATTACTAAGGTACTCAATTTCAAATTTTATGTCTGGATGCTGAGCATTTAGAGACTACAAAAGATCCAGAGCCTGTTCTACACTATTCGTTAAGGCGAAGCGATTATACGTATCGCTTGAATAAGGGCAGATGGTTGATGTTTTGGAGATCATTATTTTCGAGTGTCTCTATGGAAATTGAAGCAAGTAATCCAGAAAGGGAGTTACCCATTGGTAAGCCTCTGATTTGTTGGCAAATTGTATCTTGGTAATGAAATAATGTATTATGAAGAATGATATTTAAAAGATTTTGTATGTTGCTCAGCGATAAACCTTTGATATAAAGAACATTATTGTCTTCAAGTTTGCTACGGCCGATTTCAAACAATTTGATATTTACATTTATCGACGAACGCCGCTTCGAAATGCTATCTGGCTTAAATCCACTCCTTTCAGTCTGTCTTGGCGACAAGAATTATTTCTTTATTAAGGATCGTATTTAACAAAAGTAGATGTCTTCAATGACATTCATGTTGACGACAGAAGATCTGTGAATCTCATAATCAGGCAGCCAGAACGAGTTTCCGCAGGGACGAAAACGAGACCTTCATAGACTGATGTGCATCTTATGCCTACTACAAATCTGCGCGTCTGACGAGTTCCACCTGCTTTCTTCTTCATGTCAAACAGGATCAAAGAAAAACACATGTGCATCCAATAGGACACAGATTCAGTCTTTGGTTTAAGAGAAATTTTCTATGTTTTCGCTTATTAAGTTAAAAATATTTAGTCTACAGCCATAATGTTTTGCGTGGAAAATCTTCAGGTCATTTCTTATTATGTGTATTATCATGTTTTCAATCGACTAATGCATGTAAGGATGTGGTTGAATGTGGATTAAATTGCTCAAGATACTTGTGCTTACCGACATTACCGACTTACCGACATGGGCTTGCCAAATCTGAATTGTTTACCTTCATAGAAAGGTGTGCGTGAGCATGAAAGGAAATGACTTAAAGACATTCCATGTCAAAAATTATGACTCTAGGCTAAGTGCCATTCGCTTAATCAGAGAAAATATAGAAAATTTCATTTTTTCCAAAAATTCAATCTGCGTCCTTTTGGATTTACATGTACATACGTTTTTCTTTGATCCTGTCTGTCAAGAAGACTAACCAGGTGGAACTCGGCAGACGCACAGATTCGTTATAAGCATAGGGCGCAGGCCTACACCATTCTATGAAAGTCTCATTTTCGGCCTCGCTGCCTGCAGAAACTCGCTCTGGCTGCCGAACTGGTACCTGGATTTCGCTATGGGCGATATCAATAAACATTTCTTAAAAGATTTTTCACTTTTTGTGATATCAACCAGACCTCAAATGGCAGCAAAATCGATGTTCAGACTGCCGCTAAAGTTTAAATTTCAGGTGTCCTTCAGAATCCAAATGGTAAATTATCAATTCATTCTCAGTTTTAAGCGCTCAGGTTGCAAGCCCAACATTCACACTAACTAAAAACGCGCCTTAAAAATATCCTTTATGATCATCACTAGCTAAGCAGATCATACAGATTCGACAAAGATTTCGATTATTATCTGATTAAACCCATGTTCTCTTTTTCTCCACGCATCAGGAAACATTTTACGTCAATTTAAAAGTCAATTGATGCTAGGATATAGCATTTATTGCAATTGTTATCCAATATTCCGTATGCCAATTTTTCACAATTTATCAAGATTTTTGAATATCTATCTCGGTTTCAGTTCGAGTTAATTTGTACATCGATTATGCCAATAAATCATTTTTCGCGAATGCAGGTATGTCAATAAATGCGTGCAGCTTTGTTTACCGTATGAATGGGATTATAAGACCAGCATTTATGATAACCACAGCTATAAATATCATTATATTTATCACAAACATTGTGATATCAATTACCTTCAGCATCAATGGAAAACTTGATCTTGGAATTTTCGCAGCTTGAGTTTCTGATGTGATTGAAAATCGAAAACCCCCATGCTCTGAATAATATTGGAGTAAAACACATTCAAATAAATTAACAGTGCTCAGGGTATAACTTATTACCATTGCAATTGAAAGTATTGAATAATTTGATCTTGGCAATAGAGAATCAAGAAGAAGAAGAAACAATATGCAACCGAATGATAGGCTAACTATGTACGAAAGTCTCACACCATCATAAATCGAGATACACGGAGATGCGGCTATCATTGCTGTTAACAGTAGAATTGGTAATTGAAATATTAATATGTAATATCCTGCGACGCGTCGTATTCGAATTTCAGCACGAAGGGTTGGCATTTCGTAATATTTTCCATGGACAAAATATGGTTGAAGATGCGATTTAAAAATGATGCGTTCAACTCGCCATTCTGAATAATTATTTTCAAAGCCTAGCATGTTCTTCGTCTTTTCAGGAGATGCTACCAGACTGAGATATCGAAGGTAACCTGAATGCAGAATGATTGTGCAATCCATGAAATCTGTCGGGAAACGTCTGACGTACGCATTACAGCCGCTGTGAAGTGAGTACACATAACGAAGTGTCACTCCTCCCTGTAAAAATAAATGAAGTTTCATCATTTTCAGTTATGCAAATAATTTCATGAAATTTAGCTCAAAAATTCGTCCATACTTGGTGACGTTTTTGAACAATATTGGCGTCGAAGTTTAGCCGCCATTAACTCAAAACATGGTCATGAAGAAAGCATTTGGTGATGACTCTTGTTTAGTGGTAGAAACCTGTCATATCGTAGTAACCAACCGAAAAAGGAAGTACTTACAAAGACTCGTCAGTTTTAAAAGCCTAATTTTTTGAAACGAATGGCTTGGAAGCGAATAGATAGTTGAACAGGAGATTCCGGCATTTACACTACTAAGCGTCCTCAACTCTGTAAACTGATGGGCTATTATTATGGACTTGTCAACAATTCAATATCTTTTGTCAACTATTCAATGTTTATAGCTAATGGTCGATTAAATCTGATATTTAATGATTTAAATGTTGAAAAGATTAGGATGAATTTCCAATGAATAAGTCTACTTTCTGAGAGAAAAATGAAGGTTAGATATAAATGAGTTACATTTATCACTATTAAACAACACAAATAACTTCGTCCTCATCAAGAAAGAGCACAAATTTTGAATGACCTCAGATCTAACTCAAATAATGGCTTTTCATACATCTATGAACAAAGCTTGGCTTTCTTTTTTTTCAGCATAACTTCGACATGAGAACCTAAATCTAAACTCGGGCTTGTCAAACTGGGCGCTCTTTGTATAGGAGGCTTTTAATGTCTCTATTCCTTGAAAGTGGTCAGTTACAAAAGCGTGGGCGAAATGAGAGTGAAAAGTAAAGTGCAATCTTGCCATGAGATCATTTTCCGTAGAATAACTTCTAAGGCCAGTTTTTCTGGGTTCTGATAAAAAATAAAAAATATTTTTAGGTTTTTGCTTAATAGATCGAAATTCAGCCTCCCTCGAATAATATTCAATATGATCCGCATTAGGAAATCACAAATGTTCAGAATGTGACTAGGTAAAGCTTTGCAATCATAGTCTAGTTTTGTCCAGTCAAAAGTTGTCATTACAAATCCTTAACAACAGGATAGTGTGCGCATTATATTATATTCCCGGTACCGTCTATATGGATTTTATAGACATTTCAGGAGTTTATAATTGCTAAGGCACAACAGCTACTGAGATCAACTAAATGCAACGTAATCCGATTTTTCCAACCGCAGAAGAGACAGGCAATATAAAGCAGACTACGCTAATTCTGTCTATAAACTGATGGAAGCCATCAGATTGGATTACAAGCGAATAACCTAGCTTAAATCCGCTTCTAGAGTAATTTATCCTACTTCTCCAAATGTGTTGCAGCGAATGTTCCACTTGGAATAAGTTTTAACTAAATCTAAAAAATACATGCGCACTTGCCATTTTAAACGTTGACACTTAGAGATTACAACATTTAGCCTACAGGCCTATTTACCGTTTTTTTGATAAAAGCTTGGTCCGTTTCAGGATTTGCGTTGACTTTGGTTTGTCCATTCGAATTGGTGAGAAATAATTGAGGTCTCCATATTCTTTTAACCGAAGAAATGATCCAATCTGTATTTGCGTATGTAAGATTCCACTTCATGTTGAAATCGTACCACATACACGTGAACGAGACTGTCGGTTTTATGGACTCACTTGAGGTATCAATGCCACTAAGACTATGCAACATAAAGAGTACTGTGATTTTCATAGGAGCTTCAGAAGGCTTTTCAACTGGAATGACAAAGGGACTAATATTTCGAGATTCAAGCAGTTTCTGTACTTTTATAGCTTCACTATAACTGTACGATGCAGCGTAGGACAATGGTGGTACCAAAAGAATCAAATAAATCAACATTGCCCAAGATAGTTGAGTCAGGTTTCACAATCTGAGGTCGGAATGCGAAGCAAATACGAATTTTCATTTATATTGCTTATATATATTTAACTAATTCGATTAAGAGGATTTATGAAAATTTAAATGAATTTAAGCACGAAAATGCTGCATGATCTAGGAGGAATAATAGGCGTAGCCATTACTCAGATTATTTTGAATCTTCTACCTATGCATACACCAACATGTTCCATCCCTTGCAGGCAACAAAGAAGTTGTTTCACGTTTCAATTATTTAATTTATGAGAAGGACAGCAGAATGATTATTCTTATGAGTTCTCCTTTCAACTTAAATTGGTATTATATCATTTAGGCAAAATTTCGTTTACACAAGTGACATTAAGGTCGGTTGTTTGTGACGATTCTGCGTTGTCTCCGTTTCGTTGTTAATTTTCTGCTTGGTGGCTTCCAACGACTATTGGTGAAAAAAAATTATATCGGTAGGATCGTCGTTACTTGAGTAACATCAATCTCCCATCGTCCTTTCACGTCGTGTTCAGGTTCATTCATTGCTGGGATTATTTCTCATTTGTGTCTCTTTTGGCTGAAGACTGTTCGGTTCGTCGAAGCGTGTTATTTCACTCATTCAAAGAACTTCAATCTACATGCAGCGGATGGATACTGCACGAGCATTCTGGATTTCTCGGGTTATTTCGATCATTCAACATAAAAAACAGTCATGTTTGTCTGGTCTATTGGGTCAGCGGTCTGTCTCCCGCGATTGGTGTCCAAGGTTCAAATCTGTGAATGCGCTATTTTTGGCATTTTGCCAATCGACAAAGTCATGCCTGCGCAAGATGATCATCAAGTTCGAAAGTCAGTACGAAATACACGACCTCATGCTGCTTGTGACTTAACATATAAAAAACTACTTAAAATACTAAAAATATTAAATCTCTGATGGACACTCAGAAAAAGGAATTATTTCTTGCATTTCTTCTAAAGTGGATGAACTCCAACACCGCAAGTAGTCTGATTGAGAAGATTGATGGATCAGAGGAGAAAGTGACGGCACTACTGCAGTTTAGTGCACCCTCTTTTACCCCTACTGCAGTTTAGTGCACCCTAAAATGCATGTGAGAACAACATGATTTAATCAACAGAATGAATGCCGTTCGTTCTTCCCTATAGTTATAAATGAGTGTCTTTGTGTCTTCGTCTTCGTCTTCGTCTTCGCACATTACACCGAGCGCGCGCTTCGGTGTAATGTGCGTAGTCATCGTTTGCGGGAGAATGCGCCGTTGTTTTAGGGTGCACTAAACTGCAGTAGTGCCGAAAGTGACCTCAAGAACAGGCAGGAAGATCAGCAGCGTGAAATTAATGAACTATATGCTATAGCCGCGTCTTTCTCTGATCCTGAAGCACTGATACGGGAAAGTCAGGATAGAATGAGTCGCAGTAATAATATCGTTGTGTATGGATTATCAGAGAAATCGTCAGGAACAATTGACGACAAGTACGACCAAGAACAATTTAGACGGGTGGTCAACTACCTTGGAGTTTCAGACATTGACATTAAGTCAATGCTGTCGTGTCGGTAAACCACGAAAAGACTGGAATCGTTTGCTTCTTGTTAAAATAAAAGATATCAATTCCAAGAAAGAATTGTTGAAAAACTCAAAATCCTTTAAGAACTCGGAATTTCACTTTGTCTTTTTGAAGCATGATCTTGCCCTCATGCAACAAGATAGGGAGTGGAACTTGAGGAAAGAATTCAAAATGCGTAGAGGCAGCGGTGAAGACGTAGTGATTTTTTGCGGTCAAGTCAAATCAGGAAGTGAATTAAAGCATTTTCGTCAGTGATTTTACCCACCTCATGTCGCCGCTTGCCTTCATTTATATCTACTAATGCGAAGCGTGCATTGCCGAAGATTGATTGCATCCATGCTAGAATCTCTAGTAATACTAACCTACTGCAAAACTTCGGTTACATAAATTGGTATTTTGTTGAACTGGTTTATTATAGAAATCATCTACAGATCATGATCTTTGACAGAGGAACAGACACTTTTCGTTAAGTATATCAACAATTTTCTGAAATTTCTATGTTAAAATTTGCAGTTACACCAACGAAAAGTGTCTGTTTGTACACTTTACTTCATCCTCTGTCACTGAATGATAACTCATTTGAAAGATCATGATCTGTAGATGATTTCTATAATAACCAGTTCAACAAAATACCAATTTATGTAACTTTTATGAGCAAAAATTCGAAAAAATGGAGTCAACACCTTAAATGTCACAATTTTACCATTGGAAATACATAGGATTGTGTTATCCTCTCTATTTCTGAAAAGCAAATGATCTGATCCGGCAGACGCGAAGTTTTGCAGTAGGTTAGAAGTGTTCTATGCTATGTGAAAGTTTTATGTACTACCTCGTTCCCTGCACAACTTCACGCTGGCTCCCGGACTATAAAGAACTGGTCATTTTTCGCAGCCACTGAGTCAGATGCTTTGAACAATTTTACCGTATTCTGAGATGATCGTTCTGATGGACGGGTAGGTGGTGGCGTCGTGATGTGGATTAAAGACTCTCTTCATCCACATCGATTTGATCTTATTGGACATAATTATGGCTCGAACAGTATGTGGATCGTTTTCCATCAACTCAAGCTTTGCTTCGTGTTCATTTATTTGCCCCATCCTGCGTTATTCAGTCTTAACTTACAGCTGTTCATGGCAAATAACATCGATAATGTTCTGCTTCATTATCCGGATTATGATATTGCAATAACCGGGGACTTAAATCGTCTGGACATTTCATACTTGTCGAATTCATTTGACTTGTGCAATGTTGTGAAAGGCCCCACTCGTCTTAACGTCATTCTTGACTTTGTGCTCCTATCAACTGCAACAGCATCTCAATACAACGTTGGAATTGGCCCTCCTATTTCCGCCAGTGATTACCGAACTATTTTGTGTATTCCGAATTGCCGTCAAGCAGTAGAATGTGCACTTCTTTTGATTTGCGATCATCGAACATAGATGCCTTTCTCACTCAGTTGGCTAGTATTAACTTCAAACCAATGATGCGGACTCCGGCTCCGGACTCCGACTCCGGGTGGCAAAGATATATAGCCTAGTTTTTTGAAAAGAAAACTGGTAACCTTCATCATAGATTACTATAGGCTTACCTGAACCTCTCTTTAGTGATCATTGTTGTAACAAATCAATTATCAATCACTTCTAAGAAAGTTTATCAAATATTGCTTTAAGTTGGATGCATGCGACTCGGCTCTTCACATCTTGTTGATGTGTGCTTCACACGGTTTTTCTCCAGTCTCTACCAGGCAGGAAAATCCCCCATCCTTCTCCAAAAAATATGAGTACGCTTTCGATTTTAATATGCGGTTTGGAGGATAGATCAAACACGATTAATGTGAGGGTACGAGGTAATGTTCTCTTAACAAACTCGTATTTCATTTTTGTCTCTGACGTGACCTTTGGTGCGTAGGTGTGATCGAGGCTAGGAAGGCTTGTCTTCTCTACTAAATCACCGAGTGAAAAGACAATCCTTTTTCACTATCACGCTTCATTCCCTCAACTATTACAAGCTTTGCATGCAGCAGTGTCTCTGTACTTTTGTTTGACGGAGAAAATTGACATCAAGACAGTGACAGCTATGCACGAGGATAAATAATTTGCTTGTATTATATTTCGGGTCTAGTTATCACCCGGAGTCCTATTATTTGATAGGACTCCGACTCCATCAAAAATGATAGTACTCCGGGACTCCGACTCCGCATCCCTGCTTCAAACCGTTCTACGATATGCGGATATTACTTGACCGGAAGTGTAATTTCTTCAATGATGTCATTTAACGTTGCTTCTTCAGAAACATTCCCTCTACTACGGTTATCATGAGCTCCAAGGACAAACCATTCATAACACCTCTGATCAAGTCATTAATACATTCAAGATGGAGGCTTACCGGAACAGAAATTACAACCTCTATGAACACCTGAGCGACAGTCAAATCGCTAATAGAAGCCGAGAAAGTCAATAGAAGCCGAGAAAAGTGAAGTGGGCCCAAAAGTCTTGCTCTGGCCCCAAGGAGTTATTGAAAGTTGTAAATGAAGTGCGTGGAACAAGGAATCCCTTGCGCGATAGATCCTATTTTAAATTAATTTTCATCGAGCTTCGAGGCTGCTGAATTCAGCAACTCACTATTATGCATTTCTCGAACGCAAGGAACGCCCATAGTATCTAGTCGAGACCATAATGAAAATTGGGTTCCTCTTGTTAATCAAGAAGATGTGTACAAACTGCTATCAACCGTAAAGCTGCATAAGGCCACCGGCCGCGATAATGTCCCTTTCATTATCTGCAGAGAGGCTGCAATGATTATCAGTGCACCGTTGATCCACATCATTAACGTATCTATTCTCACCAGTGGCGTAGCCAAGGGGGACATGTCCCCCTCCGAAATGAAATTTGAGCGGGGGACACTCTTTGTGTTTTATACGGGGGTATATTAACATCATTCTATGTCGAATTATTAATTTATTAATGTGAGAATCTGAAATCCTACAGTAGCGCGCTTGGTTAAGTTTCGCATGTCCCCTGTTGCGCAACGATCGCGAGAGATGTTCATTTCTGTGAGTCAGATAGTCGGTCAGGGTCCGATACTAGATGTACTGTCACGGACGTCTCGATATGGCTGGTAACCGGGACACGACACGATTTTGCGACACCGACAAGTAGAGGCCATTCATGACTGGGTATGTAAACGCCTTATAACGCCATATAACGAAATTATTAATTAAGTATAGGCTTATATTAATTAAGCCACATTTATTTCTCCCCCTGAAATGAAATCCTGGCTACGCGACTGATTTTCATCCGTCATTTTCCTTCAATATGCAAGCAAAGTGTCATCAGTCCATTTCCCAAGTCTCGTCCTCCGTCCTTGGATGAGTTAATGTATATTTCACTTTCGCCAATACCATCTAAGATACGTGAACGGCTGATTTTGAGATCCGTCATGCTTTTGTTCTATATGTCTTATAGTAAATATCAGTTTAAAAAAATTTATCGACAACGGCTGCTCTGATACTTTTACACGGGGAAGTTATTTCTGCACTCGATCAGACGACTACCTTGGTCACTGTTGTTCTTGCTTATAACTTCAGCAATGCTTTTCAAAAATTTCCCCATAACGTGATAGTCAAATGCCTGAAGGACAATTGCTTTCCCGGTGGTTTCATTAATTGGGTAGCTGATTATCTCTCCAACAGGACACAAGCGGTGAAAATTCACAATGCCATCAGTGATTCTCTAAGTATCAAGTGGTGTTCCCCAGGGCTCAATATTAGGTCCTTTCCTATTTAACTCGGTTGTTGGATCCCTATCACCTGTATTTGCATCTACTACATTTGTCATACCGATTCACTCAAATAATTCGAGTCATCAATCGATCGATTCACTCAAAACACTCATCAGACGCCGTGGGTGACGGTCGTGTTCTTCGTATGCTCTCGTAGTATTGTGTTTTGGTGTCATTTCTCGTGTTTCTGAGTGTTTGGTGGTGGAGAATTTGGTATTGTTTTGTTCGCCATCACCCGCTGGATACGTTGGAGTTGGTCTTGTGTTTGCCCTGCTATTCGTTTACTGGATATTAGTGATTTTCCTCCTTATTTCCACTTCAACGCGTTTGATCATCGCTCATTATTTGTTGGTGTCACGAATCAGTGTTGGTTATTCCAAATTGGATTTCCGCAGTGTCCCTGTCTCGCGTGGTCTTCGGGCATAGAAATTGTTCGTGTCTTGTGCTGCCATGCTTTGTTACAGTGGTTTTGTCACTGAATAATCGTTGTAATCAGCTGATTTCATACTTTGGGCCGTAAACCCCTGTTCGGTGATCATTCAATTATCGATTTTTTGGTGACGTCATTGGTGATAACTTGGCAACTGTGTCTCTCTTTGGTTATTATTATCTTCATTTCCTCTACATTGTTTAACCACTATGTCTGCTGGAGAAGCCGATCAATCTTTGTGCTTTGATGATGCCAGGCGGCTATCTATGTCACAAATTAGCAAACTGTCCAAAAGACAATTGGCAGAAGCTCTCAAAGATGCGATTGGATTCGCTGATGAAAGTGACAAGGTACAGACGGGCTTCGACCCGCCAGACCCTAAAGATGGTAGTGGCAGATGCATTGCGCAGCCTGAAACAAGAATTAATGGACGAGCAAAACCAGAAACTTTCGATTTTGAAAAATGAGATGGATCAAGCTATGCTTAAGCTCAATGGCCAATTTCTTGAGATGAGGCACGAAATAGAGACGGAAATAATTCAAGAAATGAAAGATAATGAAAACCGAAGAAATAATTTGATTGTGTTTGGCTTGTCCGAATCACAAGACAATGCAGATGGTGAAAATCACGATAAAGTTGGGATACGCAATCTGTTAGACGGTAGGCCTATAGGGGAAAATTCTGACGACAAGAATTTCCCTGTACATTTTCGCCTAGGTAGAAGATCAGGCAAGATCAGACCTATTAAGCTGGTCTTTGATTCGTTTGATGAGAAACAGCGCGTAATGAAAGCATTCTTTCGTAAACGTAAAAATGATGCTAAATTTATGGAGAGGGTATTTGTGAAGCCCGATTTAACGTTGTGCGAACAAATGGAAGAGCGACGGCTGCGTATTGAATTGAAAGCTCGCAAAGCATCTGGTGAAAACGTCATTATACGTAGAGGTAGAATAGTTCAGCAGCCTTTTCGTTCAGGCTCGGACTACTCCTAACATGAAGCCTCCCAGTACATGCAGTGATTCACAAGGTTTCACCTTCTCACCTGACATTAGATCTAAGAATTTCTCCTGTGATTTGTTGAAAATATCGTGTTTTTTAGCTAACGTTCGATCAATCTGTTACAAGCTGCATGCTCTCAAAACTTTCATTAGTTTTTACGACCCCGACATTTTTGCTGTAACAGAATCATGGGGCCGTCCAAGCTTAACTGATGCTTTGCTTGCACACCCAGAATATGTCGTTTTCCGCAAAGATCGTTTGCATAATTTTGATGGTGGTGTGCTGCTATTTGTCAAGAAAAATTATTGCCAGTTGCGCATACATTTACCGTATCAAACGACTTTCAAGACTCTGTTTTTTGCACTGTGAAAGTTTCTGATCAAAAGCGTATGCTTGTATCGTTCACCGAGCAGTTCTCAGATGAATGACGTAGCTTTTGCTGCTGTTATCGATCACTTGTGCGATTCATTTTCTGGTCCCATTGTGTTTTTTGGTGATTTGAATTGTCCTGACATTGATTGGTCTACAATGTGTGGACCTTCAAGCTATGATTTCTTGATTGATGCCTGCAACAGTAACTTTCTTAACCAAATGGTTGTTTCTCCTACGCGTAATGACAATATTCTTGATGTTGTTATAGTCAATGATGAATCTTTTGTCGAAATGGTTGAAGTTATCGAGCCATTTCCCGATAGTGATCATAATGTTGTTCGGTGTAAACTTGTCTTTACCTCTGATCGTGCTGATAATGGCGTGCTTGCCCCTCTTAATATGTCAAAACGCTTCGATTTTTCTAAAGCTGACTGGGATAAATTCCGTCTCATTTTAAGCACTTCAATTACAGACAGTTTCTTTGACTCGACGGACTCTGAGATGTTGTGGTCAACCCTAAGAGATATTATAATTCAAGCAGCTAAAGATGCAATACCATTAATTCAAAGACAGAAGTCTCTCAGTGGTGTTCCCTTGAAAGGCGAGGTCCTGCGCGCTTTCCGAGCGAGGAAGAGAACTTATCGAGCGTGTGGCATGTCTACATCTTCAGTACGTGAGCAATTGCGAAGGGAAGCGGATGAGAGACTAAGTGAAGCAATTTCTGATTACAACAGAGAGCATGAACAATTAATTGCACGCAATTGTAAGCGCCATCCCAAAACTTTCTGGAGATACATAAACTCCTCTCTTTCTTGTAAGCCTTCTATAGCTCCTGTTTTGAAACCTGATGGTCATTTTGCTGTATGTGACTCCGAAATTGCAGAAACTTTTAGTGATTTTTTTGCTTCGGTTTTTTGTAATGATGATGTTGTTCCTCCGTCTTGTGACTATCCAGTTTTCCATCAAATTTCAAATGTAGTTGTCACTGAAGACATTGTTCGCTTTCATTTAAAGAGTTTGAATCCATTTTCAACACCTGGTCCTGACGGTATTTCAAATAAAATGTTAATTGAAGGTGGCCCATGTCTCATAAATGTTCTCAGCCGTTTGTTTACATTGTTCACACAACAAGGGTTTGTTCCCTCTGATTGGAAAGTTGCCTGTGTAATTCCCATTTTCAAGAAGGGTTGTAAGTCGGATTGTTCTAATTATCGACCCATCAGCCTTACTTCTTCAGTTTGTAAGTTATTAGAGAGAGTTGTTAAATGTGTTATTCTTGATCATGTTATCTCTCATTCCTTATTGAATAACTCGCAACATGGCTTTCCACCTGGTCGGTCAAGTACAACCGCTCTTTTGACATTTCTTGAGTGTATTTCATCATCCGTAGATGATGGTAACTGTTTTGACGCAATTTACATTGACTTCTGTAAAGCTTTTGATAAGATTCCGCATAAACACCTCATTGTCAAATTAAGATCTTTTGGCGTTTCTGGTGCTTTACTGAGATGGTTGACATCATTTTTGTGTTATAGAAAGCAATATGTTCGAATTAATGGCTCACATTCAGATCTAGCAAGCGTATCCAGTGGTGTGCCCCAAGGCAGTGTGCTGGGTCCTTTACTGTTTTTGCTCTATGTAAACGACATTGACAATTCATGTAGCGGGTCTTCGCTCATTTTAAAATTTGCGGATGATGTTCGGATTACTTACCAGTGTCGTCAGGTACTTTTACCATTCATCTGCAAGATGATTTGAATTATTTACTAAATTGGAGTAAAAAGTGGCTGTTATCCATCAACCCAGACAAGTGTAGATGCATTCATTTTGATGACAATAACCCTCGACAATCTTACAGCATGAACAAGTCGTTATCCCAAATGTGAGAGAAATTTTGGACCTCGATATCCTCATCTCTGACAATCTGAGCCCGTCTAAAGAGTGTTTCCCTGTTGTCACCAAAGCCAATAAAATGTTTGGTGCCATCAAAATGGCATTCAAATCTCTTGACAACCATTCCATGTTAACTTTGTACAAATCTTGCGTTCGGCCACTTGTAGAGTACTCGTCAGTTGTATGGTCACCCTACTTCGTGAAGGATTCCGACGCTGTTGAAAGAGTCCAACGACGATTCACCAGCAAATACTTACGTGGCATGAGGGATTTGACTTATGAAGATCGCTTGAGAATTCTAAACATACCATCTCTTCGGATGCGAAGACAACGTGCGGATATGATTATGATGTTCAAGATAATGAAAGGTTTCGTCAGTCTAAACGTGACAAGCTTCTTTGAGTGTTCCGACTGTTTTCGAACTCGAGGACATATATATCGCCTGCGACGTCGCCGCGCTCGTTTAATTAATCGGCGTAACTTTTTCACTCATCGTGTAGTTTCGAAATGGAATGACTTACCTGCTTTTTGTGTTGATGCTCGCACTATCAATTCTTTCAAACGAAGACTTGACTACTATATGAGTGTATCACTTTAACTTTGATTTTTGTGTACTTGGCTCTGCTCGGAGCTTATTTTGGTCAATAAATCAATAAATTCATCCGCCCATTCATTCGAGCACGCAGAAATGGCTTCCTGGTCTACTTCTATCGGCCTATCGCTCAAATATAGAAAGTGCAAACTTCTTTGGATCCCAAAATCACCTCAAAGTGTTTCTCCCACAGTACCTGACGTTCTGCCTGTCCAAATTTTGAAAATTGTTGGAGTGACCTTTGCAACAGACCTGAAATAGGATATTCACTTTGATAATGTTAACCAACTTCCTTCACAGTGGTTATATGCTTTCACTCTTGTATGCGGACTCTCAGACCACTGCTCAGTTTTGTAGACTTCAAGCGAATTTTTTGCAGATTGATTCTCTCTACCACCGAGTACTGATCTCCTTTATTTGTCTCAATGACATCACTCAACAAGACGTTGTTGGACAGTATTTAGCGTCGTGCTCATCGCATTGTGTGTCATCAGCACTTCAGTTTCACCTCCTTTCCCGATCTGAATTCTCGTCGCGTAAATGCTGTCATTGGTAGATCATTGCAAATCAAGATCATCCACTGCATCATTTGTGTTCAGACTCACCCGTTCGATATGAAAGGATCCTTCAACCTATGAGTAGAACTTCCCGTCGGCGTAACTCCTTCTTTTCGCAACTGCTATAACAATAAAACAATACTGTGATTGATTGACGAGTCGTTCAATCGCTTCAGCCTAACAGCCTTGCCATTTGTTTGTCTAATTACTACCGACTGGTTGTACTACTATCATTCTGTCTTATTCAAATGTATTTTGTACCTAAAGATTTCCAATAACTTCCAAAAATATACATTTTCTTACTTAATTTACTAATTTTGAACGATTGTCAAAATTGGTGTCAAACAGTTTGAACGATAGTCATATTTCTACATAAATCATATTTACGAAGCAAACAGATGTCATGACTACGAAACTCTCAAATGATGAAATTTGTAGGTAAAAGGCAGTGTGCTCTGAAAATCGCTTCAAAAAATTATGTCACTGAGCATGAAATGAACCCCAGTGAAAAAATGTAGAATATGAGCGTAAAAATTAAATCTGATTAAGCTATACGGAAGCGCAAGTGACATGGAAGTTTCCTATTTGCGGTGCAAGGCAGCAGAAGGAAAAGTTTTGCTTAGCACGATGAAAACCATTGAACATATGATAATATGAATTGAGAATAAAATGACAGAGCGCATTTCTCGCTCTGTCGATTCATTTTCCTGTGATAAAAGAGTCATAAATTCACATGCTCCTATCGTCATTTCCAGCTTTCATATTTTAATAGATCTGTCTGTTGGCATTATCTTGATCATAGAGGTCTCCATATTTTGAAATTAATGTTTCTGTCGGGCTCGATTGCTTGTGAAAATTTAGCTATTTCAGTTTTAATACTGGCATTCCATGATCGAAAAACAAAGAGAATTTCTGATGCGACAGCAGCAACGTGGTTGGTTCACAATCCCAACTTCATCTTCGATCAGGAAGGTCTGATGGGCAACTGTTAGATATTTATTCACTTTTCAATATTTCGGTCAGAGTTAGTTGTCAGGCGGGCGCGAACGTGCGGGCCGACAAGACCATCACAACTTATCTGAAAGAAGCCTTTTATTCGATTTTACCTTGAAATGTTGAGGGCTACGTATATAAAAGTCAGTTGAAAATTAGTGAAGTGAATAGACATTGGATCAAATTGCTAAAGATGTGAGACCTGTGGCACTTGAACTCATGACCATACAGATAAAACTGCCAACTGAGCTGCAGCGCACTTGTGTGACTGATGTCAATATGTGTTAACTCGATAGTGACATGTGTCCTTACATTGAAAGTAATCCTCATTGATTTAACAAAATGTACATTTACAAAAAGGACCTAATTTTTTTGTCAGTGTGATTGAACAAAAGAATAGTTTTCCAAAATCATCAAAGTTCGCCAAAGTTAGTCACATTGGGTTTAGAATAGACCTGAGCTGTCACTGAGTGACACTGCAACACGACTTAGAAATCTTACTTGAACCTGAGATGAAGGATTAGTCCTTTGGATACTCAGCTAGAATACAAGGTGCAGCTGTGATCATGAACTTCGTGTGATTGTTGTCTACAGAAAAATGACGAGCAGTTGTCTAATTCTGGAGCTGCAAATGTTCTACAAGTCAGATAAGCGGAGTTTTACACACTCAGCGCTATGCCACGTTAGTGAGAACAAGTAGGAACAAGAGAAGATCGTTGACGATGCAACACTTCCGGTTGTCAACAGCAGAAATGTGGGGGGAGGGAAGAATAGAACTACCTGAGATGAATGAGATGAGTAGAAGATAAGGGAATGATAATTTCGCATCGGCAGGCATAGAATTTAGCTCACAGGCTATACGGACGACCGGTTCCGAGCTGTTGCTCTGCGACCTGACCGGGTGGATCTAAAATATCCCGTTTGCACTCAAGCGCAATGGATTGGTTTGATCGCTATATTTATGTGCTCCTATTCTGTTTACGTTGGCTTAGAGCTTTTCCGAATTCATTCGGAAATTTATTTTGCAATTAACTATAATTGTTGTATTTGATGAATTTTCCTATAATAAACGATTGTAGAGCGCATTTCATCTCTGCATAGTTCAGAAAGATGTTCCCAAATTTGGATTTTTGAGCGCGAATTTTGCAGCCAGCCGTGGACGCTTCGTTTAGTCCTACAAGGACTCGTTAGTATGGCTCGGAAAGTCCAAACTAGCTTATATCTGAATAGCTAAACATACGGTTGATTGACTGCACAACCGACTGCTCTATCTCTCCTTGCTTATCATTGCTGTGTCGTGTGACTGAGAATCACAATAAATTACAAGTGTCCGCTCTTTCTGGGCATAGAACAGGAAGATGTTCACAGACATGAGATTGCGGTATAAAAAGTCAGGATGAACATCCACATATCGGCCTGTTGTGCAGCCCATCTGCTTGTTTCTCCACTAGCCCGATGATCCAGCCATACGACATGTAAAAAGATAGTTAGGACCTATTCAAGGCGGAATGACGAGTCCTGAGGACGTAACAGCGCGAATACGGATAAAAAGGAATATTGTGCTTAAAATGTTCAAGT
Source organism: Prostheceraeus crozeri (assembly GCA_907163375.1). Lineage (NCBI taxonomy): Eukaryota > Metazoa > Platyhelminthes > Polycladida > Euryleptidae > Prostheceraeus > Prostheceraeus crozeri. Next base: position 325,472 of record CAJQUW010006427.1, on the reverse strand, counting down.
ATAGAACTATGTAGACATCAGACACTGGTGAAATCAATATTGATTGAAAATGGATTGCAAATTTTGCAATAGATCCATTGATGAACCATCTTCAACTCAGTCAATTGATTGGCTAAGGTGCCAATTATTCCAATCAATTGCAATACTTTCCTTGTGATAATAGGTAGAAAATGATGAATCAATGCCAGTGTCGATATTGCACGATTAGGGTAGCCTATGTAAAACACAATCGATAATATAGGCCTAATATTTTTTACTCGCACTCTCATGTTTTCAAAAGAAATACTTTGACTAGCTTAATCGCAAAACATGTTCACAGTATTCTATAGTTTACTTTAAATGTTAACTCAAAAGTCTCCGGAAAATTATGGTAAACCTATTGAAACATAGATCATCAAGTAGGCAAGTGTGGTGCCAGGTTTGAAATAAGTGTCAAGTAGGCCAGGTTTTCAAGTGTTTCAGGGTTTGAACTATAGAAAAAGAGGCGTGCATTACTACCCTGACGTAGTCACGTAGGCGATGATAAACAAAGATTAATAAAAATCCTAATTATCAGCTATTGCACAATATTGTTATCAGTGCATTTACAAATTTTGTCAGGTAAAATAGTTGAAACACATGCAAAAAGTGGATGTTTGTGATTAGGTTAATTCTAGGTCAGTTAGTACATTTACACACTTTTGCCTGCCTCCCTATATAGGCATATGGTACTATATCGTACTATTCTGTAATCATAACTTTCTAAGAGGTCAATCATGAAAGTTTTGGATGTGGAGTCATATTTTTTCATGTGGCCGTTGTTGACTTTTGACAGCTTCAAAGATAGAAAATTACATATACATGTATACGAGTATATAGCCTATATCCTCATTGCTGAAAGTCTGGTATTGCCTATATGTTTATGCAATGCATACATGTACATGCATAGGTTTCAGATAATTGAAAATCAAGTCATGTGGTCTATTTTGCATACTGATCACATCGTGCCAGTAACAAATTTAAGTCAATAATGAATTATGCTTAACACACATTCAGCATTTTTGAATATTTAGAAAAGCTGATCCACATAGACATAAAAGACTTTTCCTTTCTTCGATTGATACTTCGGTTGATCTTCTCATACATACATACATACATACGGCATAAAGGCAAGAAAGGTAAATAAATATGAGAAGGAAATTCGAGCGATGAATCTTCGATTAAGAAGAGCAGCTACATCAATGTAGGTGTAATATGTAGCTGTAATCTATGTAGTTGGTAATATACAAGTTTTGTAATCAATTTAAAATCAAGATAGCATGAGCGGCTCTATTTGGGTATGATTATTAGTTTTGATGTAGTTGGTTCTTGTGGATGAAAATTTGATGTATAATGATTCGAACATATAGGCCGAGCCGAAGAGAGGAAGCCAAAATGATTATAGACCTCATTACACCATGCACTGGCACGCGGGAATAAAGGGGCTAGGGAGGGCTGAGCTCCTTCTAAAAATTTCACACACCGTGTTCCTATAGCAACTTTGAAACCTTCAGCCATTCACATGGATCATGGATAGGCTTTATCAAACAAAAACAATATCAATATTTGAAATATTATCAATATTTCCTAAACATTTCAGAATAATTTCTATTCTTTTTTCGCATAAAACTATCGTTCTTGCACCAATTATGTCGCACGAACACGATGCTCTTTACTTTCTTACGTGGTCATCCTACTTGAGCGTCAAACGAAAAACTGAAGTATGGCACCATTCAGAAAATGCTTGATTTTTACCCAAGCTGATTTGATAACTTAATATCCATACGAGGAAAATTAGCACTTTCCGATAACCTCTGAGTTTGTAGCCTGGGATTCCAAGTGACTTTTTTACGACAGGAAACAATTCTCAGCTGCGATGATATTGTTCCGCACCTATTCTAAAAGGTAATCAATGAATGTCAAATGTAGTCCAGATTTGTGTTGCAATATGTTCAATTACAAGGAGGACTGGTAATTGCAATTACTTACAATGTGGCTACTACATGCAACTACTTGCAATGTGGCTTACAATGCAACTACTTACTATTTGACAATTGCATGAAATAAATTACACTTTCTGCGTAATAGACATATTTAAAGCCTTCTTGTAATCTCGAATTTGTGATCTCGGTATTTGGAAATTTTGAACCTGCCTTACTCCTTGACAATGCGAGCCGGCTCGCGAAAGCTCGGACTTGCATCTATTTTTTAGCAATAAAGTGTAAATATTTTTAGTAGTAAACTTATTCTTGGGAAGACAGGACAAATTGGTGTAATATTCACAATGGAATTTGGACTCGAGATCTCGAGGTTGAAAAGCGAGATCTCGAGTTAATTAAATTAAGATCACAAGAACATCTCTGTTACAACTTCGCCAGACGGGTCGACCGGAGAAATTCAACTTGTGTCTCGAAGGGTCTGAGACCCTGGCCTCAGGAGAGTAATTGAAACAATCAATCTGATAAACGATACAATAATAAGACAAGGATGCGACCAGCCAGGCATGATGACAGCGGCAGTCCCGGAAACCTTGTTCGTCAATACAATATACGGAAATGTTGCGGGTTCTCTTTTGAAATTATGTCTCCCGGGATGCACTTTAGCGATGGAGTTGCGAGCATATTGACCACTTTGGCAATCGAAGGTCTAAGGAAATCGCTTGTTGAAATATAGGTACCAAAGTAAGAAGCTAGAACATGACGCATGTCAGTCATGGAATCGGGTCACTGGGTCAAGGGCGCCATTCATTGACCCAGTCAGTAGCCCACTTTCTTCGCTTTAGGGTTTTGTTGCTTTTTTAGCCTATGTAGAATGCGCTTGCAGCCTATATAGAATATTCTTGTAGCTGCAGTAAATTGTGATGCTAGAATGAATGATTCGTCATAGTCTACAGACTTGTAAATCACCTTCTGATTGGAAATGCAATAAATTATTGCTCAACGGCGAAAGACAAGTAAGGATTAAGTGTGCATAAGTTGCGAATGTTGAATGTAGTGCACAATACAGGTTTGTCGCTGGTCGGCACGGCACGAAAGAGGCGCCAAGAGGTGGTGATGTAAATTTATCGATACAATTTGAGAGTTTTGAGTTTACAACTTTTGGCAATTTAATGTAGAAATACAGGGTGAGTCATAATGTGCGCAAAACTTTGATGATGTCCTATGATTATTGAACGAAGTACTCGAGAATGATTATAATGCCATTTTGTTTGTTGAGACTTAGGGTTTTGTTTCATGTAACATCTTTCAATCTTCCAAGAATTTCAATCAGCTAAAATTTGAAATTTGAATCTTGTCATATTATCTCAGTTCATGAAATTCTATCATAGCTTTGCGCATGATTTGACAGTCTGGATCTGTTCAGTGATTCACTATTACAACAAAATGATTCAACAATGGATTTGATTTTGTTCGACCTACAATCTGGACATAAACAAGTGATCTAAGCTGTTTGAAGATTTTGAATATGACCTACAATTAGAACATGTATGATTCAACTTAGATATGCAAAGTTCAACCTCAAAAAATTCAATTGTTTACAAGATACAAAGGAATACCTATAAGGGCATATTTACAAGGGAATACAAGATGACTCTTGCGAAATTGTTTTATTCAAATAATGAATCTCCAACTGCAACTCTACGTGCATATAGGAGAATGATGTCCTTACACAATTATCTCTTTCCACCTGCAACAATCAGTCGACTGTTGGAGATAACAAAGACTCTCCATGACATCCAGTCTTCTGGTATACCGTACATAGCCAATGGCCGTTCCTCTGCTATCGAGAATCGATCACCAGTCTGAAAGCTGCAAATCCACTTGTTCATGCTAGTTCTCGACAAGTGGAAACAATTATGGAACACTTTTTACCATTTTACAGTAAATTTATATGCATTTGATCGAGATCAACGATCCGTGATATAAGTATTTAAAATCTACACCGCGTTGACGGTACAGTGTCGAGAAATGAAAGTGATTGCTCATTCGCTAATTTTGTAAGTTTGAATGATGCTCGTCTGTGGCTGCTAAGGATTTTTGTGTTTAAATTTTTCAAGTATGGGGACATCTTTCTATTTTTTCCAGTGAACGGATCGAAAACTGAACAAGATTCGTTTTCGACGGATATCACTATACCTGTTTTTTATCAGTCGCTTTGACGTTTATGAAATTGACATTTCAATCAGTTGCCGAAAGTTAAAAGAACATTCACGTGATTTATCAGTAGCGTATCTATCAGTTTCAGGGGAATTCCAAAATACCGTTCTATCAGTGAATCTGATCATCTGCACGCGGTGTAACGTTACATTCTTGTTGAGGCAAGTTGCACAAAACGCCGGCAGGACTGTTTTGTAAACATTGATTGTAAATAATTTACATGATCTGGGCTTCTCTTACTTTGTGATTCTGATTGTGAAATAAAATAATCTCTCTCTTCATGAAAGAAAAATCGATCAGTTCCGTTTAATCAGAATATTATCAACTGATTTTATGAATTCATGGATAATTGAATCGTTTCACTTGAATTATGAAATAGGCTCCTGGATGTTCGATCCTGCATAATTTAAGACAAAATAATCCAATGATAAGAGATCAATAGACCAATTGAAAACAAAGTCTGCAGTCCTTCACAAATAATTTTATTCCGTATGAAAAATAAGATTTTGCAATGTTCATATTTCCAAAAACATTATATTGCGTATTTACAATATGCTGATAAAGCACGGAAGAAATAAATTGTAACTTGAATCGATTTCATCATCGGAAGTCAACTAATCAATTTTTTCTTTACCAAAAACAATCTTCAAACATTCAGATATGATATTGATTTGCCGTCAAAAATTTCAGATCGGAATTTCATATTCTACAAAATCTTAGGACATGCTAGAAATAAGCACTTCGCACCACGAAAAACTACAATACAAAGATTATTTTCGTCTGAATGATGCTGACATTCTTTCAAACATACAAATCAGTCCTTGTCACTTTGTCTACAAACACATGCATCAGCGATCAAAATATACATAAATTTTTATCAATCAAACATATAGAAATGGAGGAGCGTATAATTGGCATACACACGTGATGCATTTACAATTATCAAAATGATTATCAATATAATACACGGCCACAAACCAATTTCAATGAACTAGATACGCCTTAACAAAAAAATGATATGACATACATGCAGGTGATGGATGATTCTAAACTATCAGCAAATTCGAAAAGTCTTCGATGGAAGACTTTGTTCGAGATTTTGATCTCGAGACTAACGCCGACACCGAAGTGAGTTACAGTATTTGCCAGCTAGATTTCGAGGACAGAACTTTGTGATCCCTTCATTGCACATAAACTATGCGTAACCTTCAGCATTACAATCTGCGATTGCTGATTCATCCAATAACCGAGATAACCAAACAAGTTGCCATTTGCGCTCTTTGGGACTGGATGTTGAGCTCACCACCTTCATGTCTTCACACAGATTTGTTTATCAGTCTTGTAACATATCACGCATGCACTTTTTTGTTACCACGGAGTTGGTCAGTAACTCACGCAGTTTGTACGGATTTTCCTTTAGAATCATTTGAAATTGTCGTAGGTGGCTTCGCAACGAATATGTTGTAGAGCACCGTAGCAAAAATAACAAGAAAAGCACCAGAAACAAATTGCCAGGATAGGCGGAAGCCAAATAAAAATATAGACACAACAGCAGAGAGTACAATAGCAGCCGACGTCGCGAAGCCTTTGAGGATATTGTCTGCATATTTCACCACTACTGCTACCAATAGTCCACCAAGCGATTGCAACAGAATAACGAAAATAACTAACCAGTCATAACCGTAGAAGAATCCATGTGTTCTCACTTTGTGTCCGTCGTTGATCAGCACAGCCATTAGACCAAAGAAAATTCCAAGAAAAGCAAGTTGAATATTGCGCCACCATAAAGACTTGTCGGTTCCTTTTAAGATTTTTTCAAAGTATATTCCGGCAAATCCTGAGAAGAAACAGGCAACGATCACTGCAATAAGTCCTAAGAGTGGGTTTTGTTCTGTAGTCACAGATTTCGATACGTATGAAGCCGGCTGAAGTTGCACCACTGCAACACCCACAAAAAGAACGAACAATGAAAACCATTGCATCTTGGTGATAACTTTCTTGAGGAGTAGCCAAGCGAATAGAGCCGTAGTTAGAAGCTTTACTTGATACGATACCTGAAAAGATATTGGAATTCGTTATAACAAATGTCATGCAGTACTGACAGTGCAAGATAATATATTCTTTGCAGATATCAATTCCCTTGAAAGTAGAGCTACCGAGACTCAATATTCGATCAGCACATATTATGCCACAGATCTTCTTCAAATTTTGTGATTTTTTTTATCGGTCATTCCAACATCTAAATGACATTGAAAAGGATGTGATTTTACCGAAAATTCCTTGCTTTCTAATTTTAAGTTTCAGTTGCTTTTTCCCTGTGAATGAGGATACGAAGCTTAAAATGAAAAAATCATTTTTCTTCTTACAGACCTCTCCTTGATTTTTGACAATTCACGTGCCGACTAATTTTAACAAACCATTAGGCCGTGCGCGTGTACATTTTGACCTACAATGAATGTCCAGCGTTTTAATTGATTTCACAATATCCCTCAGACAGAAATGTAGATGTCATAGATGCGAAATATTGAGAAGAGTCAAGCTAGAGCTGTCAGTCGGTTATATACAGTTATAATTGATTTCTGTCACAACTAGGAAATATCTCCAGGTGAAAAGAATTCTCGGATGGACACATGAGCTTTCAAAATTCAAGAGATATAAGCGTGACCATCAGTATTAAAAAATGTCATCTCTAGATCGAACAACGCAGGCAAAGCAATTTATCTATGTGTGTGCAACTATCGGTGCATCAAATGAGATCCATATAAGACGCACAATATTTTTTGAAATAAATGAAAATTTCCTAGGTAATATATGTTTAAAAATTCACCTTGATGCTCAACAGTAATCGATTTGCTTACAGAGGGTACATATAGGCCCTACAGCATACAACCATGTATTCAATAATCAGCTTTTTAGAATGATTTTTGAGGCGATTGCACTCAACTAACGCAATCGATATCTTCATCAAGGATGGTCAAGTGCGGTAAACGATAAATTAAGTCACCCGGACCCACATTAAAAATTCATCCAGGCCGGGCCGAAAAACAGCGGCCCGGTTCCAGCCCTGCTAAGAGCAGAAGGCATATACTTCTAAATTTCTCAATATCTAGGAGCTCATGATGAAGGTAAAGGATCACACGAAGTAATGAGACAGGTAATGCTTGCATCAAGATACATCGATGTTCCTATATGCATATTAGTTGGTCTTCTAAAATTTTGGTTTCAGTCGTCCGTAGCGATACCATCGCAATAAGCGAAATATCAGAATTAGTTACTGGCAGATCTGATTACAACGACATCATGTCCGATTGTTAAGAACATGTGTGGTGTCTCTGGTCGATGCAGACAGGATAAATCCGTCTTTACTTAATCTTCTCAATATATACTCATTGACAAAATTTTTGAAACATTTACTTCTTTCATTCTTGACTGGTACATATACATGTATGTATGATACCTTGATAATTTAGTCACAATCTCCACCAAGTCGCTAGCACAGGAAAACAACGCATGTAGCAGATTCAACTTTAATAGCGCGTGTGCCCCCCTCTATCTCCAATACATTCAGCAACCCGAGATGGCATGGATTCACAAAGTTTCTGAATGAAGGATGTTTCAAGGAGAAGCCACTGCTCTGCAGTCTTTCAGAGAGAATCTTCAGGGACACTGGTGGAAGTGAATAGCGGTCTCTCACTCGCCGCCCAAGCTCGTCCCAGACTTGTTCAATGGGTGACAAGTCAGGTGAGCGTGCAGGCCACTCAAGGATTTGAATGTTCCATCTCCAAACAGTGGCAATGACAGCCGAGGAGCGATGTGGTCTTGCGTTGTCGTCTTGGAAGATGAGATCCTCCACCCTGACCACTGGGGCAACAACAGGAAGCACAATTTCATTGAGATACCTCTCTCCAGTCAACCTGCCTTTGATGATGACTGCTGTCGTTCGTCCGCCATGCCAAATGCCACCCCACAGCATGACACTTCCACCACCATATCTGTCGTGTTCTTTAATACAGCATGGGGCAAATCGTTCACCTGGAAGACGATGCACTCTGACACGACCGTCATTGAAATCCAGAGTGAATCTCGATTCATCGGTCCACAAGACTTTCTGCCAGTGATGGTCATTCTATGAGCGATGGGCATCACACCAGGCAACTCGTCTTCTGCGGTGCTCAAAACTCAATGGAATTAGGACAGCTGGTCGTCGCGATTGAATTCCAGCTTGTCGCAATCTTCGATAAGCCGTTCGAACGCTACAGTCTACGAGTATATTTGAGGCACTCGTCCAGTGTACGACTAGCTTTGGGACTGACACAAATCTATTCCTCCTTGCAGCTAAAACTAGACGTGCGTCTGTCCTTCCTGCAGACTTTCTTGGTCGACCAGATCCCTTCTTCTTTTTAACATCTCCTTCTGCTTTCCATCGACACCACCACCTCTAACCAACGACTCTCGATAGTTGCAGCTCTTCCGCAACACTCTCACAACTTCCACCACAACGAATCATTCCAATAGCCATACCTCTGGTTAACTGATCGTGTGCCATTTTATTTTACAAAAGCTGGATTTCAGTTCACGTTTATGTTCAATTTGTAAAAGCAATTGTGACAGTTGTATCGATATCAAAATTTGAAATTTGACCACCATAGATCTTTCTCTATTCTCTAATGTGTTGAATGGTAATACATAGAAAGCGAGATATTGCATCATACCTGAGAAAAAAATGAAACAAACTTCAATTCAAGCCAATGATAGCATGTTTCATTAATCAACAATCAACAACGGGAACGGATGGCAATATGCTAGCTGGTGTCAGGAAAAGACAAGTTTGTTTACCTAATCCAATCCGAAGGATCCTCTGAAGACAATTTTCTTCATGAATTAACAGAGTAACAAACAGCTGCGGCGAGAATCAACCTCAAAGTACAACAACAAAGGAAATGCGTGGTCATATGTTAGTTGGTGTCATCAACATATGTTCGCCTAATTCAAGTCGAAGGACCCTGTCAAGACGATTTTCTTCATGAATTAACACATTAAGTAGGTGTTGTCAACGTTCGTCTGATCTAGTCTTTCGTTGTCTTGTACAGTAAGTTCATCATGCAATTTTCCACAAGGTAGGAAAAATGTGTCACTCCGTAAGACGATTTCTATTTTCGGAAATAAAGTTCCTCGACGCGCTTGGGCAGTGGCAACAAGTTAAATCAGCTCAAGCTTACGGTTGATTTGCGACTTGTTCAACGATATGAAGCCTGCTTTGGCCATTTCATTTAGCATCGGATTCATTTGTTTGTAGCCTATGTATTTTCTGATCACTTGAGATTGTCCCACAATGATGAAAGGCGACGGGGACCTGAATTTAGGAAAACAAAAATGGTCTTAAAATTGAAGGAACAATAGATTTTTCCTATCTTGCGGAAAATTGCGTCTTGTACAAGCCGAAGGATTCATTCCAGACGATTTCCTTGCTTAAACCTTCTAAATTATGACCGGAACATTTGGATAAAATTCCAAGATACTCTGTCCCAGATCGGATTTAGTTAATCAAACTGGATTTTTCAAATTTCAGAGCGCCTCTGAGCAAATGCATCACTGACTCAAAAATATAGAAATTGTTGGTTCGATAAAAGGTAGGTCAGTGATAAAATCCAACATTCTTTCCAAATGATGCTAATCAAGGAAGAAAGCATTTTATATTAAAGTATTCACATTCTGGACATAGACAGATTATCTGTCGAAGCACACCTCTTGAATAATTCCAATCTTGAGACGATTTTTTTGTATCAATTCTGTAGAGTGATTATTTTTCAATCGAAAACATGCCTCCACGATATAGTGAATATTGTCGATTACATATTCTCTTGCTGTCTATCCTGTGGAACTGTTTCCAACGTGATGCATGAATAACTATAGAATGAATTTTGTCGAAATCAAAATCATTGTTGCAAGATTGATGTCAGCAGATGTTGAGGACCAGAAAGTTCAGAAATGTCCACATCATCCGCAACATTTTCCCACAACATCGCTAGCTTCTGCAGTGGTACTTCACAATTCCACTTAGGCCTTTTTGAGAATTGAAGCTATCAACTGTAGTAGACTTGAAGTTTTTCGGTACATCATCATTCAGCTTCACAGTAATAGAATATGCTAATAAGCAGCGAGCGACTTAAACAAGAGTCTATCGACAGTGGCGACCGTGTTTCCGATCTGCTCTTCCGGACAATAGAGAAGAAAATGTGAACAAACCTGAATAGCTGCCATTTATTCAAATGTCAGGAATCGTCAGCAGGTCAAGTTTGCATCTCTCAATATAGACATAACTTTCTGTCTAAACTTGCAGATATACCCAGAGTGAATTGAAGATAAGTAATTGGCATATTTAGTGATATTTCGGAAGACATTCATTAAGTACTACTTTTATGTTCCCATTTTTCAAATGAGAATGTAACTCTATATCAAATCAAGAAAATTACTTAATATAGGCACTCAATTTCTTAATTCACAATTTATTTAAGATTCAGTTATTCTATTTACATGGTGTTAGTAAAAAACCGCATTTATTGATTACGGGCACACTCACTTGGACGGCATGTCAGTAGTATGTTAAAGGTAGTAGTATCATACCAAGGGCATTAGTTAATAGTAGCATGTGATGAGTGGTATCCGTGGCAGAGTGGTTAAGTGCTTGGCCTAGCGATCTTTCAGTCCAGAAATAGATTCCCGAAGGTGTCATTGGAAGTCGTCAGGAAGGGCATCCGGACTAAAAGTTCACAACGCTCCAGAATAAAGTCTGACTAAGGCAGCACCGTCGAGGCTCCCAGAATTAGTGCAGGTTGATTTGTTGCAAAACCCACGTTTCGCTTTTTGCCTGTCAACATTGATTTAGCGACGGATTCTGGGCATAATATGATGCTGAATAAGAAAAAATTGGGTTGCATTTTTTCATTGGCCATCTTAGTACATTTGGCGGCCGATTCAAATTTACAAAAAGCAATATAACTCACGAAATAATGCTCTGAGAGCTTAAGTATGCACTACACACAAATAGGAAGTCACGTATGAGGAATCTCTTGGCACCATCTAATTTGATCTTGGGTCACGAGATCAAGGTCAACCAGACATTGATTTTCAAATTTAAAAGATAATAATTCAAAGAAAGCCATATTACTTTTGAAATAATGCTGTGGGAGCTTAGGTATGTACGCCTATTATTCACTAATAGGAAGTCGCATGCGGGGAGTCAAATGGTACGAAAAAATTTGACCTTGAGTCATAGGGGTCACATCAATAGCCCCAGACCATGCCAGTGAACACGTAAATCGAGCACTGAAGGTGATTGAAGGAATTGTAGGAACAACTCAAGATAAGAAAGCGCTCGACAAGTTTTTTCTCCTTGCCCCTGTGCTATCGAAGTCGCTGGATGAGTTCATGGACGGATTTGGTTTAGGAAGCGAGAAAAGGAAACAACACCATGAAATCACAAGGGGAAAGCTTTCTAGGGTGAAAACCATGCCTCTAAGCTTTCTGTTGCATTCCACGAAAACGGAGATCCGTTTGTCGACAAAGAAGTTAGAGATTAGGTATATGCAATCTTCTCACCAAAGAAGTCATGACCTCGTGACCCAAGGTCAAATTAGATGGTACCAGACGATTCCTCATACGTGACTTCCGATCTGTGTGTGATACATACTTAAGCTCTCAGAGCATTATTTCATGAGTTATATTGCTTTATAATTTCTTTTATAAATTTGAAATTTGAATCGGCCGCCAATATACTAAGATGGCCGATAAAGAAATACAACCCTATTTTTTCTTATTCAGCATCATATTTTGCCCCAGAATACGTCGTTAAATAAATTTTAACAAATAAAAAGCGAAATTACAAATCACCTTCTGCTAAATGGGGAAGTAGTGACTTAAACCATGATTTTTATAATAGCATAAGTGGCTTGTTCAAGAAAAACAGTGCAGCAAATGAATGCGGGATTACAAAAACTTATGAATTAATTGTAGTCGTAGTACACTCTTAAGCAAGCCATGGATAAACATCTTTGTTTCACTTGTCTTAATCTTCTCTCACTATATGTGAAACATGAAGATGCTTATCAACTTATCTAAATCATTCTGATTATTTACTTGGATCTCAGTAACAGTAAAAAACACGACGTATTTAAAAGCATCATTAATAAGATGTTAGAAGTCACGATTATTATAAACAAAAGCATGATTTAAAAACAAGACTTAACAAACATTTTTATAATCGGATAAACCTCGTTTTCAAAACAGTGGCTTAATAACCACGCTTTAAATAAGACATTAAAAGCTGTTATCTTGTCTCTTTGGCAACACAGCCATTCAACAATCATTAGAAGCCTGATCTTACCAATGGCAATCGTACACATGCGGTTCCGCTCATGTGTATACAAGGTACTGAGTATTAGCGCATGAGTTTAGTGACCATCAAATCTATCTAAACAACGAAAATACACTTATGAAAGCAGGAAATATTATCAAGGTCAATATATTTTAGCTTGTACATCTTGTCGAATGTCATTATTTTGAGATTTCTAAAAAACAGAAAGTTGTGGGTTTTAGTCCTACTTTCAAGCACACCAAACTGAAGATATCCGTAAAATCGTTGCTATCCGTGTAATAGAATGTTAGCACAATTAGATTTCATGGAAATAATCATTATCAACGACAGCTTCTTACGATTCAAAATTTTTCAGACAACCAGTTTCCTTAAAAGCAGATTTCCTCTTTCAATAATTGTATATTTCATATATTGTCAATAATATATATAATTCACATGAAATTTCTCGAAATTTAAAATTCGTGTGCGTGCGGCCACCCTGCTGTGCACAGGCCACAACGCTTTTCAGTCAAGTAAAGGATGCATGGCAGAATTGACATTACTGCTTTTTCATATTTGATGCTATTTACCTCTTAGCGCCAAAATCGGAATATAAAAACTCTGTTAGTTTGGTAAGTTTAAAAACGACCTAATAGAGAACTATTTTCCGTCAAGTTAATTTTTAATGAAGTGTAAGAGTATTATCTTCCTGCTATTTAAAAGTATTTTCCATAGGCATGTACTTTCAATTCGATGTCATTTTTGCGTTGGAGAATACGCGTAGCCATACGCTACACACGAGCTATTCAGAACGATGCATGAGATAGTTGTCATTTCCGAGTGATAAAACCTCAAAATCACACATCTAGACTTGCGTGATCAGACGCTAAATGCAAACTATTTGAAATGAATGAAAATGAATGATAAACAGTTTCATGTAAAATCAGATAAGACGACACATGTACTTTCAACTTGACGAAGTAAATTCTGCTCGTCTTCGAAGATAACATGCCACGTCAAATCCGGTCGACATCATTGGGAGCTAGGATGAGAACAGAACTTAGCACGCAGGATGGATAACTGCTTTACCTTAAAAAATATGAATGGATAAGACAAACGACAGAACACTCGACCTGACGTGCCACGGACGGAAAGCACTGGGATGATGATAGAATATCATCTATCTGTCAACTATCTATCAAAACATTGAAAACATCAGGTAGCAAAAGGCATTTACCTGTATTCATGAGTCTAGTTGGGAAATTGACGTAACTTTGCTGGCAGTGTGCTAAAAACAAGCGGGTCACTCTTTCTTTGTATTTGTTTATTATGAAGTTATGAACAAGATAAAAAGTTTTAGTAAAAGCCACGACGTTTGGTATCACAGACACATCAAAGGGTGGTACCGTGCAGTCATCAATTACAACGCATCAAATAGCAAAGAGACCGAGATGTGTTAATACAGTTGAAGGTTCAGTAGTTCGTGGTTGCTACTTCTAACTTCAAAGGAGAAAAAACGTTCGGTGCCATGTTACCCGGTTGTATCAGTCTCATGACCATGAGAGACGGTTAATCCGACTGTCTTTATTTATAGAGACATTCACATGCTATGGTCGCATGGTCGCACAGTTATGAATTCCTACAGCCACTACAAATACCTATTTTCGCATCTTCATTTCACTCAAATTTTGAGCTCATCAATCGTTAATAATTTCTTTTTATGATCTATGGCATGATGACAATGACGTCAAGTTTGTTAAAGTACATTGGCTTGAAAAATGATCAGAATTACAACATCAGCACCTCATTTCTCAATTAAAAGTTTGAGTTGCTTTTATAGATATTCTACTTTGATATTGACTATCTTGACTTTGGTATCTTTGCATCTTAAAACCGAAAAGCTTCAATTCGTAGGTTGATGTTTTTCACTGCCTTACTGGCTGACTTCTTCCAAACAATTTGATTTTGCAGGTATTGGGATAGAAGACTTTTCGATTATGAATGACATGGTACAATAAGCTCTCCTTCCAAACCGAGTTCCAGATCATTAAGGCAACTTTGCCAATGAATAAGACCTTTTTACCGATGACGAATCTACATGAAAATGTTGATGTGAAGATTGAAACTGAAACGCTTTTGGGCAGTTCTGAGCGCTGTTTGATTACTGTGACGTCAATGACACTTGAAAACTGCCACTAAGAAACCTCTCATAAAGAGTCAAAACAATCCTGGAATTATCGTCGTCACTTTGGAGCTGCGTGTGCAAAATGTGTATGTGTGTGCTCGAATTGAATCAGTTTGAACATTTCAAATTCTAATTTTTGATTTTTTAGTCTCAAATTCTATCAAGTGCACAAGATGCCAGTTTTGGGCTCGCAAGCGTTACAGTGGCATTGTGGGCCGCCTGTCATGCGCAGCAGCTACATGGTGTAAGAAGAATTGATGACCGACCAAACGCCATCATTAGGAGACGGTGATCTTTTCACGGTTGATGAGAAAAGCTACGAAGTGGTGAATACTTATCGTTACCTCGGTGATGTCATTGATGCTGGCGGGGGAGCAAGTGCAGCTGTCAGAGCGAGGATCCGGAACGGCTGGTGCCGGTTTCGTCAAATGGCTGCCTTTTTGACATCTAGAGCAACTACACTTTCAATGAATGCAGTCATCTATAAGTCATGTGTGCGCACCAGCATGCTGTACGGCAGCGAGACTTGGGCCATGTCATCAGAGTGTTAGAGGCGACTTGAAGTGAATGAAATGCGGATGGTCCGTTTGATGTGCGGAGTATCCTCTCGCGACCACATTTCCAATGAAGAGCTCAGAAGAAGGTGCCTGGAGCCCATCGGTAACTCCATAGGAAGACGTCGACTAAGATGGTGTGGACATGTGGAGAGGAAAGACGAATGTCAGTGGATGAAGCGCGTGCGGAAATTGCAAGTGGATGGTCGCCGACCTGTTGGACGTCCAAAGAAATCATGGAGCGACAGCATCAAAGAAGACCTTCGAGAGCTCGGGCTCCGTGTGGAAGATGCAAACGACCGAGCGAAGTGGAGAACTGCCATACAAGCGAAGTGCTGTTCCCGACATGGATGGAACAATCGACTGTAAATGGTACAAGTACAAGTAAATAAGTATGAGCAAGAGGTCGTGGCCTCTATGATCATAACTGCGTAAATCCACACCAACTAATCTGGCACTGGCGTACTGAGCACTTCAATGTCCCTTTCTTTCATTAAACAGGAAGATTAAGGAATAATCTTCATTTGGCGGCATTTCCAACATCTTGTAAGTGTTGAAGCGTAGCCTTGTACTTAGTTCCATGATGAGTTAATAACTTTCACAAGCTTATCTTCAATGTACTTCAGACATGTTACTTTGATTATTAATATAACTGATTGCTTTAGATTGCTAGTATTGCCTTGATCAAATCAAAAACAGTACACTAAAATACTATTATATCTCGCGCAAGAATTCAAATATTTCTAGTAATCCCTTTTCTTTGAATACCCGGTGTAGTTGTGTAATTACTGCTAATTGTAGGTTAGATAACCATCACAGAGGTCCAAACCAGCATCTTCTGGAAACAAAGGACGCAAAAAAGGAATGAGTGAGTGAAACAATTGGGACGAGGTATAATAAAACGAGACATGTCTACTAGCAGTTACATCTGCACTGTAGCGATTTGATAAATTCATCGATAATCAGATTATTTATGTAAGGTAAATTCCTTACTTGTTTAGTTGAAGTGGTTTATCGCCTTGCGAATTTACTATAAACTTGAATAAATTGGAGGTCACTTGTCACGTCTATACATTTATGAAAGTACTTTCAGAAACTCTTCAATAATTGATAACTCACCTGAAAGGTTGCAGCATCCAAATTTGACACTGCCAAATACAAAAGGTTGTTTTGAAGGACATAAACTATTGATGGCACCGAGATCTTGACACAGTCCATTTTATCCCCGATGGTATTTGCGTGTAAAAAGGAGAGAAATGCACGCACACTCCCTTCTTGATACATTATGATGATAGAACAAGTGATTAGTTTGGCTACTTCTGACATGACGACTGCTGTGGAAGAGAAGAACATATCTCCTGCTCGTACACGTACATAACGCATTACGAGAATAAGAGACACATTCTGCACCAACAACGCGACCAAACTAAATCTCCTCAACCATGGATTGTTCTGTGGGTTATTAGGATTCATTGCGGTCCTATCTGAAAACAAATCAAACTGTGAGACTAAGATGATAAAAATGCTTGGATCATGCATGAACAGTACATTCAATCAAAGCATGCCTTGAACTTGGTGTTAAAGCATTTCAAAAACGAACAATATGTTCAAACATTCACCAACTTAGGAACACATGTATGTCTGGCACTTATTGGTTTTCTCTCCCCCCTCTCACGTTTTCAAATTTGTCTATAATCCGCAAAAAATGAATTAATAAAATAAATACCTACACAAGTGATAAAAATGTGTCGAACAGACTAAGTCAGACCAAGCTGCTCACATCGCTACATTTCTAGTTGTCGTCTCTAGTTCAGAAAGTGCTTGTTCGACTCGCTTAAGTTTTAACTTGTGATTGGAGGATGTCCTCAACTACGTGTATCTGAAGTTTTTCGACGACGTTCTTATACGACTTGTAGACAAATATGAAAACGTGGGGGTTGGGGCGGATATAATCCGTAAGTACCGTACGTTCTTCAAGGACGTTTATGATCCATTGAGCAGCTGGATATTCAATGTATCGCAAAAGACGATACAAAGGCGATTCCGACAGACTTTCAATTACTTTGACTTAAAGTGCATGAGATGAAATTCATTACAAGAGCCTCCATAAATAGGAAAATAAGGGAATTTATGCTACCCGCATACTAAATTTTACACAAATCGAATGAGCACTTTTGCAATTAGAAGTGCTAATGTGAAGTGTCAGGCAGTGAAAATTAACCAAGTGCAAAGACAATCATACCTGCATACAACATTTTACATAAATCGAACGAGCATTATTACAATTAGAGGTGTTGGTGTGAAGTGTCAGCCGCTGAATGTTGACCAAAAGCTAAGATGCATAATGAATTCTCTGACTTTATGGTAGTAATAGCGAGCAATCACAACATTCTGGTAATTCAGTTTACTTGTTGATAAAATCGCTGATTCTCTTCAAAATGCTTAATGAATGTAAAGCGTAATATAGCGTTGAGGAGTACACTAACAATGCATCTCGGCACTTGCTCTGTAGGTTACTCGTAATTTTTTCGTCTTTAAGCATTCAATTTCTTTTGTTGAGATCATTAGTTCGAACGGATTATGCACAATATTGAAAAATGAGCTTGAGAGATAATCGGAGTGTCGAACTTCGCATTTCATATTTCCTGAAGAAGCTGATTATCTGTTTTGAAAAATTATCAGCAACAGTTCATCAATGGCCAAAAGCTTTACAATGTGCATAAAACATTCATACAGAATCAAACACTTTCCGAATATCACGCAACCTTAAAATCTATTATTGCAAATCTGAGTGGTCATTAACACCGACAGAGTGTTCTTGGTAGAGCAAGGGGAAACTCAAAACCCGAGTATTCGTAGAAATGTTCGAAATAATGAAGGAGACAGAGGAAGTCTATCAAGTTTCCTACATAATTGTTGTCAATATGATTGCTTGAAAGCGAAAATGCTTTCAAATAGATTTAAAATACTAAAGTATCAGCATGCTTCCGTTTGAATAATAAACATGAGTGGATTTGAAGGGTGGTTGTCAGTCGCGAGCGCCAGATTACAAGATTTTTACGGATCTGCTCACATTTTCACTGCGTTGTCGACGCAGTACAAAAGATCAAGATAACTATTATTAGTAAAGTTTTTGTGTTCGAATTACGTCGATGTACAACTCATGTTTTGCGCAAATATCAGTTGAAATGTGGCATCTCCTCATGCGAAGAGCTTTTAAACGTTGTCTTGGTATTTTTCCTACATATTTTGCATGTTATTTAGTGCATGATTAAGTGAATCTCAAGTTAATAAACTGCACCATCTCCAGTAGCCGGTACAGGCCGCCACGGGTCAATCGGCGCTCCTTAGACAAAGAAACGGTTTCAAAACGTTTCAGTTTCATTGCTATGATCTGGGATATAAAAGCTTGAGTGCAACCGTGCATTTCTTTAAACTTTCGTTGACATACGTTGACTTTCGTTTAACTCCACAATTTCACTTGCATGAACCAACGCTCAACAAATCACTTGCTCCTCGAGAAAACACATTTTGATTGATATGCTGATGCAGCTAATTTAATCAACAAACAGTGATTATCCAACCATCAGGGATGAGAATGGGGCAGCGGGGGCCCGGCGGAAATTCATATTTCAAGAAGCCCCAAATAGAAAAAAATGACAGATACATTTGGTACACT
Source organism: Prostheceraeus crozeri (assembly GCA_907163375.1). Taxonomy (NCBI): domain Eukaryota; kingdom Metazoa; phylum Platyhelminthes; order Polycladida; family Euryleptidae; genus Prostheceraeus; species Prostheceraeus crozeri. Next base: position 306,526 of record CAJQUW010006427.1, on the reverse strand, counting down.
GATTGGGGCTCCCGCAGAATTTCGCGGAAAATTCTCATTTCTGAACTATGAAAATCTAGCTATCAGTATTTCAAACAACGAACAGCTCTCGATTTTGAAAAACTTAACATGTACAACTCAACATGTGTTAACTCAGCATAATACAGTCAGGGAGCACATAAAAAATTCGAGAAAAGTGCATTTTTAGGATCACTTTTTTGATGTTCCCATTGACTAAATTTGATAAAATTTGGATTGGTGATCAGAAATGTGTAGAAGCTAAAAGCCATAAATACTAATCACCCACCCGGACCTCTGACCTCTTGCCTTATATGAAAAATTGAGACAACGAACTTGATGACATTTTGGACAACCTGCACCCAACAACAGTCTGCACTAAAGAGAACGGGGGAAATCACGTAATACACTAAAAATTCAAATGCTTTATAAGCATGTATGTGTGCGTAATACGGCTTCTTATTATCGAGTTGGCTACGGTTGACATCTGCATCTAGAGTATTCCGCACGACTAATCATGAAACTCCGCATTTTTGTTAACTCAAAACTACGAAAAATATAATTTCTCACGTCAAGAATCAGGTGCATAATTCATGCTACAATACATTGCACATGAAAGTGACCTTTCTTTTTCAAGAAATAGAGGGCTTGAATATCATTGATAACATTCATCACGGTAAGTCACAAAGCGTCGATGCATACTCATCACTAAATTTTATTGGTGATAATCACAAAACCTTTAGGCCGTCGCAGACGGGCATCGTCAGGCGAATATATGACCGGTGTTCGCCTGACAAATATAGTGACAAGCATGCATCGACGCTTTGTGGCTTCTAGTGATGAATATTATAAGGTGACAGCTCATTCAGGAGTATCGCATCTCGAATCTCGAATCGTTTTACAGTATCTTCCTAGCTCCTGTCAATCACTGTTCGATGAGTCACGGATTCTCTGTGTCAAATGAAGAGGCCTACCAAATCACACCAGGTGGACACAAATAGAATTCATAGTGATATTGATTTCGCAAAATGACGAATGAGGGATGTCATATTGATTAGCATCGATCTCTTGACGCTGCATTGAGTAATTGCATGTCTTGATTTAACATATTGTGACGCTGAGATTTATCGATGATACTGTTCGGCAACCGACAAAACAAATATGTACCGATAAACTATCGAGAAAATAGCCACCAATGCAAACAAGATCAAACACTGCAAATTTGCGAAGATTTTGCGCTAGGAATTTGCAAGAAAAGTTCTACCTTGCAAAATATTTTACACGTAGCTTGATAGTCTGCATTCTAAATTCTAAACGGAGATAACCTTTATTTGTAAAAGCAGCTACCAAAATGCCGGCGTGCGTAAAAACGATCAACTGTCATGAAGCAGCAAAAAACAATACCGTTAATCTTTCAGTGACATAACTTACTATTCACGTTTTTACTCGGAGAAGATAAGTCCGGTGATAGATTATTTGGTTTGTTATCCAAACGTCTACGCAACATCTGTGGTAAAATTCATTTGAATATAGAAATCATTAAAACGGAAAGGATTAATGAAATAGATGAAACTTATGTCAAGTGCAAGCACGCACTTCCAGGTGTGTATTTGATAATTCATCTTGATTTGTGCCTGTATAACACAGAGTACTGCAAAAGTATGTACATTCCCAGCATGCTTTGTATATGTGGAAATTATGAAGCTGTCAAAGCAGACAGCTGTGATCATTCATATGTGGAACATATCTACAAATTGTAAGTTGATGGACTCCTCATAGCAGTGAAAGTTGTCAGAGCAGAGAGCTATGATCTATCCAAGAATTTGAATAACTTTCACTGCTATGAGGAGTCCATCAAATTACAATTTGTAGATATGCTCCACAAAATTACATTTGTAGATATACATCGCATCTTTATCTTGCGTGAGCAATGAACTTTCATAATCAGAGAATGCTTCAAATGCGATTGATTATTACAACAATTTTGTTAAATCGCGTGATCAACTTTATGAAGTAACATTGATTTCCGATGAGCGAATATTTCAGTCAACACTATCAAGGTTTGTTGAAGAGTCATATTTTGACATCTTATTGAACAGCGTTTCTCCAGCACACCAAAGCAGGCTACGTTCTGTGGGCTCACCGAATGCTTCTAGTTGGCTTCGTGCAATGCCCTCTGTTGGTCTCGGTCTACATCTGAATACCAATGAAATGCAAATACTTTTAAAATGGTGGCTTGGTTTTTGGAAGGATCCATCTGTCCGACCTGTCCTTCTAGTAAAATGACAGTTTTAGATCAGCTCGGTCATCACGCACTGACATGCAAGTACAGTCCAGACGTTGTCAGCCGTCATAATGCACTGAGGGACTGTATTTTTGGCTTTTGCCAAAAAAGTCATCTATCTCCTCAGATTGAACAAGGTGGAGGAGAGGGCACTGACCATCGTCGTCCGGCTGACATTTTGCTTCTATCGTCGCGTAAGATCTGGACTTACCAATACTGACGCAACTTCCATGATATTCGCGCGCCTCGCGGTGACTCTAATGCGTTCCAATGCGAGAGCCCTATTGTTGCGATCTGAGACCCGGCCTTGACCCGTCCCGATTTCTTTATTTTGTCATACAATATGTTTACATGACTTTTCATACTTCATATTTTTATCTTTGAGTATTGTTGTAATTTGTTAGATGCAATAAATTTCATTGTTGTTCCACATATGAATGATCATAGCTGTCTGCTTTGACAACTTCATACTTTCCACAGTATATAATATGCATCACGACGACAGGCAAATGTGAAACACAATGGAAGCTTTGGATGATAATGATGATCTATCCCAATCACTAGTGTAGAAGTCTATTTCTAGCTTTTTTGTGAAGTGCAACGTCAATCCACATTGAACTGCCGGACCATAGGAGGAACATTGTAAATTTAAATAAGTTGACTTCATTTCGAAATCTACGAAGTCTATTGTGCGCCGGCCGCAAAACAGTTAAGAGCTGTGATGTCTATTGCCAATTCTGTCAATCATGCGTCTCCAAAAGTTCGATATCTTGTCATGTGAAGAATATTGTTTACCTAATTACCTGCAATATTTGGAATATTGGAATTTTCACATTCTTTCACACTGCACATTGCATTCCGGATAGGTGAAGAGATCTATTACTCAACGATCTGAACATCATCAAGGGACAAACGTGGATGAAGCTTGTCATCATTATCGATCCCTCAGACATAAGAATTTATTAATGCAGAATCACTATTCACAGTGGAAAAGTACATTTCAAAATGATGGAAGCATAGTGTCAGAACAGTGCGTGCAGTAGAACAGTGCACTCCGCTAAATCGGAACAGACCTTTTATGGCGATAAATGCTAATTCCCCATTTCTAATCGCAATTTTACTAATGCTAAGATCTTCGGATAATCAGGATACGTCTCAGTCTTAACAGGATAAACAGGATCTGCAATACTCAGCAATCAGACAACTGCTTGCTTAAATCGTGAGATTAAGAGACCGGCGTACTAGTATTCCGGAAAATTGCAGCATGCACGGTTTGAGCTGTATCAAGGCAACCAACAAGACTCATCCTTGTTGACAGTTGATTCACCTGCATGCTGCATGTGAACTCTCAACGAAACACTTAAAATCTTCGCTAAGTGAGTTTGATTCGAAAGTTAATGTCCATTCTTCTCAACTTTAAGATTAATGACATAGCAGATGAAAGGTGCACAGATCTCTTTCATGATAAAGTGAGACTGGAAACGCAAGTCGGTTAATCGGTTAAGCCGCTTTATGGGACAAATGTCAATTCCGCGAGGTGTCCCAATGAAGCGGAATGCACTGTACTTGGCATTTTCAGCTGGAAGCCATTTCCTTTCATAGATCCAACATCATGAGTCTTCATGAAATGTAGGTGCGAAGACTTAAAAATGTAATGGCAGCTAGCGAGAGGTGCAATTATTGATGCGGCAATAAGTTGTCTCTCCCTCCTTTATTAGTGCCAAAAATCAGTAACATTTTTTAATACAAGCAGCCGTTTCGGGTCCAGATCCTTTTTCAACGCAAATGACAGAATTTGCAGACGAGATGAAGTGTAAAGAATGTACATAATGAAGGCCACTCAATGCGGCGCAACTTAAAACAAATCATCCAATTAGCGGCAATTCATCACGTCCATTCAGGCTTGGAGACCGAGCCTTAATAAACCTAGCTTTACACAACGCACATTTAATACTGTCCTGAGCAAAGCTTTAAAATGTTAACCGCAAAATCGTCGCTTGCTGCTAAAGTTTTCGTAATTCATATGCGAAAAATAAAGAAATTGAACAAAAATGTTTTAATTAACAAAATGCTTGCTTGAGATGAATGCGTCATCATAGTAGAGGTCGCTGAAATCGTTGGTGTTTATTCAACAATTGAACTTAAACTTATAGTCTCTGTTTTGACTGAGATACTCGAGCAAAAATATTCGAACACAACTTTATTACCCGAGACTTATAGATTTATTGACTTGATATCAGCAAAATTACAGCTTATCGAGAATTCACGCGATCTTCAATTTTCTTTTTCGCGCCCGCACGCACATTTATGCAGCCTGGAGGAAATTATCACATGGATTCAGAAAACAACATCAGATTGAATCAACATATCAAGTGTGACAAAAAGAGTGATTGATAAAATTGTGCAAAATGAAATAAAGGGAAAGCGAAAGAAAATGGAAATTCAAAACATTACTTCAGACAACAATTTACAAATACAAAACAAGAACTTCCAACTTTTGTTGATCATCATATTTTGAATGTTTAAAGGACAGTTATCAGTACATTCAACACATGGACACCGAGGAATAAGGACTGAGTTATTGAGAATGCTTCGTTTGTGAGGCAAAATGAAGCAAACTTCTAATAATAGGAATGAACTAATATTAAGCAATATTCAGTGATTTATTAGTGATTTATCACTGGTATGATTTATTTATGGACATAATTTATGTGAACAAAGTTCTCCCAAACGAACAGTGAAATAATGATCATCAAGATACAAGCTAATTATTAACAGTTGAGATGTGTGGTTAGATCATGTCAGTTGAGTCAGCAATTAATAGAGTTTCAAATGCACTTGTACCCAAAATTTGTAGCAATGAATACACGCAAATTTGTGATTGCAGTGATATCCACGTGATTCTGACAATGCGAGAATAACGGTAGGTGTACGAATTTCATGATTATAGATGAACTGATAATGATACTACAGGGTGTTTCAGAAATCCTGGGCACTTTGCATAAAAATTTTTATATCATGATCTTTATCTATATTTACCATCGTAAAAGTGCCCTGACAGTCGCAAAACTTCATATTGATGTAAACATGTTATATAACCGATGTATTCATGTACACCTGCAGATCTTAGTAAACTTATATAATTAGGGCTACTATCATTTTAACCACTAAATCGGGAAATGAAAAAGCCTTTTTTCTTTGATAAAGGTATACTTGTATAAGCAAATAATAGACATTTAACAACAAAACAATGAGAGCATAGTCAAAGTACAAGTTATCGATCATGTTCAAACTGTTGGCCTTCCTTGGCAATGCACGCTCGAAATCGGGAAGAAACGGACTGGCAAACTTTATGACACAGTTCTGGAGTTATGTTGTGAACTTCTTCGATGATGAAGCTCCTTAAGTCTGGAAGACTCCTAGGTCGACGTGCAAAAACTCTATCTTTGAGGAAGCCCCATAAAAAATAATCACAAGGTGTAAGGTCCGGAGAACGTGGGGCCCACTCCACATGACCTCGACGACCAATCCATCTTTCTTTAAAGTGCTGGTCCAGGTGTCTCCTGACTGATGTGGCGTAATGTGCCGGACAACCATCTTGCATGAACCACATATTGTCATCATTGATGGAGAAGACATGTTCACGAAGCAAGTCAAGATATTTCTCACTGTTGAGATTTCCATCGATGAATAGAGGACCAACTATTCCACTCGAACGAATGCCACACCATACCATTACGCCTGGGGCCTGACCATTACTTTCAACAGTGCACTGAGGGTTTTGTGTCGACCAGATTACACAGTTGTGTCGATTGACTGTTCCAGAAAGTTTGAATTGTGCTTCATCAGACCATAACATGTTATTCGCGAACTCGGGATCTCTATCCATCATACCCAGTAAGATGTCGCAAGTTTCAACTCTGCGATCAAAGTCGTCTTCGGACAATTCATTTATCAAGCTTGGAATATACGGCTTGCACGTCAGTTCCTTGAGAAGTCTGTAAGTGGACGAATGGCGTAGATGACAGGCATTTGACAATTTCCGGCTTGACATAGGCTCGGTACCATTGTCAACAAGCAGCTCAACCAACACTGCCTTGTTTTCATCGGTCGTGATAGACCGTGGTCTACCGGTAGGCTTTTTCGGTTGAACACTACCAGTTTTATCAAACTGTTTATTGATGCGTCCAATCGTTCTACGATCGATTGCATTCTCTCCATATTGACGTGAAAGTTGTCTTTCAACCTCAACAGCATTTTGAGAAAGAGAATATAAACGTACAGCCTTAATCTTCTGCTCAAGTCTGTCATCTTCAGCCATAACGCGAGTATTTCAAAACTCTTACTTACTAACAGTGCAAAATGAAGAAATCGATATATCAGTGAACGAATATCAGTTTGAATTTATGCGGAAAACAATGTATTAACATTTGAAATCATAGAAATTGAGTATGCTTGTAAACTTACTGTGATTTGAGTTCAAGTATTCAATTCAAGTACTGAAATTGATTATGGAATGAATAGCCTATCTAACATAACCATAGCTCAAAATCAACTAAAACAGCGGTATAAAATGCAAAACTATGAACAGTCATATTTGCTGATTGTCTGAGCAAATTAGCAGCGAATTCTAATGGAGGCGGAGTCCCTCACTTTTGCATAGACATAGTGTGACTCCTACTTCTATAGATTCAAATGGACCTCGTTCGAATGGCTGCATAAATGGGAATTATGATTCATCAAGTTGTGCCCAGCATTTCTGAAACACCCTGTATATATAGAACTGATATTATGGATAAACCCGCAATATTCTCTTGCAAATAAGACAATTATTCTCATCTTTTGCGCTTTCATTTATTCCCAATATGCATGAAAAGCAATCATAATGAAACAAGCAAAGCAAGTAACTTACACTTCCTGGAGCTCATTGAGGATATATTTCTGGAATGACACAATCGATAATTCGTACAATTGAACACATTTACAGTACCTTGATCTTAAATTTTACTCGCAAATACTACGAACAATCTATCAATTCTCTGCTCTATCATCCCATCATATCAATGTTAATTTCGACTTGATTAACTCAAATTTCGAGCTTAGCTTTACACAATGCTTACCAATCAAGTAGTCCGCATCTCAAGGAGTTAACACCCACAATCAGCAAGTTACTTACACACACTCGTAATATAAAAAAATTCAGCCGCATCGGAATGATGCTATCCTAATATCGAAATATACTCATTGACAAAATTTTTGAAACATTTACTTCTTTAACTTCTTTCTTTTTGACTGGTATGTATACATGTATGTATGATAACTTGATAATTTAGTCACAATCTCCACCAAGTCGCTAGCACAGGAAAACAACGCATGTAGCAGATTCAACTTTAATAGTGCGTGTGCCCCCCTCTATCTCCAATACATTCAGCAACCCGAGATGGCATGGATTCACAAAGTTTCTGAATGAAGGATGTTTCAAGGGGAAGTCACTGTTCTGTCAGTCTTTCAGAGAGAATCTTTAGGGACACTGGTGGAAGTGAATAGCGGTCTCTCACTCGCCGCCCAAGCTCGTCCCAGACTTGTTCAATGGGTGACAAGTCAGGTGAGCGTGCAGGCCACTCAAGGATTTGAATGTTCCATCTCCAAACAGTGGCAATGACAGCCGAGGATCGATGTGGTCTTGCGTTGTCGTCTTGGAAGATGAGATCCTCCACCCTGACCACTGGGGCAACAACAGGAAGCACAATTTCATTGAGATACCTCTCTCCAGTCAACCTGCCTTTGATGATGACTGCTGTCGTTCGTCCGCCATGCCAAATGCCACCCCACAGCATGACACTTCCACCACCATATCTGTCGTGTTCTTTAATACAGCATGGGGCAAATCGTTCACCTGGAAGACGATGCACTCTGACACGACCGTCATTGAAATCCAGAGTGAATCTTGATTCATCAGTCCACAAGACTTTCTGCCAGTGATGGTCATTCTATGAGCGATGGGCATCACACCAGGCAACTCGTCTTCTGCGGTGCTCAAAACTCAATGGAATTAGGACAGCTGGTCGTCGCGATTGAATTCCAGCTTGTCGCAATCTTCGATAAGCCGTTCGAACGCTACAGTCTATATTTGAGGCACTCGTCCAGTGTACGACTAGCTTTGGGACTGACACAAATTTATTCCTCCTTGCAGCTAAAACTAGACGTGCGTCTGTCCTTCCTGCAGACTTTCTTGGTCGACCAGATCCCTTCTTCTTTTTAACATCTCCTTCTGCTTTCCATCGACACCACCACCTCTAAACAACGACTCTCGATAGTTGCAGCTCTTCCGCAACACTCTCACAACTTCCACCACAACGAATCATTCCAATAGCCATACCTCTGGTTAACTGATCGTGTGCCATTTTATTTTACAAAAGCTGGATTTCAGTTCATGTTTATGTTCCATTTGTAAAAGCAATTGTGACAGTTGTATCGATATCAAAATTTGAAATTTGACCACCATAGATCTTTCTCTATTCTCTAATGTGTTGAATGGTAATACATTGAAAGCGAGATATTGCATCATACCTGAGAAAAAAATGAAACAAACTTCAATTCAAGCCAATGATAGTTTGTTTCATTAATTATGTCCATGAGTATATATTCTGATTATCTTTAAGCGCGACAATCCAATGTCATGTTCGTTGGGTAGGTGTTGAATCAGCGCGGTCTATCAGCTAGAATCTTTCACCTGTTCTTTGGCCACGGAAAAGAATGAACTAATATTTTTTCTAATTTGCATCGTTAAGTAAAAGGTACAGTTTCATAGTCCATTGAAGAACTCTGAATGGTCCAGTAAACTGTGTTATCGATAATTATAACTTTCGAATACCGAGGCTTTGCTTTACTTTTCGTGGCAGCGACACAACGGGTTTTTAAATTTAATAGTTCTGGAAGACGCCCCAACAGTGGTGCGTCGGTAAGTAATGAAACAAGGACTCTAGAAAAATATGACTGAAAGATTAAAAAGATCTGCCAATATACAGAAAATTGTAAGTTGGCTGAAGAAGAACCATGCACATAGGGTTAGGTCAACTAAAATATTGAACTTGCATGAAATTCAAAGAAACACAAGGACACAAAATGAATAACCTTATCCCTTCTTAAATCACAAATAAAACTGATCAAAGATAGTATCACCTGTATTTAATCGTACTGACATTGACAGGTGCAACATCGGATATCATCAATGAGATACATTTACACTCATAACTCATGAAGCTCGATGGAACTATTACAAAGCTCCAACTGCCCAAACCAGTGCACGTCATACTCCTATGACTGCAATTTCCCTGCTAAGCGGTCTATGGGAAATAGTGATGACCAGAACTTGCATAAGTCTCATAACGAGAAGCGCACGTCATCGGACCTCAAGAGGATAATAGAATACGACCATCATGCCAACAATTATGAATAGTAGCGATTTATTAGATATTTAACGGTTGCAGTTATGAGACAATGGCGTTCTCCTTGCACTGAATAATTTCAAGTATTGATTGTCATAAGCCAATATTTAGAAAATTGATAATCTGAAACAAAGTTCAGCGCATTCAGTTGCTAGTGTTCAGCAGCTTCTACATCATCCAGAAGCCAGTTTTTCTTCGTTGAAGTTTAGGATATTCTTGGCACGGTTTTGGATGACTATCTACAACAATAACAAATCCTACCTCTAGAATGATGGAAGCCAGCAAGTATGCTGAAACTGGATAGGAAAAATCGAAGTAATTCGAACTATATACGTATATTTATGACTTTTATAATGTAGGAAGAAACAGACTAATCAGCAAATCATTCTATAATGTCGTCATTGCCACCTGTATTATCTGTCATTTAAATACGCTGTCATGGCAGCTAATTTGGAATGAATCTTTGAAGAGAAATGGCACTAACCTAGTGTATTCCACAATTTCTATATTACTCGTAATGGCGAAATGACTTCAATCGTGCTGAGTATGAATCAATGCCAAATAATGGAGCAGCTGTGCACGTGACACGATCACAGAATTTGATCAGGCATTCTGCTACATGATGAAGGCATGTCATATAACAGCTGTTAGTCATGAGTAGTAAGGCGAATTTTCTCAATTAGTCATCTTATAAAGTTTAGGTTGCGGCAAAATGGAAATCAGTATGACTACAAAATATACGACCATATGTATTATTCTATATTAAAGAATCTTAAATGAAAAATATAAGTCAAACTGAAGCAAAACTTCAAACTTTCTCAAAATACCCGCACCTACATCTTCAAAGAACATTTGGTCCGTAGTAAATGAGATTCGTGGTAAGAAAGCCTCTCCCTCAGCCTTGGAGAAACTATTTGGTGATGGCGATGATGTCAACAACATCGTGCTCGCTATTCATGATGAAATGTGCAAGAATTTTAATTACGAAGATAACACTCCTACTCCTCAGCTTGGTGATGAAGCATGGACTTTTTCACTTACTATTTCTGATGTATGTCGTTCTTTGAATAATATTAACTTGAAGAAGTTTGTCGGTAGTGATGGTGTCCCCAACCGTATATTACGTGATGGTGCTATCTGGTTGTGCAACCCAATCCATGCAATCTTTGTGAAATCTGTTGAAACTCGGACATTCCCATCTAAATGGAAACAAGCGGATGTTGTTCCTGTCCCAAAGTGCAAGAAACCATCTGTACGCGATCTACGTCCCATTTCCATAACTTGTGTTCTTAGCAGACTTTTTGAACGACTGGTTCTCAAAACAATCGAGTCACAGATCAGCCTTTTATATGGTCCTCATCAGCACGCTTTTCGACAGTACGGGTCTACTCAGAGTGCCCTGATAAAGATCCATGACTCTGTGACATCATATCTCGACAGTACGACCACACGGGCAGTGCGGCTAACTTGTTTTGATCTAACGAGGGCCTTTGATAGAATGAGCCATAATATTTTGCTTTATCGTCTTGCCAATAGCAATGTGAATCACGGTTTCATCATCTGGCTGAAAAGTTACTTGGAAGAGCGAAAACAACGCCTGAAGGTTAATGGAATTTTTGGCCCTACAATCACCATCCCTTCAGGAATTCCTCAGGGCTTGATTCTAGGACCTGCCCTTTTTGCTGCCTTTATAGGTAGTTTGTGCATTTCAGCCGAATCTTCAATTGTCTTTTATGCCGACGACATAACATTGATTGAGCCAGTATCTCGTGAACTAACTCCAAGGAATCTTAAGAAAATTGAAGAATGGCTAACGAACCACAAAATGAAGATGAATCTAAGCAAGTCTTACCAAATTGTGTACTACTGAGGGGAGCCTGATGACGTAGCCTACAGTGATATCAGTGTGGCAAATTCTGTAAAGATTTTGGGTGTGCATTGGGATAATCGCCTTTTTTGGTCGCTTCATTTTGACCATGTTTTAAAGACGGCTTCCCAGAGATTGTATGTCCTTAGAATTCTGAAGCCTCTTATGTCGTCTTACGAACTTTGTGCGGTGTATCAAGCTTTGATATGTAATTTGCTACTGTATGCCGCGCCACTATTTTCCTGGCTTCCAAAATCAATTGAAGTGAAACTACAAAGGTTTCATCAACGCGCCCATAACTTAATTTGTGGAAAAGGTTGCAGTTGTGGTCGATTCCCTATGATATCTACAATGGTAACTGACAGATCTCGATCCTTCTTTGTTAAATGCGAACGACATAAAAGCCACCCTTTGCATGACCTGATACCGCCCCGACTCGAACGAAGTAATCACTTGCGACTTCCCCATGTGAACACCGGTGTTATTTTTGTGTGTGTCCAGTACGCCTTGTTTGTTTGCTTACATGCTGTCTCTGCAAAATGTGTAACTTTGCTGTACTTAATGATTTCCAATATTTCGAAATAAAATGCTTACTTACTTACTTACATAGACACAGGGGTGAATGGGGTGTTATCGGCTACGTGAGTTTATGAGGTTATTGAAGCCACTAATTCCGCTTTATGATCAACATTTTGGGTCTAATCACTAGCTTTGGACGCATGCAAAGTTGCATGTGATATTTTCCTTCCAATGATACCCGTTTCACCTTGTTGTACAGAAAATGCCTTGAATAGAAGCGAATTTGCCATTTTCAAAAGTTCGGGGTGTTATGGCCAATTGGCCACCACAATATATTTGCAAATATTGCCATATTGATTCAACTATGTTCCACAACAGTCAAATTTAGGATGCTTCCAAAAATGCTTCCAAAATGCTTCCATAGGAATGATACTACGTATAGCTATTTGACTAACCGGGCTAGATTGGCGGTTAATCGGTTTAGATTGATCGTTAACTGATATAACTAAAATTTTAACGGATAATCAATATATCAACGGATAAGCCTATCCTATTGTCCTATATTATGCATCAAATAGTTTGCAGTCTGATCTAGACCATTCGCGAGGGTAACGCTAAGATGCAATGAAAACAAAACTCAACGCTAATAGGTGCGTTCCATGTCGAAAAACTTTGCAAGAATTTCATATGTACCCCTTTCGCTACAGCAACGGAAACAGCGGAATGGCTTACTATTTTGACACAAAATAGTGACAAATTTTCAATAGTGACAGAAATGATCCATTTTCTTTTTTGAGTAAATTAGATTGAATACATGACAATTTCTCGGTCTACCCATTATTTTCCACGGGGTTTAAAGCTACGCAGGGTTTTTGAGCTAGTGCCTCCATGGAGCACGTATTATTAAATAAAATGGATTTTTAAGACAAATGGTCACTTGATAAACACTATATCAACGATTGAATCAGATCTAGTGTTGCTGTGTACAAGTGCCTGTAGGCCTACATTCTGATGCAAAATCAGGTTTTGACGTCACTTGAATGAATTAAAGTGAAAAATTAACCATTCATCGATGATAAAAGATGACATATGCTCAAGCTGGTCAACTACAGCTTTTTTTATCTCACAGTTTCCAACTTCTTGATTTTAATTCCTCAGATGTTCGTTGGCTTTCTTCGAGTTTATGGTCGAGTCGACCCATTTCCGTTGTGATGTACCTACTTCCTTCGAAATATTTTTCTTGAAAATTTCCAGTCAGGTTTCTAGCGCTAGACTTTCCGTTAAAATAGCCGCAGAAACCTTTGATTGATAATTATTTTTGAGTTCTGTTCAAGCCTGTCGAATTTTCTATAAGATCCTTATCTGGTTCAAAATCTGCATCCGAGGTGAAAATCTGCACTCATTCTGTGTGCACAGATTCAGTGATTTTCATTTGCGAAAATCCCTCTTCCACAATCTATATTGTGCAGGGTAAGTATGAGATAATGGCATTGGATCATTTTTCTCAAATACCAATCATCATCCATATCCGATGTGTACATGCTGAATAAGTCACATAAATACACACTTGTTATTTTGCAGCCTGCACAATTGAGTTTCAACGCTGTTTTATCAAAAGAAGATGGAAGTCAAAATAATTACCCCGAGAAATGTAGTGAGTTGGCCGCCGCGGATGCAAGTTAAGTAGGCCAATGACCTACACAATGCAGCCAAACTTTCAAAAAAGTATTAATAATAAATAAGTTCATTACTGCAAAGGTCCCAACGATGGAAATCGTGGGGCCATGATCCTGCATAGGACAAAAAATATTTCATAAAGTATTAAACGAAAGTAACAAGAATACAAGAAAAAACATTGCAAATTAGAGGATGACGGTTGGTTCCATATTAAAATCACAGCTAGCTAGTGATGATGTAACACAAATAAACGATGTTCTCATGATGGAATATGTACACATCGGTAGCAATATGTTGAATAATATAAGCAATAGCATCATAATCATATACCTATGATCACATATTAATGTCAATGAAAGTGCAGCACCATGCTTCCGACATTTGACCGGGAGTACCTCGAGGCATACTCTGTATACATTATCAGCATGTGTACACATTGCTCATAGGTTCGGGACCCTGTTGAGCTACCTGACAAGCAAACATCGTGAATACCGCCCTTTGGGATCTGTTGCATTTTGACCTACAGCAAATGGAGAAGAATAAAAAAAGAACTGCGACGAGGAAGTTTCGCCACGAATTTGCCAATGAAACCCATAGGGCACCCATCAACCTGATTTGAATATGATTCATCGAAGTCTATGATTTATCTATTTGCAAATCTGATGAATATGCATATCAAAGAAGCCAAACCATTTTATTATGCCATCTCATTATGCTCCATCAAAGTGGATATTCCGACGCTAAATGATGTGAAAAAGGCTAATTATCTATTGTGCAGTTATTGTTCACAATACAGTAGAACCCACTTACAACGGACTCGGCTATAACGAACTCTCGGATATAACGTACTCCTCTTGCAGGCAGGGACAAAAATTCCTATTATGTCTATATAAAATGCCTCGGTTATAACGTACTCGGATATAACGTACTACTCGGATATAGCGAACTCTTTTCAAGGGTCCACAGAGCAATTTTTGATTTTTACAACGTACTTAGGGATGAAAGTACTTAAGTATTCTGAATCATCGAAACGAAGCTGACACGATTCTACAAAAACTTGCTGCGTTTGATGATGGCAGCAACAGCTCTTGTCATTGGCTCGGAGGAGGACAACTTTTGAGTGTCGAATCCGTTCAATGAGCAATCGATAGAAGTGAACTGGAATTAAGACATTGTCTGTGATGGTGTCTTCTTAACGCGTCACTGCGCTGTTTACATTGTTTTTTTTAGTCATTCAGATTTTTAGATTCATGCTCAGAATATTGCATATTTTTTCTTACATAATAGAGAATTGTTAAGATACTATGCTGTTTTCTCGAGTAGGCATGATCATACATGTAGGGCCAGGGCATACAAATAAATGTACATTACATGTACATGTGTTTGTGGTGATGCATAATGAGAATTAGCTGGTCATGATGGATAGGACTCTACTATTGCAATTGACAACTTAATTTGGTGCAGAAGTAGGCTTCAATACTTCTTATACAGCTTGTTCTTGCACACTTCGGATACAACATACCTCGGATATAACGTACCAATTTTTTAGGTCCCTTGAAGTACGTTATAAGTGGGTTCTACTGTATTAGTTATTCTAGTTCTATTGTCGACACACAGCCTTGTGTCGGAACAACAATTCCATTGCTGAATGGTTATTCGTACGCAGATATGCTTAGGAATAACCAGGCCACTGAGGCGCGGATATTCCGACGCTACCATTGGCACTAACAGTCATAACTACATTGATATGTTGTTTAGACGAAAAGATTCGTTTACATAATAAATAGCCAATCCGTTATTCGTACACATTATTGCGTGTGAATAGCGAATTCCTCGCCTCAATGCTGAAATCATAAAAATGCCGAAAATAATCGAACAATTATCATAGTAGGTTTGTGTCATTAACTTAGAAATACATCTCTATCTTGATGACGTGATTGAAAGAATTAAGTGCTGTCAAGTTGAACTTCATGCTTAGAAGGAAATTTGTGCTCACAATACTTTTCTGTGGAACATAAATATCAAGATATTATATTAATTAAATATTCAGTTAATTACATGGAACATTTAGTAGCTTTGATATTTCCACAGATGTATATTCATTAACTAAAATGCATATAAAAACCTAAACGTTTAATTCGCACAGCACAATTTGAGTGGTTTGTTTAAATCTCATAATAAATTCATATGCCTAATTCAGATTATTAACGTCGGAGTAACGCGGAAACAGGTAATTCGTTGTTCACACAGAATAACACGTTCGAGCAACGGATTAGAAGTAGAATAATCTCAAAAGAAATTTTGTTTTTAAATAATCCAATCATTCGTGCCATCCAAGCGTCGGAATGACCTCGCCTCAATGTCCTGGTTTGTGTAAATCACATATGCGTGCAAATAAGCAAATTGAAATAGGATCGTTATTCCGACGCAACATTGACTCAGAATAATCTTACTTTGTCTATTTACACGTCATTTGGCGTGCTTGTCAATATCACTTTCAAGCAACAATTTCGTGAGCAATCTGGTACTTTATGAAATTCATCAAATAAAGACAGTAGACATTCAAAATGTCCATCAACCGTTGTTGGAGAATAAGGAGCGCTACTGTCACGTGGATCTACCTACATTTGTCAAATGACTGATCGTTCATTTATTATTTTGATGCTATTTTGATTATTTTGTTTGATTTAGTTTTTTGATGCACTAGAAAACATATAACAGACCAGTGACTTAGCTATGGGCAGCTTAACTATCGACCACACCTGACATCCCCACACATTTGAACAAACTTAGTGTCTATTAGGTTGTGACTTAGTGGCAAAAGTTCTCTATAAACATATGTTATCAGCTGGTACTATTGAAACATTCAAATTGAATTTACCAGTTCAAAGTGAACTATTTGCGATTGACGAATTTGAATGAAAGATCAGAGATCGGATAGTAGAGCATTCACTCTATGGCAAGATTTTCATGTGCAATTTTCATCTTTGGCTTTCTTTCATCGGAAATTTAGCAGCAAACAGCTGCAGCTTCAGAACAAATTGAAACTGAATGATTTTGACTTAATGCTGACTTCGTGTCCTTTTTAAAAGTCTCCTTTATTCATCGCTGGATATTGTGATATCCATTGAATAAGGAGTTCAAAAAAATGTATGGACATGTTCGTGATTTTCATTCATCCCAGATATCTCCTTCATTTGCAATATTTAATTAATTATAGAACTCTTGTACCCTCACTTCAGCGGTCTGTTTGTGGTCTATCATCTTCAGAAAATTATCTGTTGTAATATTATTATATAGTCTCACCCTTGATGCGGCATTTTTCTTGATGGTCTCCATCTCATCATCGTCATAATCATCTTAATGGAGTAGATGCTATTTGATGCCAAGACTATAAAAAAGCAAAGATTGGCAGATAAATCGATGAGATAAATACTATGCTTTTTAAACAATGCTAAATTTTACATTAGCTTTTAAGGTCTATTTCAACTTTTTCACCTGATTCCTTTCACTAAATTCCTGTTGGGGTGCATATTTGATAAATTCCTTTCATTTGTTTCCAAAATGATGGGATATCAGATAAAAAAGAGGGAGGGCACCGAGCCACTTTGTCCTTTAAAAAAGTGTATGTGCTTTGACCTGAGAATGGGCACATTCTTAGGAGGATGGACAATTTTGGTAAGTTATCATGGAAATACCACTAGAGACTGTTGAGTTTTGCCAACCTTTCTCATCAGAGCACAACGTTTTTGTTCGGTTTTAAGTTGGCATGTTACTGCCTATTTTCGTTTTTACTCAATATGGCATCATCACATTCATCCGCGTACATTTTGTGTTCGTTTGTGATGCCTCTCTTCACTCAATGGATGATGAATCAATGAAATATGATTGTTGAGATGATAGATATGTCCACATATTATTAAATTAACAGCGATGAATTGTTTATTGATGACGCCGCCCACAATCTTTCGAGAAAATGGCATCATAAGACGGGTCACTACACATATTTGTCACCGAAAAGGCAGACGTGAATGAAACATGGCGTCTGTTTCTCTAGAATGCTGAGATTTTCTGGAGACTTGGACACTCAGAAACTTAAGTGCAGACACCTGGAATGCCCATCCTATGAATGTAAACACTGAGGACTTCTGGAATGAGATTCAATTTGAAAATCAGTTTCCATCACTGGAATTATTGACTTGTCTAGGATTATTGACATCCGATAGCAAAGGCAAAAGCCAATAGTGAACTTTTCTTCATTTCCTAGAGATATTTTGACGAAAGACCTCAAGCGATTGGAATGTCTTTCAATGAATGATCCATCAATGTGAGTGGCGTGCCATTTGTCACGAGACATCTACAGGTAAACTGTAAACAACTCATAAACAAGTCGAATCAATGAAAATCGCAACAAATAACAAATCTCAACCTAAACAAGTCAGAGACATCTCAATACACACTCAATCGACCTAAACAACTCATGCTATACCTAAAATTACCTGCTCTTCACGATGGAGCAATTATATCACGCTCACAAACCAATCCACACTCACCAGGGACCACTAAGTCCCAAAATCAACATAAAGCTCACATACGTGTCCTAAACAAGTCAGAGACATCTCAATACACACTCAATCGACCTAAACAACTCATGCTATACCTAAAATTACCTGCTCTTCACGATGGAGGAATTATATCACGCTCACAAACCGAGAAGTACGGTACCTGGGGCTTTGCCTGTTCACGACTACGTTCAAGTAGCTTTTGAAGCATCGCTTCTGGGGAAAAATACTAGAAGTACCTGGGGCTTTGACTTTTGCAGACAACGTTCTAATAGCTTTTGAAGCATCGCTTCTGGGGAAAAATACGAGAAGCACCTGGGCTTTGCCTTTTGCAAACAACGTTCTATTAGGTTTTGAAGCCCCCCTCTCCATCTTGGGGAACCAGAGCAACTGGTATGGGGCGCGTCCACAGGTGGCGGATAGTGGAATGGCCTTCCGCAATGAAGGTTAGCTGCGAATTAAATAAGCAGCCGCGGACCAAAGCGGCAAGTTCATCAGGGGAGAGGAGCTGACAGGAGACGCTGTAAGCTATAAAACCTCTCACAACCCAATGACGACTTGTGACAAGGCGAGTGCGGCCGCCTTTCAATAAGCCTAGGTAGGAGGGGGTGCAGACCAACAGCATCCACGCAGGCACTGCTGCTGTTCTAAGCAAGGTCACCGGCTTCGGGCGTGTGAGTGCTTGGGGAGGAACAGCAAGGAAATCAAGACAACAACCTGCTGCCTTGTAGGTACTTCTCATCCATTGATGTGAAAAGGCTAGGTCCACGACCAATAATCGTGGTTGGTGTCAGCAAGGGCATGCGACCGCTAAAAACTTTGCTCCAAACCTATTATGAATGATGGCTCAAAATCAATTGGCCCCTAGTGCCCGGCAGCCTTTAAGTAGGCATGGGGTGCTAAGAACGTCCGGGGAGTTGAAACAAAAGTTTAAATTCGGTTCAGTGAACGTAGGTTCGCTGTGTGGAAGAAGTAGAGAGGTGGTGGAGATGCTCGGCAGGAGAGGAATCGATATATGTTGTGTACAGGAGACACAGTATAAAGGAAATGGATGTCGATTCATTGGTGACGGACCGGAGAGGTTTAAGTTGTGGTGGAGTGGAGAGAAGAAAGGAAGAGGTGGTGTTGGCATATTTGTGAGAGATGGCTTAGTAGATCACGTACTACAAGTGGAACGGATGAGTTCGAGAGCAATAAAGCTGAGTTTGGTCCTCGGAGAAAAGGTGACCCACGTGTTCTCGGTGTATGCCCCACAAAGTGGGAAACCGGATGAGGACAAAGATCGCTTCTGGGAAGATCTTGATGACGGAGTGAAGACTGTGGCCCAATCTGAATCTCTAATTGTAGCTGGGGATCTTAACGGTCATGTAGGGTGCAACCGATTCGGTTTCGAACAGATCATGGGACCTTTCGGGTTCGGAGAAAGGAATAGAGACGGTGAACGAATCCTCGATTTTTGCCTTGGGAATGAAATGAAGATTGTAAATACACTATACGCAAAGGACGATGAAAAGAAGATAACATACAAAAGTGGTGACAGTCGAACGCAAATTGATTTTATGCTGATGAGGAAAGAAGAATGTGCTTCTGTTCGGGATTGCAAAGTAATTCCTGGCGAAGCATGTCTAACACAGCATCGACTACTTGTCATGGATATAGTGAGAAAGGGCTTTGAACATCCGAGGAAGAGAATAAATGCACGAAAGATTAAGGTCTGGAAACTTCGTGATCAAGAAAACAGAAAGCTGTTTGAAGAGAGACTGAGGCAAAGAACAGAGTTGGGGACGCACGGTGAATGGGATCAGTTTCAGGACAATATCCTGAAAACAGCTGAAGAAGTCTGTGGAGTAACAAGAGGCAAAAAGAGACAAATACAAAGGGAGACGTGGTGGTGGAATGAGACTGTTCAAGAGGCAATAAAAGATAAAAAGATGGCATACAAAAGGTGGCAGCAGTCAAGAAGTCAAGCTGATCGGGAAGTTTACAAAAATAAGTCACGACTGGCAAAGAAGGAGGTTGCAATTTCCAGACAAGCCGCTTGGAAGGCCTGGGGAGAGAATTTGAGCGCCGCAGAAATGCAGCAGAAAATGTTCAAGGTTGCGAAACAGATGAAAAGGGATCGGAAGGATGTTAACCAGAGGAGATACATCAAGGATGTTAATGGACAGACCTTCATGAGGGAAGAAGATGTGTGCAGACAATGGAAGGAGTATTTTTTCAAGCTTCTGAACGAGAGCAACGAATTTGCCGTTGAAGGAATCGACGCAACTGAAGGACCCATCAAAGAAATTTCCAAGGAAGAAATACGCGCGGCCCTTCGAAGCATGAAGAAAGGAAAAGCTCCTGGACCGTCAGGGCTTTCAGCAGAGTTGATGAGAGGAGCGGAGGAGGTGGTTATTGAGGAGGCGACGCCTATCTTTCAGAAAGCTATGGAATCGAAAGAAATTCCTACAGCTTGGCAGAAAAGCCTGACGATCCCATTGTACAAGGATAAAGGAGACTCGCTGAACTGTGGATCGTACAGAGGCATTCGGCTTCTGGAACATGGATTCAAGCTGTTTGAAAAGGTTCTCGAAGAGAGACTTAAGAAGCTCGTGCAAGTGGATGCTCGCCAATTTGGGTTCTCGAGTGGGAAGTCGACGACCGATGCGATTTTTGTTGTACGTCAAGTACAAGAAAAGTATACGCAGGTGCGAAAGAAGTTGTTTCATGTATTTGTGGACTTGGAGAAGGCCTTTGACCGAGTGCCGCGTGCAGTTATTGAGTGGGCACTTCGTCGGCAAAATGTGCCCGAGTACCTCGTAGCATCTGTAATGTCCCTATACAAGCATACATCCTCGAAAGTGGTGACATTAGCAGGCATGTCAGAAGAGTTTCAGATCAGTGTCGGTGTCCATCAAGGTTCAGCGCTGAGCCCGTTACTTTTCTTGATTGTAATGGAGGAGGCGACCAAAGAATGCAAAGGTGATGGTCCCTGGGAGTTACTTTATGCGGACGATCTGGTACTAACGGCTGAGACTAAGAGTGAGGCAAAGGAGCTATTCTGCAGATGGAAGACTGACCTTGAACAACGTGGTCTCAAAGTGAACATGCAGAAGACAAAGATTATGGTCACAGGAAAGAAGGTACAAAACGCGAAGCAGTCTGGCAAGTGGCCGTGTGGGTGCTGTGGCAGGGGAGTTGGTGTCAATTCCATCCTTTGTGTCTCCTGTAAGAAATGGTGTCACAGGAAATGTGCTCGTCTGCGAAAGGTGACAGGAATTGCAAACTTTCGCTGTCCGACTTGCATGGGACACAATGACATACCAGAGGACGACTCCTTGAGCTTTGACGGCCTCTCCGTAGAGGAAGTGCATGAGTTCTGCTATTTGGGTGATGTGCTTAGCTGCGATGCAGGAGCAGAGAAGGCGGTGGGGTCCAGAATTTCGGCAGCATGGTTGAAGTGGAGGGATCTTAGCAGCCTGCTGTGCAATAAAGACATCCCAATAATGTGTAGAGCGAAAGTGTACAAAAAAAAATGTGTGTGCGATCAGTACTATTATACGGAGCGGAAACCTGGCCGTTGACTCAGCAACAAAGAAGCCGACTTGAAGTGTGTGACCAGAGGATGCTGCGCTACATGATGAAGATCAAATGGAGAGACCGGGTCAGTAATGACGATGTAATGGGAATGTGCGGGCTGACACACCTGAGGAACCGAATTCAACAGAGGAGGCTTCGATGGTTTGGTCATGTCAGGAGAGCGGAAGAGAAGGTCATCGGTAGAGTGGAATCCATGAAGGTGGAGGGAAAGCGCCCAGTTGGAAGACCAAAGAAATCATGGCGAAACTGCGTTCAAGAAGACCTGGATGCCCTCAACATCAGCGAGCACCTTGCCCAAGATCGGGACCAGTGGAAGCGAGCCATCAAACTCCGTCCAACCTCAAGCAATGGGACAAGAAGGACGTAAAACGAGAAGTGAAGTGAAGTGAGTTCTATTAGCTTTTGAAGCATCGCTTCTGGGGAAAAATACGAGAAGTACCTGGGGATTTGGCTTTTGCAGACAACGTTGTAATTGATGTCATTTGCTAAGACAGCAAGAATTTATACCTTTCATGTAACTCACATCGTGCAATTTTACATTGTTTTGTGCTTCGGTATACATTCATGATATACTTTGCAGATCTTGTCGGTTGCTGTGACAGTCAAAAACTGTACATTTCATATAGGTTGTAAATATTTTCTACATGACTTTCATTCATGATGTTCAAATGTTCGTCAATGGACTGCCGATCCAGAAAATACAAGATCTACCTTGACTTATCGATCTCTAGCCATGAAATAAAGTCAATCCCGGACACAGATCTTTTCAATTATTTTGATTTCTTGTCATCTCTACTGCCGGACTTTACTAAACCCTGGTTTATATGAGTAGTTTCATCGTGAAGAGCGCGGTTAAAACTTATGACTTGCTTAGGACATGTATGTGAGCTTTATTTGATTTTTCGGGACTTAGTGGTCCCTGGTGAGTGTGGATTGGTTTGTGAGCGTGATATAATTGCTCCATCGTGAAGAGCAGGTAATTTTAGGTATAGCATGAGTTGTTTAGGTCGATTGAGTGTGTATTGAGATGTCTCTGACTTGTTTAGGTTGAGATTTGTCATTTTTTTCTCATTAACTTTTTCTAGCTATTTCAAAAAATATATTCCATTAATTTTGGATGCCTCTGGGATGTGCTGAGTCCCTTTCCTGTTATGATG
Organism: Prostheceraeus crozeri; assembly: GCA_907163375.1. Lineage (NCBI taxonomy): Eukaryota > Metazoa > Platyhelminthes > Polycladida > Euryleptidae > Prostheceraeus > Prostheceraeus crozeri. Next base: position 283,433 of record CAJQUW010006427.1, on the reverse strand, counting down.
CAAAGTTTCTTCTTTATTTGTAGTGTATTAGAGAAGTTCTGACTTGTTTACGATTTTCATTGATTCGACTTGTTTATGACTTGTTTACAGTTTACAGTATACCCATCTACACATCATTCATGATCCTTGATGAGAATCGTTTTGCTCAGGCATGACTTCTTCAGCTGGTAGTGTCATCTTGAAATGGGCTGCTTTGAAACATTGATTAGATGGTGAGAAAGCAGAGAGAAGTAAGGAAAGACGAGAAAGAATCTGAAAAGAACGCGAAGAAATGCGAATGCTTGTGTAGCTGGCATGTGCATCAGCCAATCGAGGTTGATGAGGGAATTGGAGGACGAGGGAGAACCGAGTCGGCCTAGGTACAGAAGATGCATGATTATAAATATAGGAGTGTCACTGGGAAGAATACAGTTGGCCTCATTAACATATGTTTTTCACGGCAGTATGATTCCTGGTTTTTCCTTATAATAATGCTTACATTTTTAAATGCATAACTTCTATTGTTTACTAGTAATGTGGCGCTGTTGAACGAATCCGCAATGATGATTACAAATGCGGAAGCAGTCTTATGTCTGCATAATTATGTAGGCCTTTCTGTATGGATATTTTACTTCAATCCTAGTTTAAACGCCGCATAAGAATTTCCATGCTTTGTATAAAAAGTACTTTGTAAATTTTCTCTAGATTTCTTCAGGGTGTGATTCGAAAGGGTGTGGCAAACTTGCACACCGGGCACTATCTAAATATTTACCAGAAATTGCGTGATTTACGTCAACAGTGACGGGCTGACAACTGAATATCAAAGTCAATAACGTTCCTCCATTTAAACCTTGTCGAAAATTCGATTGGATCCAATCACATAATGGCCCGATTTTGATGAAGCGGATACCGTATCTTTTGAATGCATACATTCGGTGCATGTACATCAAGGCGATTCAGAAAAGTTAACGATGTCTGAAGGTCATGACCGAGTTCAAACACAAAGTAGGCCTGCATGTAGATACTAAACAAATTAATTTTTTCTGTAGGCAGGCGCAGATTCGAGAGGAAACTGCAAATGAAATTGAACAATGTCGTACAAAATCTTTGTTGTGGCTATGCCCTCATGCTGCTTGTTGCTTATGCATTCGCACAGGACCTATGTAGCGCTTGGCGTGTTTTTGGCTAAACTTACTGCATTCTTCTTATCTTCATAAGTCAAACATCTCAATACAAGACGTCCATGGCCAAAACATTTCTTAGGAAAAAACTTGACATGTTATATTGAAATTTCGATTATCTGAACATACGCAAAACAACCGTTTCAACGCAGCAGATAATTTGAGGATGGATGAGTATCAATTTATTTTGCGCGTATTTTGAAAGTCTTACCTGTAATGTCTGTCCGATTTCCGACAAGCAGACGGGGTCATCATTTACATATTTTGTCCTGACATTGTTGTACGACCAAGAATTCCTTTCATTGTTTTGAAGCTTCATGTCCATCAGCTCGCTGAAGGGTAGTTTGTTCTTGCACGCGCGTACTTGCACGTCGCGCTAAGAGTCAACAATCACATGATTTGATAGTGTGGAAATATGGGGAATGTTTATGAAAATATGCGGGAGAAAGTTTATACTTAAGTTTGCGCGTTGTCCTTTATTGTGCGCACTGTTGCTTGAAAATTCCTACTGTGACTAGAAATGGAAGATGAAAATAACTCATTATATTCTACCACTGAACAACAAAAGAGAGGTGAGTGGAGAATTTTTTCAGACTGCTTCGATAGATTGGAAGATGGAGATGGTTATCACAAATTTGAAATGTGTCGCAACCGTTTCCTGGTCCTATGCAAGCGGCTTGAGTTCTTCATTTCCCATGATTTATAGTAAATGAAACGAAAGAAATGCTCCTTCCCACAGATACCTAATCGGTGCGCCTGAGCGCCTGTCACTGAATCAGAGAATACAGTAGAATTCGCATATATCGGCTTCGGCTATATCGGCGGTTTTTTTGTCCCGGCATAATTTCCTATCTTTTCCATATAATCGAGTTCGCTTATATCGGCGCATTTTCGCTGTCCCTGACAGAAAAAATTCTTTTATAACGGCGGATTTCCTTGAAATCCTCAAGCGATGTGTTTTGCCTAGAAGAGTCACTAGAATGACAGTATATGTGGACGAGGATGGCTGTAGATTCTGTTAGGACTATCCGATTCTAGCTATTCTAGTGGCATGTGAAAATTTGGATCTTTTACAATTCATCTCGATCATGTTTGGGGTTTGATCAAAATTGTAGAATCTAGCAGCCGAGGAAAGATAAGTAGACTTGCCACTGTATCTCACTGATAATTCTCACATAATTAGTCTTTAATTCGACGTGATGATTGCATTGTTCAGAAAGGCACCATTTTTAGATATCTATTGAATACATAGACACAATTACATGTACATGTACTGTACATGTTGGACAACAAGTCAATATATGTATTTAAGTATAGCAACGCAATAATTCATGAGTCAATGCACGTATATGCATTGTATCATGCATGGCATGATCTCAGAGCTCGTGTAGATTTCACAAAACTTCAAAATTCAGGGAGTTCGCATATATCGGCGGTTCGCGTATATCGGCGGTTTTCGTCTGTCCCTTGAGGCGCCGATATATGCGAATTCTACTGTATTAGCAACAGGCAGCAGTCAGCAAAGATGCCTGGTTGGTTGCCATTTCGATGTCTTTATGGTCTCAGCTCCTTGAGAAAAGTCCATTTATGCTGACTTTTTGACAAACCGCTTCTGTAAGTATGGTGTGGACGAATGAAATTTTGATGGATGCTTTATTTCTTTGAAAGATATAGCCCCATTTTGAAACTCACACAGCTTTTTAATTTAAAAGTCAATCGTGTTTATATGGGTTATATCTAATTACAAGGCAATAAGTTTCTAAATCCATCAAATGCTCGATGTTCATTCTTTCAATGTAGAATTTGTAGTCTAAATACAAACACACCACTGTCGGCTTCAGTTAAATGAAGATCCTTCTCACATTTAAGAAATTTTAGACCATAATTCTCACTCGTCAATAAAAAGTCTCTGAGCATGCGAGAAGTCGTAAGTTGATTTTCCATTAAGTTATAAGCGTTATTCAATTGAACGCTGTCTCCTTTAAGTGGATCAGAACTGCCAGCGGATCAAATAGAGTCAATAATTATCAGTTTTCTACAGAAATTCGCTGCAATTGTTTCAATTTCTTAAGCTATCTACTTTTTCAGATAACTACATTAATAGCGTGGGTCATGGTGATACTTGACATGGCTGCTTGGACTAACGACAATTTTGAAATTGCGGGATCATATTACACATGGTGGAGGCGTCCTTTCTGGAAAGGTATGTTGCTGTCACTTGATATGTTGTTCATCAATCAATGCAGATAATTCATTATTCTTAGAAATATATTTTTTGTTGAATTTCCACTTTCATGAATTAAATTAGTTCACCTCATATTGCACATCTAAGCAAATGTGACTTTTGAAACACAAACCTATCGTGTAGGAAATGCCTTGACCGCGCATAAAAGAATTAGAAAATCTGGGAATAGGCCAAGTGTATATATTGACAGAAAATATAAAAAATGTACGAATTATAAAAATTATTACAAACTCCGATACGTATTTCATTGACCACCGGTCAATATCATCAGGGAGTATAAAATAGGGAGTATGATGATATTGACCGGTGGTCAATGAAGTGCGTATCAGAGTTTGTAATAATTCTTCTAATTCGTACATTTTTTATATTTTCTATCAATATAAACACTTGGCCTATTCCCAGAATTTCTAATTCTTTTACAAACTTGTTGCAATAATTCGAAATTTATCAATTCTTAGCACCATGAAATTTAGAAAATACTTCATATCTCTCACACGTCGACATGGTGATATTTTCCGCGTTGCTACAATAAGGACCTATTTGAGTTGTAATCAATCAATCGCACTATCGCATTTCTAAAAAAAGACAAGATTTGTTGTTGTCCCAATATGTTTCATTTGTAGAACAATGGAAAATGTTATTCAAAATATGTAAACCATCTTTCATTTATGTTCCACTACTTACAAAAAATATAAACTTAGCTATTTCTGACTCTTCAGCCATGTTGAAATCGTCGTCTATGCCAGAGCGCTATCTTACTCAACTCGTATGTCAGTTTTACGGCTCAGTTTCTTATCTAGCCACTATTTTGCTAATCCCGTGACGCATCGTCCACCAGCGCAGTTGGACCATTGATATTTGAGCTTACACAGGGTCCCGTATAACAGTTGGGAACGGCCATGCGTCTTGATTATTTTCAAAAGTGAATATCCGTGCTTTCGGATCTTCATTAGTCAGATATGACTCACTCAACAGCACAGATGTTCAAACTCTTTCACAAGGTATTAATCATGATAGTCATCTATTTGAAAAGTTGTTATCAAAATTACATGTAGCTATTGCAGTTATAATTTTTGTTGTGCTTTACCACAGTTACTGGCATTTACAGTATTAGTAGTCCTCACATCAGTATTATCGCACTGTTCTAAACTTAGCAGCGATCACCAATCCTGATATCGCCAATGCCGCCAATTCGATAGCAATACCGGAAAGTGCCTTGATTTGGGATGGCTTTGTGCTCCCATTGTTGCATGGTCATGGGGCAAAATCGCCAACGATTTTTTGTCGCGAGTTTCGGTAAGGCTGTTCATGAAATCCGGACTGAAGACCAGCAGCACGTTGCCCATGATATTTGAGCGCCTCTCAGTGACTCTCATGAGATCGAACGTGAGAGCAAAAAGTTGCGATCTAGAAGTTCGACTTAACCCGTCTCTTTTTCTTTTGTATGCCTTCACCGAACTTTTTATTTTATAGTGTTCTGTCTCCTTACCTTGTGCTCAGATTGTTGTCTTTTGTGTTAGAAAATACAATTTTAGTTCCAACTTAGGTGTGACTGTTCGAGTTATGGCTTTACATCATTGTGACTTCTGACTAAAAGATGGAGGGATTGTAAACTACAGATATCAATTGGGAACCGCAAACAACGACAGCGTTTGAGTGTCAGTTTTAAAAAAAGTGCTCCAAGAGATGGAATCTTTTACATGTAATTGGTAAAATGTTTCATCTTTATATTCGCACTTACGTACCTTTTCTCAGTTGCATAGATTTTCTGATGTTTTCTTCAAGCCATTGGAGTATCGGCGATTTGGAATTCTTGTCGTGACGTGTTCTGCAAACAATAATTTAATCAGTTAGCCATCCCCATAGATTTCCTGTATTGGTCAGTAAATTACCAAAAAGCATTAAGTCAGTAATTGTATTAAGTCAATAAATGATGTGAATTAGAAAATAACGATTTAATGATGACCGCTTCAGATGACCGAAGTATAAATTGGCTACCATTTTGTATAGATGCATGAATGTGCGGGCAGGCTTCTTACAGGTACAGCCGGTTACGGGTGCCATGAAGCGAGTGAAGAAGCCTCGGCAGAATGTCATGCTTGTAGCATTCCAATATGTGTATGCTAGTTTTATGGTTTCATTCTAACCTTTTTTTCTATTTTAATAAAGTTTTCTTCATTTCAGGATTTTATCTGTGCGATATCGTCATGATTGGAGCTCATTTTGTACTTATCGTTGCCAGCCTCTTGCTTATTGTTTCTATTCTGCGACCAGGATCCTGTGTAAGTAGTATGCCATCGCTAATATGCCGGAAGTAGACTTAATCGAATATGTTATATTAATGATATATATGATTATCACTAATAACTAAATTAGAAAATTATTTAGCAGCTATAATGACATCGGCTACTGTAGAAAATTGTGAAGCATAGCGCAAGTTAGATGATTGAGACAATGCTTATGTAAATACATAAGTAAATTCATTGATGTTAATTGAATATACACTGTGCATGTAAAATATATTGCAAATTCACTTGCAAATACAAAGTGACTCAAACTATCTTTTGGCAGTGACAATGGGAAAGAAGACACATAAAATTCTGTCTGATATCTGAAACTTGAGATAAGAATTAATTTCTTTCAACATCGAAGGCATTGAAGCCCTACTAACGGACACTTTTACAGAGTCGAAAAGTCGGATTCTATCGGTATACTATACAATTAAGAGGCAACTAAATTTTGTCGACACCTTTTTGCTTGAAAATTTTCCTCCTGCCAGCAATAAATCTACGAGTATTTGAATCCATGATGCAATTGTTCCAGATCATCTTCAGTTAATATATACCTGTTATCGATGGACGCATTCAAGAAAATATTCATTTTGACCGCAAAAGTTAAGAAATGTCTTGACTTTCCGTCTATTTGTGGCTATTGTGAAATGTTTTCTTCTCAAATTTGATGGAAATTTTGCTGAGATCTGATCTGACCTTGTTTTTGCATTCAAAAGTAGAGCCTGGTCATTGTCTCAATGGAAAGCAGGTGTGCATATTTTTAATAGAACGTAATTTTGATGGAAATCTTGGCCGAGATGCTGATCACCACTTAGATAAACTGATAACAATCTTAGATAATCTAATACCAATAATGAATAATGTGAGATGGCTGTCATTAGGATTTATTGTATCAATATTTATCATAAGTTGTGGTGCTCTGATAGATAAGGACATATATATAGCAAACTTGCCACACTTTGCAATGAATCACATTTTTGAGTACGCTGAATATGTGATAAAAGGGATGTGACAAATACTTAGTTATTTTCATTGCAAATGGATCGGTCGTTATGAGATATTTCAACTACTCTAAATTCTTTCGATTTTTTGAAAAAGGAAATGTAATTGCATCTGTATTTTAATATAATGTGAAAAAAATCTGACTCGGCAAAAAATGATTTTGTATCAACCAGTTGCTATTTTCAGGTAATTTATCTACTCCGTCCAGTGGTTAAAGCGTGGTGGATTATTTTGACTCTACAGACAATAACAGAGCTAGGAGTTTCTATCTACACCTACTCCTTCTATGGTCTTGCAGGCTGGGTGAGTTTCATGGTGCTGTTTATGATTCATCTCAATAGTTCATGTACTATTTTATGACTAATTACACTTAAATATTTTGTCAAAGAAGAAACTTATGCCTATTAGGAGAGAAGCACAGTGTAGCTCCGATCTCGACACGCTGACCGCCATGATTTCTTGAAGATCCGATCTGCCTATAGTAAAACATTTGTCATCCGCCGTAGCCCTCATAACATATGAGTAGGTATAAACTCGTATTATACACGTGTTTATTAGCTAATAATGTGCATTTTTACACCAAATGCAACCGCCGTCAACTCGAGGCCCATGCCCATGTTGATATCAGAAAGCCGTCCTATGGTTCCTGCACCTCATTGTCACGGCAATTTGATCTATCGTTTATCTCAATTCATTCCTTGTTTAATTACAATTTAACAAAGCGGTCTTTTGAAGCGATTGGGCTATCGCGGTCCGAATACCAAAACAATCCGCAGAATTTGCTTTTGCATTCATGCACAGATTGCTGAAATTCACATGATGTTTTGATTGTAAGGTATTTTCAGTTCAACCAGTTAGCCCTCTGCTTCACCACAAGGGATTGCAATCCTGGTATATTTTTTACCCATCCCGCGATTTCGGGATTACAATTCTTACTCATCACAGTGTTTGTGAGTCAACTCATTCACATACAGCTTAGCTTGTAGATGCTGTTTTGAGCAACTGAAGAATAAAAATTTCTCAACTCTAGATACTCATCTGGTCTTGCGTTAAGTTAACAAATAGGTGGTATATATATATATATATATAAATATATATATATATATATATACCACATATTTGTTATATATTTATATATATATATATATATATATATATATATATATATATATATATGTATAACTATCAACAATAATGGATCAACTCAATATTCGGTAAAATATAAATAAATTGTCAATTCTCAAAATATGCAAAACTTTTAATTATAGCACTTTATTCATATTATTCAGTGCTATAGTTAAAAGTTTTGCATATTTTGAGAATTGATAATTTATTTATTTATGTGTGTGTGTGTGCGTGTGTGTGTGTGTGTGTTGATTACCTAGATCGACGTATACACACTAAAACCTATATCGACCTTGAAATTCTATCACAAATCACATGGAGAGTTAGGACGGACGAATATGCGACATATCTTTGTTATCCTTGCCTCATTCACTGGTTTGTTTTGACAATCAATTCCATTGTGTCCACATCAAGTAGGGGCGAGCAACCTCGATCAAAACTGGTGCATGAAAATGTGCCACAACTTCACTGATTGCATTCTGAAATCTGTGATGCATGGGATTTGGATGTAGGGTTTTCATTTTACAAGAAAAAAATGTATGACGCATGCACCCCCAATGTGGTGTAATTTAAACTTGCGAATATGACTTGGTGAGCATGACAGATGACTTTAAGTCAGCCCCTGTCAACGACTAATGACGCAACATGTTGAGCTTTGACATAAAAATTGTGAAGTGGCATCTATGCCAACAACGGTCAGTAAATCTCCTGTGAGGTATGAGAACAGAAACACGAAGAGAAGGACATCGATCTGCTGAATTGAGAGTGACTTTGATTGAAACTAGCTGTTTCATAATACTGCAGTCATTTTCATGCCGCCTGCTGCCATCATTTCGACGGATCCCTGGAATGGCGGGAGAACGAGGAAGCAGTGAATGCATATTTTGACATGTGAATTCAACAGAATTTATGCGATAATTAATATAAATCAAACTTATACACATGGTCACATCCGAGAGGCTTTCAGGAAATGCTTTGTCTTAATGGACGGTTTCTATCGTTTTCATGCGAAAATGCATCATTTCGAGATTCAAAATTCAGCACTATACTCATTTTCGAACACGAGTTAACTCCTGTTTTTAATTTGAGAACTGTGAACATTAAAATGTTTTAATGTTGCTCTTACCTCTGGACACCAGTCTGGACCAGTCTGGACGCCAGTGATGGTCCAACAAAGTACCGGAAATTAGCTGTCATTTGCCTGAAAGCATTCTCCGCCTTTTTTTCTACGTCTAGTAGCTTTATCATTCAATTATCTACTTGTATTACAGAGCTTATTTGTATTACATACTGACTTTCGAATGTGCAACATTCAGTTTGTGTATGTGTTTAAAGTGTACTTGTACATTTGTACATGCATATTCACGAATTCCTTCAATTCATTTCAGAGACTCTACTACCTAGTTTTGTGTCAAATGCTCTACATCATCCGCTTTTTGTGCAGTGTAAGTTGAAACCGATTATCTTCTCTCTAATATTTCATTTGTGTGTAACTAACGCATTTGTCGAGATATTCAAGCAATCTAATTCATTATAAATTCATATTGATTCTTTGATTGTCTTCCCCATTGAACACCTCATCATCCTTTTTTCCATTGCCTCCATCGCAGTTTGGTCAGCTTTCTTTGGAGCCCATAGTTCACCATGGTGTAGCTCAACTGGTTGAACTACTGTGTGGAAAACCTTAGCTTTCAGATGTAGCGGCATCTTATATTGTCGCCTACGCTGATGACATCACTTTAGTGCATTATGTTGAGGATAAGGCTATGCCCACTTTTCAGCCTGTTATTGATAGTTTTTGTAAATGGGCATCTTCCAAAAGTCTCACTATCAATGTTGAAAAGACAAAACGTCTTTCTTTTTCTAGGAAAGCTCCCCATGTCTCCTGCAATAATATTGTGATAAATGGAACCGTAATCGAACAAGTTGATCATCTGAAAATTCTAGGTGTATTTTTCTCCCACGACCTTCGTTGGAATACTCTTATCTATACCGTAAATGTTGTTACGGAATGTCGTTAGTAAAACGCCTACATGTTAACGGAAATCCTGGCACGGTCATTTTGAAGGCCTTTTATGCCTTTGTCTACAGTCATCTTATATTTTGTTGGCCTATTACTTGTGATCTTAATGTGAAAGACTTCAACAAACTTGATTGTCTACATCGTATTGCTAAAAGATGGGCGAATTCCATGAATGATCAGAGTCTTCATCAGCTTTTGGACAATGCATGCATTAAGCTTCTGAGGAAGATTGCTGACAATAAGAGCAATCATCCACTATCCCAACTTTTTATTGTGCGAAATCGTGTTCATAGTGTCAGACATTCCCGAACCTTACTCCCCTTGCAAAGAAGAAGAACTCTGTACAACAATTCATTTGTGAAGTACACCAGATTTTCTTAAAATGTTTCTTTCACTATCTTGTAATTTCATATGCCATTCTTGTACATCATGATATTGAACTGTCATACCGCTTTTGTTTGACAAATAAAGTCTTCATTATTATTATTATTATTATCTTCTTACCACAGAGTACTCCAGACATCGATCTCCAATTTTTCCATCCGACTTGAATTTTAGTCCCACGTCTTGACATGATGTAGCTTCCTCATTCAACACAGTGTCCAGTTACTTAAGAGCATATGCAGTCGGGATTTCGGCTCCTTGTAGTGTAATCTCTCATCCTCTTTCGTATGAGATGCCATCTTAGTTCTACTGATCCTAGAGCCATGGGTTTCAAGGACTTCTCACTTCTCTATACGTGTTTGAGCTTTCTCCTTCCACTCTCCTGATATCACCAAGTCGTCGGCAAAGACGAGTTCTAAGGTATCACCCTCACCAGTCTCTCGTAGAGAGTGATTTTTGATGCTTCATCCAATAAAAGGATGAAGAGAAGAGGCCTTAGAGCTAAATCTTGGTATAGACCCACAGATGCTTTGCATCCTCATGCTTGTCTATTCATTTTTACCATCTTATTTTCATTTTCAGTGTTTCTGTTATCAGCACACTTACTTATAAAGTTATGAGTTTTATATCTTTTAATTACAATGTTGCAGTTGTTTAGCTATATTCTATTTTTCATTCCCACTTTTTTTCTTCGAGTTTTTTCTTTTTTGCCTTTGATTTTCTGCTGAGGGGCACTTTGGTGTATAGGCTCATCCACTTCCCTCTTGCTTTGATTGAAAAAAAAACGATTTATGACACAGGTGTACACAAACGCATGTTATAATTTAATAATTTAACGTCGGCATAACACGATGACAAATAATGAAGAAATGTATTTGAAAATCGATTACATAAATGATGAATTCGACAATAAAATCAAACACATATTCAGACGCGAAGGAATCAATGTAAGACTCACCCGTAAAACAAAAACACTGGGAAATATATATACTACGGAAACGAAGAGAAAATAATACATGTAAACTCAAAAATTGTGCTATTAAGGATCCGAAATTATGCTTCAGAAGAAATACTGTATATGAAGTGAAATGTGATAAATGTCACCAAATCTATATCGCCAGTACGATTCGCCCCCTTCATATCCGCATCAGAGAGCATTTAAATACTTCTCGCTCATCTATTTTTAACCACAAAATAGCATGCAAAAATAAAAAAATTAACATAAAGATATTAACAACAGCAGACGATGAACCAAATTTAAGACTCAAGGAATCCATCTTTATACGGAAACTTAAGCCCTCGATAAATAGTCGAGCTGAATGTAAAGGGCTGAAAGAATTTTTATACATATAATTTTTCATAATGAATTTTTGGTTGGGAGGTTGGGGAGAGATGGGTTAGCAGCACATTTCTGCTGTCAGATATCTTTTCATTCTACGCATAATAGATATCATTCATGTTTATAAGTCTATACAGTGTTAATTCTATGATTCTCTGCATCAAATTTTAAATCTTTTGTATTTACAATGAATTATTTTCTTGATAATGGCTATGGTGTGAATAGTCGAAATATATTGATCAACATTTTATACAAATTTATAATAAACAACTTGATTTTCTTTCCAAACAATTTTTAACTTAATGCTTGATACTCAACGCTTACCATCTCTTGATGGTTATGCCTGGATTAAAGACTTTTCTATCGCGCCCGCGACAAAACGATGCCTACTTGTATGATCTACTATGTCACATTTAGCCAAAGAGCGATCAACCTAGCGGCGAGTCACAGACATTGAAGCTTTCCCAGTTCGACTGCATAGTCACCCATAGTGGCACAAAGTGGCATCCCGGTTTCATTCGCGTCGCCAAATGATTATGTGCTTTGCTAATGTAGCTCCACAATTACACAATTATAGATCACTGAAACTAGTAGATACCGACAACGCATCTTTTATGGAAACGTCACAGAAATACGTCTGAAGTATACCGGTGAACTGAAATACTAGTCAACATTTTGATAAGGAGCATTAAACATCGATTGGCAAGTGATTTAATAGAATAGAATAGTTACGCATATTTGCAAATTCCCAATAATATAAATAGTGGGATACCTAAGTCTGTGATATTTTCGTTGCCATGTTGACGACACCTGATAGTGTGCGTTGTAATGAGGTATTATTACTAGCTTTCAAGCTTTCACAGTGCTGCTACGATCAAGTCCAAGATAAGTATTTTCAGAATCTTACTGTACGGAGCACTACGTCTATGCTCGCCCGAGTTTTTAGAAGAGGTTTGTTTTCTTACTAATATCTTGAGAAGAATCCCTTTGACTTTCTTTAAAAAAATAAGTTGTCACAAAAATGCTGTTTGTATGTGGACCTGAAAATAAAGCTGTATTTCTGAAACTCCCGTTTTATATGGGGATCAATCATCGAGGTCAGTCTGAATTCAAATCAGCAGATTGTGCTCACTTTATCCTTCTTCCTTAACTATCGCTTCCTTAACTTCAAAAACACGAGTTGCTTCCTTTCGACCGGACGTATTCCTGTGGCTTCTGTAAAATATGCTTTTGTCGATGTCTGAGTGTTGGTCTATCAATACACTTGTGATACACTCGCACCTGTGGAGACAGCTAAATTCTTGGCAAAGCTCTCATTTGACATGGCATAAGCATTTGGAGACGCGAATCGCATTGCATGCACTGCTTTGAGTAACACGTAGTCGAATTGGAAAGCTTCAATGTCTGTGACTCACCATTTAGCTTATTGTTCTTTGACTCAATGTGACGTAGTACAGATAATGTAGGTAGGTTTGTCGTTTTGTCACGTGCTCGATCGAAAGGCCTTCTGTCCATTCTGGAGACGCTAAACATAAATTCTAAATTGTTAAACATAATTGTCTTATTGCATCTGTCATTCCTAGATCTCTTTTTCCATACCGCTGACCAGACCGTGAGGGTAAAATACAGTCGATTATAATTTTTTTATTTGCATTCAGTGATCACGTTGAAGGATCGTCGTATTAGAATCCAATTTAATTTCTCAATTTTTAAAGTTAAACTTAGAAGATATGTTAAAGATGCAACGCAATTTCGATTTTGAAATATTTTGCATGACAAGCTGTACATAAATCCATCATTATCAGCATTTGGTGCGCCGCTAAGTAGACTATGAAGACGAAATGTATTCGGTTTTCATTATATTTTCAATTATAAAAAAAATGGAGAATTACAGCAAATATTCTTCCAGACGGTTTAGATTCACAAAGCAATCTGTACATCGGACGTTCTCCATCTATATTCAAAATAAAAAAGGCTAAAATAAACGCACAAGCTTTCGGAGGCGTTCGCAGTAGTCGTTAGTCACGTGAGAAATGAAACATTGAAAGCTTTCTACACGTCTGGATCTGCAATTGGTCATGGAAAATAGTTCATAACAGGCACTAATGCACAAAATTCTCATACAAATTCTTATACACAATGCAGAAAATTTTGTTCATTAGTGTCTGATATGAACTATCGTCAATGACCAATGGCAGATCAAGACATGACACTTGTGCGATTATTTTAACCTTTATACTTTGAAAACAGATGGAGAACGTCCGATCTACAGATTGCTTGGAATATAAGGAATAATTTGAGCAATTTAGCTTAATTCTGTTGCAAAGTGGGTGTGCAGTCACTTGGTAGAAGATCATCACCTCATCCTCAACGGCTCCTTATCCTCAACTTTCTTGCATTTCAAAAAAACTCAGGCGCTGATTTCGCGGAAGTTAACATGGCTAGAAAAATTAGTTAGTAGGTCACTAGGTTTTCCGAGACTTTGCATCATTCAAGAAATTACGATTGCTTCGTTTGGAATTTAAATTAAACGTGCTTCTGACGAATGAGCTCTTACTTGTATTCCACTAAGCACGACAATCAACACAATATTGCTGGAGAGCGTTGTAGATTAGTGTTCTCATTCTTCAGATGCTATCAGCGACTTTTAAGACTTTGTGGTATCTTGACAAAATCGATGCAAAATTTGCTTCAAGCAATTTGTTCGTCATGGCGTTATCAATGTTTACAGAGTTCTCGCGGTCCTCATACATGCCTAGGTACCTCAACACTGAGCAAACTTAGTGACTTCGTATCGGATGATTAATATCAGAGCATCACATGGTGAATAGAGTCGAGTCAATTGATATACTTCTTCTGATAGGGAAGATCACCAAAACTTAGAAAATCTACTGATAGCTCCCGCTTGTTACTTCAAACTAATCAGATCCATTGTTTTCTTTACTGAGTACCGGTAATACTGGCCCGTGTTCATTGAGTTACCTTCGCTTGTGGCTCTTAGTTGAGCTAGAGGTGAAAAGTGTGTGAAAAGAGACGTTATACATGTTTAGTATAGAGGTCTTAAGTTCATCTTAGAAGAAAAACGTTGGCATTGTGATCAATGGATTTCTTAAAGGTTCCTTATCAAGTAAACTTGCTGAAGAAGGTGAAATATATTGTTGTACATCATTTTTGAATTTACTGCGTGACATAAATTTTGATGAATCGGAGCATCTGATGAGTTGGAACTCAGGAAATTTTGCCATTTACTAATTCTTGGGATTAAAAGTCAAACGATTACGAGCCATATTTAGAATCTTATTAATTAAGGTAGCCTAAAGATCACTTGTTATGCGAAAGTTTGTCATGTACTATTTAGCAACTCTTCTTGTTATAACCAGCATTTGGTGTTCAGCACTAAATCACTGTACTGCCTGACAGAGAAAACTTGGCACTTCCCAGAGACTTCAAGACCAAAGAAAATAAATAGTCACAGACCGAAAGCTGATGATTGCAGAAGAGGGATCGGTTTCAGAGCGTTTTTCATCTAGATAGGCTGGAAATTTGCTACTGATATCAACTGTTGCGTTATAACTGCTTATCGACGCTTGACAGAAGCCAGATTTAAATCTTACAGGCATGCGGTACGCTAACCATTCAATCACTTTTTTGGTTTAATGAATTTATGCGATCGATTTCCCTTATGAATCAACATATTTTTCTGTCATGCATTATAGTGCTGATGACTGCTATCAAAGAACAGTTAATTTATATCACCGGTAATCCATAACCATGATAATCTAGAACTCCTTGCTGCTGATTATTCTTCACTTTGATTACTTTTGTAATGTTATTTTGGAGAATAGGTATATTTTTTATTCCTATTGCTTGTATAGCTGTCCAGACTTTGTCAATTTGCCGTTTATTAAGTTGATAAAGACATTTAAAAGCATTCTGAATCATCGTAACCTCGATATTAGACCCAAACTTTGAGGGTCAGTGCGCGCGTGCCGCAATTCTCTATTCCAGTACGTTTGCCGTGATCTCAGAATGGCGATGCACTGATGCATTGCTTATCGACTAGTATACTATCAAAAATCATAAATAGTAGATCGAAATCCATCCTTGAAATGCAATGATAGGAAGTGAATACTTCGTTCATGCCAGAGCTCTAGCTGGATAGCTATACTACATGTAGTACTATTGACTGAAGTTGAAGAACAATTATTTAATTTATGCAGTGTACCGGTAATCAATAGCCATAGTAATCTAGAACTCCTTGCTGTTGATTATTTTCACTTGGTTGGCTACTACTGTTTAAAGGCTAAAGAGTAATGTCTAGGTTAACATTTATCTTCTAAAGTTCATTATTCTTCCAATTTAACGTCTTCCGAGGCATTGTAAAATATTCACCGGTAATCTATTAGCATTTTGATGCTCAATTGAGAAATCCTTGGTTTTGTATACAAACTTAGCAATTTGATGTGTTTTGATTAGTTGATTTGTGGTTGGCACTAAGTGCTACAACAACACCAGGGTTCCCAATTTTCCGGAAAAATGCGGTATTTCATTCAGATTTTGAAGGAAATTGTTCTAGTGCAAGTACTTCAAACTTATGCATTCAAGTCTCAGTTATCATGATTTTCCGGATTTTTGGTGTGATCTAATTGTGATCCCTTGACGATACACAAAAACTTGTATTCATGCTGTGCAACGGTAACTTTGGAATCGTCTGTTGAGGAAGACGCATGTTTCAAATAATACTTCAAAAAATGCCTGTCGTAAACCTTCGAACTTCAATCAGTCAGCAATCTTCTGAATTGTCCAGGTTTTATTTGAATTGCACAGGTTCAATGGATGCATTTCTAAAACATAACTGTGCTTGCCAATTAGGCTGCTGCATTTTCGCCTATTATCCTGACAAGTTTCTTCATCTACTTTTTGCGTTTTTCCGATAATTATAGACATCCCTTAAATAATGAAATTTCGAGAAAGGCGATTATCGCATTGCAGGTTGCTCTTTGAGAAGAGGCGTAAGGATAATAGTCTTTGATCAGTTATGAAGAGCATCTACATCCTACCACGCTATTACAACACATTCAAAATTCAGGGGTTTTATTTTCAGTAGAAAATACCGAGAAATACAAATAAAAGATTACAGATATGATAATTGCATAATTACATGTTAACATTGTCGATGATTGAACTATACATGATCTGATGATTCAAGAGATTGATGATGATTCCGTACTTGTATTATTACTGAACGAGACAGATTTAAGTGACATTTTTGTCCGATCGGACTTCAAGGGCACTTCAGAGGTTAAGTTTCATAAAGAAATGGTATATAATGATAAAAGTCTGCACTACCCAATAATGAAATGCAGAAAGGATTAAATGATGTTATACAATGCATGAGCGTTAAGTAGACAATATCGCGTTCATGTTTGTGGTCCTATAAATTAATAGAAAAATCAGTAAGTCATGCAAATTGAGGGAGAGGAGTCAATTCCATCAACATTGGCATGAATATCAAAACTTGTATTATTGAGTTTAGTTAAAGGAAAACAAGAGTTATAGTCATAGTTGAAAACACTGTTCTTCTTTTGATGCGCTTGATATGAATGAAACCCCAACGCAACTACTTCCCCACTGCAGCCTTGGACGATGCTGATAAAGTCAAGCTTTTCTAGAGCGTTGTGATGCTTATGACCTGGATGCCCTTCCTGTAGAATTCCAATGCCACTTTCCTGACTCCAATGCCATGGTGGGTGCAATTAATCTACTATGCTCGATTGATCTTTGCGATGGAATCAATCGCGCGATTTTTTTCAAAGTGACTTTTAAATGAAATTTGCATCGTAAAGGACAAATAAGGCTATTTTCCTATTTGTTCTTTCAACGTTTGACATAATTGCCCTGAATAGAAGAAGTTCGACGCCTACACGGGAACACTGCACGATGGTTTTCGTGCTTAAGATTGTGTAAGGCCAGATTAAGACAAGAGTTACTGCGTGACGCGATTTTTTCTTACCAAACCACAGTAAACCTGTATAGGAATCTTGTGGGAATACACTATTTTATACAGTAGCATTAAACATGTTCGTGTAGTACACGATTTGTACCTGTAATACGTATTTAATAAATATATTGTGAAAGTTACAATAGGCCTACTGGTTTGTTAATACATGTGATTTTGCTATTTATACAAATGATAGAAGAAACGGTAAATGCCAACAGCTATGTTTGACAAAATGTGGTTGATAAAAACCAAAAGAAACAGGATTGGGAAATAGAAAGGTTACTAAATGTAGATACATCATAGTGGCGCATGAAGCATGCTGTGAACTTGAGTGTCCTAGTGTGTCCCTCACTCTGTTCCATATGCTCCGCATAGTTGAGTCAAAACGATGTTGCTGGCCATATCCGGATTTCATATATCGTATTTCGTCAGTGGCCTTACAAGCAAAGTGGTAATTTGAGTGCAAGACCTTGTATGCTTTGTTTGCGATATTTTATATAAAATACATTTCTGATTCACAATTCTGTATTCCCAACCATTTACAACTAGAGTACGCATTAATCAATAGGGTGGTAATAATTTTATTGTCTGAATAGGCTAAGTGTCTCATTGTCTCAATTTTAATGGAAATTGTCAAATGTGTAATGAAACTAATAGTCCAGAAATCAATAGTAATGCAAGCTAGATTAACTGCAAGCTTCTAATAACTGAATTTGAGAAAATCTTAAAACATTCAGAACCGCGTGAAAATCGAATAGCGCCCGTCACTGCATAGAGGAGACTTCAATACTCTTGTTCATAAGATGAAACAAAGAATATTTACAACTGTGGCAAACTTTCACGTTCATTCGTCGTCGGAACTCCGTCTCTCTAATAGCTAAAATAATAACCGAAATTCGGTTTATATAAAATCGGAAAATCGATAAATGAAGCATAAACCTACCAACGCATTTAACGAATATATTTTGTCCTGGTTGCCATCTTTGGAGATTTTGACATTTTCGGAAAGTGAGAATTTTGAAAATGGAACACGGACGCAGGAATATCCGCTACTAATATTGCTATCATGAGAACAATGCGAAAATTATCATTTGCTTTGAGGTATTTTGAGTCCTGACAAATTATATGTAATTTATACATGGAGTTACGTTAAAAGGGACGAGCCAATATGCCATTCTTCCGTTGTAGAGACGTTCAAATTGAGGACGTTCAGAGGAAATAAAAAAGGTAGAAATAATCAACATCATAATCACTGTCACAATTGTTGCCTTGCTCACTACGACATCTCTGATGTCCGTCTTGAACCAGGGGAGGACCTGCTTTATCATTTATATGTTTTTATACCACATTGCTCTCAAGCGGCGTTCCTTAAAGTATGAATTCCATGTTTTGCTTACTACGCTGATTGACCTGCTTCAAAACAGGCAAGAGATAATTGTCAATTGAGAAAGGGACAAGCGAAGCATGTAATGAACAGTGCGAGAATGACCTCCATTCAGAATTATTGTGAAGATCGTTGTTAAACACAACAAGAGTTTTGACAAGTTAGAAACGATGTGATTCAGTAATAAAAGAGAAGCCTTTGATCAGTTATAATGGCTCTATTGTCGGTCACTTCGTTAATGTGCATCCTAAAGTCGTTCTTGGGTAATGCGTTAAGTCTGTTTTTATTGACGTTCATAAATAAACGGGTCAGTCAGAAAATTTGGAGGTCAAGTTGCATCAATTTGTGATTTCTTCATCCAAAATGGGACATGATTGACTGATGCATTTTGAGATTAGGTAGAACTGAATTTAGCACTTCCTGTAGGGACTTTTCCCGCCCGAAATGACGTAGGTATTATTGGTGACAGGATTCAGGAGGTTAATTACCTACCAGATTCGCAGCAGGCGGGTGCGAGATGCTGTGTTTCTAGGCTGTTGAGGCCGAATGCGAAAATCAGTTCTATGCAAGTTAACATACGTTGCCAATAAATGATTTTGTAGTGGTTGACTTCTTTGAATCTGATTTATTGGAGATCAGACTCACGTAACATCATCAAAGGCAAAACGGCTCATGAAAATTTTCTTGCAATTTCCTTAGTGACTTACTTGCTCATGACCTCAGGAGATTTCAGTTTATTGAGGAAAATACTGGAAATTTAATGAAAGGAGGTTTTGGTCATGAAATTTCAAGCGGAAAAAGCTCCTGTAATCCCGTTGTAGGATGAAGTGATAATGCAGCAAAGTGAAATTTTACATGATGTGAGATCATAATAAAGTTACTAACTATATTATGATCTCACCTCATGTAAACTTAGTTAGAGGGATTTTGGGATTCCCATTTTTGTGCATGTCCCATGCACTAGCGCTTCCTGAAATTTCAAACAAATAGATTTTAGATTTTATATGTTGACAGTGATGCGCAATCCGTCTTTATGACACGCTGCATGATGTTTGGCCGTAATATTTCAACATTTACGTTGCTGGTTGTTTTACTCCGTAGTAATGCCGTTTGCATTGCGCGGTATCGAATTTACATATTCGGGGAGTTGAGTAAGTGCTCGTATTTCCTTCAAAGCAGATGAAACAGAATTTCAAAGTTCATCTTCTGACTGGTGTAGTCCACGGGCTTGTGACAAATTTAATTCGCCAATGGATTAGCCGGCAACTATAACCTTTCATCAGAAGAGGTTGGAATCCCGCAAACTGAAAATAATCTTTTCCGGTTTTGATTTTTTGGATCGACGGATATGCAAGTCTAAAATATTTTAACCTGATTAACCCTGAGGCACAAAGTCATTACAAATTAGGATGAGGAGGCATTCACACACTTGCAACTCATACTAGGCATGTGAGATTCCCAAAATGTTTAAAAACACATTTAGCATACTCAGGACTGGAGAATGTAAAGAAGAAGAAAATGCGAGGTCAAATTTTATAGTTTTATGATCACCTGTATACGTAGCACGCAGTATTGTTGATTGCGAAAATGTAAACCACAGTAAGGCTATCTTGAATTTTTTGGCCTTTTAGTACCATCAGGATTGTTGGAGGTGTTAACAGATGTCTAAATTAAACCCTGGAAATGCGATGGAATATAAGTTAGGAATTTCTCTAAAGTGATAAAGTTAATTTCAAAGAGGGACACAATTTTCCAATATAGTAGCTAATCACTTCAACCGCAAAACGTGCAGATAGACCGCACATTACATAAGATGAGAATTTGGTGTAAGAAAAAAGCAGTATCATTGAAACTGAGAGAAATTAAAATGGATTTTCAAATGATTTATGGACTGTGGAACGTATCTTATTGTTTACAAGACACACGAATTTCATTATATAACGGACGCAATGTGCGGTCAATTAAAGTTTATCCGCATTTTATTCAACTAGTGATTCCGGCAAACTATCAAATTCATTTCAAGAGATCTGCTGACCGCTTTTCGTCTCAGTGACCTCCATCTGAATGCATTCTGATAAAGAGAGCTCTCTAGACTCAACGGCATGTTTGTCTTGGTTTATAGACTAATATTTAATTGGACCATTGTACAAGTTTCTACATTTGTTTGCTAACTGCTTGAGTTCGTATTTTACGGCTAGAACATGCGACAATTTAAGCAGGGATTAGAATTTTACGCGGATACACGGAATTCCACCATGCCCCAATAAGTCTGCCGAATGTATTGTTTATTTTTGTCTATTTGTGCTTATATTGGGTTTATAGAATTAAGAACACATTTTGGGCTTTAAAAGGTGTTAATTTTAAGCACATCAACAAGTGATATTTCTGTGCTTTATAGTTCATGTGTTACTATGATATCGTTTCAAGAAATTTTGATGGTTTATTCCATTGAAATTTTAAAAAAATTATAAATGTTTCTGTTTTGCAGATTGGATTCATTTTTGTGGCTTACTCTTACGAAAAGGAAATCGAAGAAGAGCTCAATATTCACGTAGAAAAGGACCCTGACGACCTATATATGTACGAAGCCGGATCATCTTTGCCACAGAATCCCGATACCTACGCCTTTGCGTGAATGCCTTGACAATTTTGTTAACTGTTACACCTATCGTTTTATGGTAAAGAAGTCAAAAAGAAGTTTTTCAAAAATAAAGCTGTATGAAATGCATTTTGAATTAGCACGTAGACTGCTTCCTAAAATACATGAGTTAACTTTGCACCTTACCAGGATGGTTATCGTCTTTGAGACGTTTTATCAAGACATCACATGCTTGTATATCTTTCATGTTCTCTGCGTTTTGTATGGACTCACTTGAAAGTTTTAGTGAAAATTTGTATGGGATGGTTATATTTATCAAGTGATGATTGTAGCAACTTTTTCAACTGTTTTATTATCGACGTCATGACTTCATGAATTTACTTATGCTATTACTTCTTTCAATAATTTTACATGATGCTGACCAATTTTTCCTTTATATATCAAAGTAATTACAAACTGATTCAGGATAATTAGCAGCTGCTATATATGATTTTGGTGATTATCTGCTGTGAGAATGATCCGCAGAATATCTATCTCGAAGTTTCATATCAATCAGTCTTTGATTGTCTTTGTATTTTATTAACTTGTTTTGTACTGTTAAAAGGTGTTAAAATGAATCTGATTTGTGATATATTTGTCTGAAAACATTCCAGTCAGCATTGGTTGACAGCTCAATAAATATTTTCAACAGTTTGATGGATTGTTTTGTTATTCGGAGGAAGTAATAGATATCTTTCAGAGAAAAAGTAGGTAGGAAATGCATACTTTACAGAATTTTCACCTCATGGCGCATCAGTGATCAGATCATGGTATATAGGGATTGATACCATCAACACTCACACGCAGATTGAAAATATCGAGTGTTTAGGGCAGGGAGGCTGCATATCCTAATTATGTGCTTCATGCGAAGAAAAATATCGAGCGACTCAGTGTCCGTTCTGAGCACATGTGAGTGCGTTTACTCTGAAAGCACTTCTGGAATAAATCTTAAAGTTTTGGAACGCACTCGTTTGCTGTAGAGCTGCCTCGTCTGAAAAAAAAAGACCCTAAAGCTGTCTCATCATTCGGAGAGGCGCTGTATACCGTTAGTGAGATCACTTGGGAAATTCATAACACGGTCGAGACGTTTAAGATGGTGTTTTAGGGGCTCTGGTCACATGACAACTGTAAAGCCTATAATTATCACACTGCATCAAATTTCTAATTGGTAACCTTTGAAAACTAACTAGAATTCAAATGAAATCATTATTTGGCAAAATCTTGTTATTTGCAAACTGCTTCTGCTTGAACTTGAAAGTATACGTAGGCCTTTGGAGAAAGTGCATTTTAACAAATCAATTTCAAATCACTCCGGCACCAGCTGGTGCGGCAAGAAAAATGTGACTAAATATTAAACTGGCGTAACTTTCTAATTATCCAACAGAAATTAACAAATAAGGTCTCCTATTTTGACGCCAATGCACATCTTTATTGCCATTGCAATGTTTGCATTTGAGGATGAAAGTAGGATGTAATGATAATTAGACCGAGTGCTTAATTTTAAGCACTTTTACACCTATCTAGAATTTCCTGTATTTCTTGTTGAGTATTGATGGTAGTTGATTGATTTTAACAGTGCCAATCACAATGATATAAGAATGTTTTGTGTGAAGTATGAAGTTCTTTTTATTTCTGTACTGCTTTTCAGAGATAAATACACATGTATGAAATGAAGTTGAAACAGAAAGTGCCAAAAATTGCGAAATATCTAAAGTATCCTATTTCCTGTAAAAATGACATTTGATATCTCGCAAGTTCTGTTAGTGCTTATCTATGGACATTTGTTATTAGAACAATGTGACATGTATGCAAAGCCGTACAAACACTCAGACCCTTTTATTTGTGGACTTCTTGTTGAACGAAAAATACTCATAAAATTTCGTTATAAAATACAAGAAGTCACAATCAAATCGCTTTTGATACCCCCAAGGTGGGTTTTGGTCTAAATTATCTAATTATTGGATACGACGGAACTATCTGATCAAAATAAGACCTGTGCACACAAGATAGTTCCATGATTATTTTGCGTTCCCTATAATATCAAAAATGCTTAATTTTAAGCACGTTTATGTAATCGCAATTATCAAACGAAGATGCACGATTATGCACTCCTGTGCTCAGAGATCATTTATAAATGAAGGTATAGCGAGTTTTAAAATGAGGCCTCGTAGAGCTTTCAGACGGCTATAATTCATACAAATATAATAGTTTTGAATTGGAAACATCGAAGCACACTACTGAATTGTACATGTATCACCCATGACTTTATTGTAGTAACAAACAATGGTGAAGGAATCTAGATCACAAATTATAGTACTCCTGTTTTGTTTGAAACAGGATATGCATTGATGAAGGCATTTCAAATTACATTGATTAAACTTTTCTCATAAACAATATTCAGTGGTATTACCTGGCATCTGTTTCTATTCGGAAGCAATTGTGACTTCAATTAATCTTCTTATTGGAATACAAATAATAGGATTCTGTTTATTCAGGTTTGGAACAATACAATTTTGAAGTAGCAAGGAGATCTTTGCGTCGATTAGAATCCTTCAAAATGCGGTCATCCAATAATGGCACTAACTACATGTAGTAATACCTACATGAATGTATATGTTCCTGCACTTTCATTCATACAAGTTTTTATACACTCTCATCGGCTATCGATCATTATGATTTCTTCTTGCTGTGTCTTTTCGAGGAACACCATCATTTAGCTATCAAGAAAGTTACTTATTTGATGTATTCTTCTTAACGTTGTGTTTGACTTCATTTTGAAATGCATGATTTCCAGTATTGATAAATAAACGTTAATTTATTTATTTATTTATGTGCCTCAGACAGCATTTACATTTTGAAGAGGGTTTGTATAGGAACATGTGGAGAAAATGCAATTGAATGTTTGCCGTTATTCGATGAATTTCATGGTAATTTCTCCTGGTTTCTATTGGATAAAATATAGTTGGGCGATGAGAATTTTCACTTAGGATG
Source organism: Prostheceraeus crozeri (assembly GCA_907163375.1). Taxonomy (NCBI): domain Eukaryota; kingdom Metazoa; phylum Platyhelminthes; order Polycladida; family Euryleptidae; genus Prostheceraeus; species Prostheceraeus crozeri. The sequence goes on along the minus strand of CAJQUW010006427.1, from coordinate 258,850 downwards.
AGTCACTTGCTGCTCGATATTTTAGTTCTTCTGCATAACTGATGAGACCGCTTTCTAAAATCAGACTCGGATTCGTTTTGCTTTATAGTTCTGCACAACTTATCAGTCCGCTGGAAAATACTATTTTGAGTTGTCCGTGTTGCAAATTTGATTGATTGGGTTTGAACGATCGATAGGCGAGATAAGCATTAGTGAAATCAAATCCAAGAATCCCGCAAGCTTCTCGGAGATGAGGCGAGTGAGTACTGTCAACATTGTCTAGACCTCTAGCTCCTGCTCGATAATGATTAAAAGTATCGATTGATGATGCGTACTTCAGATATTCTTCAGTAATTGGAGGCCTTGAAACTTTACCGTGATGTTTCGTTTTTCTTGGGGTGCCAACTTTTGTTGTTGAACATGTCGCAACAAACTGTTTCATTTGCTAAACTTGAAAACTTGCGACTTGAAGAGGAATATCCTGCATATTTCCGGTACATCACATCCATTCTCCTCTGCCGAGTTGAGACTAATTAGGAGCATTAGTTCTTTTGGAAAGTTTTATCGACGTTTTTCACCAACAAGATTTAGTACAATCCAACTTTCATAAGCTCAATGGCAGATTTCACAGATCCGAACCAGGAATATTCGATGATTGCTCTCCTTGCACTTCTTTTGTCAAACGAAGTGCCGTTGCTGTAGTAGCACCGTACTCAGAGACGTGATTATTTTCTCTTTGCCTTCATTGAATTTGGTTCGATCAACTATGTCAATACGAGCGTCGGCCATTTCCTTTATTTCATTGCCCACTGGTATATAGGCTTTCGCATAATTCCCACCTTCCATGTTTCTGTGAAAAGATTTGATCAAACTTTCGCCGAGAAGTATATGAGATCTATAGATGATCTCCTGGGCATTTAGCTTTCTGAAAGCTTTAATTCACTGACTCAACAAATTCCAAGATCTGCCTGTCCGGGTCATCTGCATTTAAAAACTTAATATACGTAAATCAGAAAATCGTAGCGTATCTGGCTTGGGGCATCAGATTTCTAAAAATTATCTATGAAACTTAATTAGATAATTAGAAACTTACGCTTATTTGTTATATTTTTAAAGCATTTTGAAATTACTAATTAACCAATAAGCCAGAGGCACTTATGACACGCCTATCAAATGCACGGGACCATGGTGTCCTATGAATATCTAAATATGTATGTTCAAAACGTATTGCGAGCAGAACTTTCACGTTGATCACATGAATACTTTTAATAATAAAGTGCTCAAAATTAGGCCAGTCATCGCGAAGGAGCTAAGTTTACGCCGCTAAGAGTAGCGGTAGGTACGGAAGTTTTGCTACTTCGCCTTAATTTAGCGCTATTTCTCCCTTATTGAATTCCGCTATTATATATATATATATATATATATGTATTATATATAATATATATATATATATATATATATATATATATATATATATTATATATATATTCTGTCATCAAAATTACAAACAAGATATGTTTTTTTAAATTCTATGAGATGCAAGAATTTATTCAAACATTAACAATTTGCTCTATTCATGTCCCAGACTCTGAAAAATTATCTGCGAATTGGAATATTATGTGCAATATTTCACACTCAGCTGCGTCATGTATATCCCACCTTTACGTGCAAGAACATCTTGAATTCCTCTGAAACAATAAGCGTTACAGATCTATGATTAATGTAATATCCTCATCATTCATTAATGATAAGATCTTCAAAATATTGTCTCGATATATCGATGATAATTATAAAAGCAAACAACTTTCAGGGAACTCATCACTTCCTTTTATTTCTTGCAACCATCACTTCCTAAATATGTGTAGTGATGAATACATTGTTTATGATTTCTTTAATGTAAAATTCGTCATAAAAATTATATTGGCCACACTTGCCGACCTTTAAAGTTACGGCATGATGAACACAGACGCAGTTTGAACTGTCAAAATCGTTAAAGTGCACTATCTGAACATAGTTTGACTGACCATGCCGATAGAATGATGAACATCGATAATTTCCAGCTTTCTGTCCTAAATAAACAAAAGAATTCGATGCAAACTAAAATGGCCAAAGCACGCTTCATAGCGTTGAACAAGTCACAAATCAACCGCAAGTATGAACTAATCTAACGAGTCGTCACTGCCCAATCATTTTTATATTTAATCCAACTGCCTGTTTATTTACTTACCCCTTGATACTGTCCACCGCGACGAAACGCATCGGGGAACTTTATCTTGTAAAATAAAAAAAATCGTCTAAATTGAGCTATATTTTTGCTTATATCGCGGAAAATTGAATAATGTACCTCCCGTATAAGACAACGAAAAATTTCCGCTGAGAGTCCATCCCATTGTTCGAAGGTGAGAAATATGTGTCGAAATGCATAATAAAAAGAATATTTCTTTGCAAGAAATATAATGAAAAATGCATGTAGGGTCCTAAATGAACGTTTCTTAAATCATGAAGAAAAATATTTACATCAAAATCAATACAAAACTCTCGATCTGTCCCCTGAATTGCTGCTATAGTAACGCCATTTGCATTCTCTCATGAATATAATGACTTGATGACAATTTTCATGTCGTTTCACACCAAGAACAGCAGTCGTGCTGATCAACGAGACCAAGTTTGACGACCTCTTGATGCATTTGACAAGCACTGCAGCCGTTGCACCATGATAAATAGCAACAATCTTCACAGGCATCACCCTGAAAATAATTTTAAAGACAATTAGCAATGTAATAGGCTCATTGCTTTCATTACAATTATTCATAAAACAAATCATGCGTGTTGTTGCAGCATAGTTAGTTGCGCAAAATTAGTGTTATGTTTCCACCCAGCAATTGCAAATTATCCATCTCTTTTGTGATTCTGCTTTTAATTAATAAAAGAAACATTTTGGATTCTGATTGAGGCATTCATTTTTCATTTACGGTAAAGTAAATCTCAGAATGCTCTTCATAAAGCCTACGACTTAATAAGAATGCGTCAAATAATGGAAATTCAGAATAACAATCTCTCTCTCCCGAAATGCTTTCATTCCATCCAAACTGCGACTACAAGTCATTTCTGTGTTGCACACTGAAAGTGCTACGAATTGAATCACACCTTATTCTTTATGATGTTTTTGAATGCATATTTTGACATTTGATTTTCGAAAATTAAAGAAGGAAAATGCATCAATTCAAAACAAGACATGAGTAGTGAAAACTGTGCCCTACTTGCGAGGGATAGGTACATGGATAGGTACATGTAAAATTTAGTGTTATCAATAGGTACATGGATAGGTACATGTATAATTCAGTGTTATGAATAGGAACAAGTATGAGATCTGTTTTACTGGATAGGTACATGTGTTTGGTACAATCGGTTGAGTACACTGTGTTTCGGAACGTCTATGATCGAACTTGTTTGGTTTGGTTCTGAGCACTTGGGTACGTACCGATAGACGTCCGTTGTTTGATTTTGAATGGGTTTGCTCAATTGCGACTATTGTGACAATTATTTTAAATGTAGCACTATTTAGATGTGAAACTTTACTGTGCAGTTATGATTTAGTTGCTCCCCAATAAGAAAACCAATTCCAGAACTATGTTTAAAATGAAAAAGACAAGAGATTTACAATGTAAGTTTAATTTATGCATTAAAAATAAATGATGGGTACAGATCACGTCCCTCAGGCGACTCCATGATCTTCAGGAAGTCATCACACCATTCATGAAATGTCTGATTGTTGCTAAAGTCATGGTCACACTCGTGTACCGAACACTTCACCGGTAGTCCACTCCGCCTTTGAAGTGCTGACACAGTCAAGGTTTTCTACAGGGCCACTTTGCAGCCGCAACAGAGATGCATGGTCATGTCCAACTGACCTCCCATAATGACTTGGCTGTCATTTTGAAAATAAAATAATGGTTTTGAGGACATGCTTCTTGTTATGGAACGTTGAGGATAAGTACTTAACAGTTTGGAACAATGACATCCTTTATATAGTTATATATTCTTTAGGGAAGTTCGGTACCTCTCTGATTGGCTGTTAGGATTTCCTTTGTTTAAAAAGTTTATAATTTTGAGGTTTGTACCAATTCTTATCAAAGGTTCTAATCCTCACGTTTACAAGTTACAATTATTTTAAATCTACAAGTCATAATGGATCGCAAACAGGAAGCCGCAGTTGAGAACGGTACTGCTGATCGTACCACTTCGCCAGTGGAACGTACCAATACACCTCCCCAATCTCCGATGGAGCGATCGACAACACCAAACGAGCCGGTGGTGTCCACCCAAGCCCCTGCATCGCCCGACTACTCGAGTGATGAAGATAGTGACGTATCAATCGAGACGATGCGTCACATGAATAAGAAGTCCATGCGAACGCCACTTTATGGAAGGGTCACGGTCAAAGTGAAGAACGCCCCGAAAAAAGTACCACACGAAACGGGTCTTCATGCGAATGGAGCCGAACGAGCGGAACCTCACAACCGCTCTCGAATTTTCGGTCATCGACCTTGACACACCACGTCGCTGTCCCTGTGCGCCCAAAAAGACCAGGATCCATGTGCAAGTGGACTTGAAAAAACTTGTACCCTTTCCTTACCTTGATGACATTTAGTGTGTTTTTTCTTAATCTCTTCATTTAATATTCATTTGTATATATGAACAGACTTGTTTTATCATTTCACAAATCGGTCTTCAATTAAGGTCTGAATGGGAAAGGGGAATAACTATCTACAATTAATGATGTTCAATAACTGAATTGAAACAAAAAATCAAATATGAAGACTTCAACTTGAAATAAATAGAAACATACAACTTTTAAAGAAACAATTATGTTGTTAATTTTAAAATGCTTGTAGCAGTCCAGGATGATATCATACATGTGTCATACACGACACCATAAGAATGAGAATGAAAAGACCTTTCGAATGAGATAAGGTATGTACCTATTCGATGGGAAAATCCTAGTTGTATGCAACTGTATGCAAGCAGACAAATGTTAGATTTTTAAATTCACTAAGTTTTTAGCCCATTCTTTAAAGACATGTAGCTCTCTAGTTATATGTTATACATGTGTCATACAATACACCATTAGAATCAGCATGAAAAGAGTATTCGAATGATATATTGTATGTACCCATTTGATGAAAAAATCCTAGTTGTATGCATCTGTATGCAACTTGAAAAATTCCAAGTTTTTTTACAAAAATGACTAAGTTTACAAATTTTCAAAGTTCAAGTTTTACAACTAAAAATGACCCTAATATACAAACCTCCACACTTGACCTTGACCTTAGACCTGACCTTGACCTTTGACCTTCATACACTTCATACTCGGCGCGGGGGGGCCTCAAAATTTCTCGGGCGCTTCGCGCACTCGAAAATTTATTTACCCATGGGTTCCGTGTGCCATAGATACTCTTCTTGCTTCCCTAACCCTAACCCTAACCTTAACCCTAACCCTAACCCTAACCCTAACCTGAACCCTAACCCTAACCCTTAACCCTAACCTTAACCCTAGTATTTTAATTTGATTATTTGAATTTTGGCGCGAAATTCAAATTTTCGAAAAAAAGTCTTTAAATTTGATTATTCACATTTTGGCGCGAAATTTGAATTTTCGAAATTTAGCGCTTAATTCAAATTTAATGTTCTATTCAAATCACACGTTTTATATCTTCAAATATGAATCATTATATGACTATTAATAATAACATGTATATCAAATAATACATCAGTCCATCAGTTCATATTACTTTGAATTCACTCTACTGTTTACATGTAGAAATCTTTCAACACATATGATGGCACTTCCATTTCTAAGGTTAAAAATAAACCAGCTGTTCCAATTCTTGTTTGAGTTATCAATTTTGTTTAACCGTACCAATTCCAGGATGTGATGTCATAAGGTCTTTGTTCATAGTTGCTTTGTCAGTTTCATATATAAAGAAGTTGCACACAAGGAATTTTCACTCATTTTCAAATAATTCAGTGTCCATAGCAGACGTCGTTCTTCGTTCCTCCGTTCTCCGGTTCTTATTACAATTCTGAAGTGAGTTTCATTGTCATGTTGTGCTACTTTATAGGATATTCGGGAGTAGGAACATCATTAAGTTTTTATAATCAAATAGCTTTAAATATAGAAGCTTGGGTTTTTAGGATAGGAACACTTTATGTTATATTATTAACCATGTTTTTTTTTAATTTTTCATCCTATATTAAGTCATTGAGCGAGAGACATGAATATATCAGTTTAAATGTAAGTGTATTTGAATTAACAAGATTTTCACAGTTTGTAAATAAATAAAAAGATACCTAGATAAAGCCTTCATCCATTTTAAATATTCAGTCTGTCATCTGCTAATAGATGTATAAAATTCAAGCTTGTTTAATTAAACAAATTGAGGATTGGTTGAAATTTTCGAAATTTCACTTTCATTCCATTAAATTAATTTCGAAATTAAATAATTTCAAGTCAGCTACTTGTAAATTTCAACTCTTTCTATGAGCAAACCGTTTTCGAATGAAAATTAAACTTTCGACTTTCGGTTTCAATTTCAACTTCAGATTTCAATTCTTTCTAAGATTTATTCAATATCAAGGTAGTACTTCATAGAGTTTTGTTGATGATATATAAATTAGTTCTCATTTAATAAGAGATAAAATTATAATCAAATTTTTTTCCTCTATAGAGATGGTCCGACAAGAGAGTCTTGGACGACAGCGCCTAATTTTTCACTTCTGTGAAACATGCCAATTACCCGTTCGACATGCTAATAAGAGCGGTCACAAGAACTGCATCTTCAAAAGTGACTGCACGTATCTGTACTGCCTAACTTGCAAGTCATATAAACGGAGTAATGAAAAGGTTAATACCGAAGCCTCTAAGGCATTCATTGAAAAACACACACCATGTGCTCAGCAAAATGGGAGGAAGGGCATCAACCTCACCTCAAAGGCTGAAAAGAGGAGGTTGGAGCGGTTATTTCAAAAGGAGAGGCCGATGGAAGGTGTCCTTTCACAGGTTGATGAGCCTACAGCAATAAAGAAACCTATCAAGTCCCAAGTCCCAAAGAAAGCCCCCAAGTCACGGCAGTTCATCGATGACACCTTAAGTGATTTTGAGGTGAGTTCTGCCAATCATACATAATACCTTCAAAGGATAGCTTCTTAAAACCGAATAAATTAATTATTGGTCCATTATACATAAAAACATATATCGTTAAAACATTTCAGGATAATGATGAGATGCCTCCTCCTAAGAAGACCACGGTCTTAATTCAGAAAAAGATCGTCACTAAAAATGTGAGAATACATTTACTCCATTAATTATTCTACCATGTAAAAAGTATTTCAACATTGTCACAACATTTCAGAGTGAGTTGCCTCAACAGACTTGTGTCAGTTTTGAAGAGGAGAAAGCGGCTGAATGCTTGAGAAATGTAAGTATTAAAGTTATTCATTAGCTCTTTATGTGAAATTGAATATGTTCTTTTCTTCAGCTGTTTACAGGTGTGAACAGTATACCCCATTTGCCTACACCGGAGAAGAAGTGTCTTTCTAGTCCCGTAAGTGTCATTGTTTAGTTATTTGTCAATAATATTTCTCAATGCATGAAGTATTTCCAAGAACATGTATGCTTCTCAATGAGTTGCGAACATGTTATCTTATTTTTCTCTGCAGGTTGTGCGGTCGCTGTCCCTCAGGAAGCACCGAAGTTTCCTTTCGACACCAGCGACGAGTACGTCGGTGGAAGATAACGAGGAGAAGCCATATTCGATTCGGGAGTCTTCATCAGAGGACGATGAAACCTCGTCAGCGACTTCATCTGATGAGGAAACTTCGTCAGCGACTTCTTCCTCGACATCTTCTTCCGATGAGGATGATGATCCTGTTACAAATGTAAGTATCAAAGTTGGTCAACTGTATGAGTACAGAATTTTCTATTAAAATATGTTTTTTGTTTGTAATAGATTGATTTATCTTTTAGAATGACTCGTTGCCCCGTGAGAGAGATTGGATCCGATCAGAAGGTCACAATCCAGCCGGAGTTAAGAAAAATTCACTTTTGTATTTCATCAATGATAAAATGTTAAATAGATGATAAACAATTGTTTCTTTCGATTACAGGACTCCGCGATGTGTGCATCTCAGGAGGAGGTCTCTTTCAGCCACATCCGGGCTTCTCCGAGCTGGAGTGTGCGCCTTCCATTATCACCGATGATGACACTGGCTCCTTCCTCTTCGATCCCAGCCGCAGCTCCTTCCCCTCCGATCCCAGCCGCAGCTCCTTCCTCTCCGATCCCAGCCGCAGATCCTTCCCCTCACGCTGCTGCGCCCGCACCTCCAGCTGCTCTACCTGTTCGGCAGTACAATGTGGATCTCGACGCGACAGGAGAAGAGGTAAAACACGAGGTACAAAACGTTGAGATACAACTCCGTCGTTGCCAAGAGCGCCTAAAGGAGGTTGAGGTCCGCGAGGTGAAGTTGAAGGAGGACAATAGAGGTTTGATTGAGTCAATATGATGGTAGATGTATATAAGGGCTTGCTAATTTCAATCCTCATCAATAATCATGGTTGTCTGTACCAAGTGTGGAAAAGTGTTATACTCTCATAGGCAATTTGCAACGACATGAAAAATTTTGTAAGTTAGGAAAAACGTATCAATGTAGCAAGTGTCCATATAAGACGAATAGGATGGATAATCTTAAGAGGCATAAACTTGTATGCAATAATAAACCGAATGATAGCATAACAGAGTCAAATTCAAATAATCAAAATAGATCTACTTCTAAGCCAACAACCAGCGCTTCAACTAACATACAAAACTTTATGCAATACTGCTGTCGGTGTGGGAAAACGTATAACTCTATAAGTAGATTTCGACAGCATATGAATGTACATAACACAAATAGTGAGATGAATATGCATAATAACTATGGAACTGTTAGTCTCAGCGAAAGCGCACTCAATGGCCATGCACGTGTGTATGATATCACGCCAACAACACCTACTGTGGACATAACATCATTCTTAGAAAGCATGCGTTCCATGTTAGGGAATTTAGTGTCTGACTTACTAAGGAGCTATCAATTGCGCAGTCGTCTGATTGCACAAACTCGTTATGTCCGTTCTAATCCTCAAGAAGAAGAAACTTTTCTCGCACACTTTACCTCATCATCCTCAAACTATATTTATGACTATGATGCTTGGTTTCAGGATCATCTAAATAGTCTAATAAATCATATTGAAGCCTTCACAAAAAAGGGTAGCAATTGGATTATAGATGATGTACAAAATATAGAGTTCAATGTAATAACAAGTCCAATACTGTCAGGTGGACAATCATTTCCTCTACCAAAGAAGTTAAAAAACTCTAAAGCTGTCATTAATGTTAATTCAAATGCAAATGATTGCTTCCTATATGCAGTTTTATCAATATTGCATTATAATGAAGTACCTTATTCAAGGAATGAAGTAAAATCATATAGTAAGTGGACATCTGAGCTAAATATGGAAGGCATTTACACACCAGTATCAATCAAAGATATTCCAAAATTTGAGAAAAATAATGATATTAAAATTAACATTCACTTTTATGAAAATGGACTCAAAGGTGTTCGTTACAATAGTAACTTTACTGGTAGGCAAACGGTTAATATTTTGCTAATTATAAACAATGGAGCAGCACACTATTCTGGAATTCCAAAGCTGTCAAGATTGTATAGGAGAACTTTAAAAAGACATAAATACTTCTGCGAAAGATGCACTCAATCATTCACATATAAGACAACACTAGAACGACACTTCCAGTTTTGCATTCGAGGAAAAGCACAAATAGAAAAAATGCCATCGGATCTAAAAGTACTAACAAGTAGCATGGAATATCAACTAAGTCCTCCTTTAGTAATTTATGCAGATATAGAGTGCTACATTGATAATAAAATACATAAACCTGCGGCTATTGGAGCTTATCATGTCTGGCATAATGCCTTCAATCGAAATTTGAAAACAAGTATTACCTCTTTGAGGGAGAAAATTGCATTATTAGTTTCTTGCACCACTTAGAAACTGTAGCCCAAGACTTATATGACAACCAATGTGCAACAACTAGGCAGCCTAATGTCACTGTCAGCGGATGAAAAAGCACGCCATGAGAATGCAGAATGTTGCAACAAATGTAAATCGAAATTCAGCGATGAAGTCATAAAAGTTCGTGATCATGATCATATCACCGGACGATATAGGCAAACATTATGTAGGAAAAGCAATCTCCGATTAAGACTTAACAGACGGGAGCTCCCCATATTTTTCCACAATTTTAAAAATTATGATAGTCACATCGTTTGCTATAAAGCGATTGGAAGAATGAAATCTTGGAAATTAGATGTTGTAGCAGCAACTGCTGAAAAATATATAACTTTATCCGCCAGTGTCCCTGTAAATGATACAAAAGGAAGACAGTATACTTTAAACTAAAATTCTTAGACTCATATCAATTTCTAAGTGCATCCTTGAGTGAATTAGCCAAGGGCTTGCAAACGTATGAGCATGTAGAGACATTAAGGTAGAATTTCTACAATTAAGTGATAGTGTTTTATATCAGAAGGGAAGTGTTTCCATATTCATACTTCAAAAACTTAAACACGTTGACGGAAGACTGTCTACCACCACAATTTGAATTCTATAATGATCTTACTCGTGAGCACTGTTCCGATAGTGAATATGAACACGCTAACAAGGCATGGATTGAATTTAATTGTAGCACATTTGGGGATTACATGCTGGCATATCTGAAGTTAGATGTTTTATTGTTGGCAGACATATTTGAAGTGTTTAGAGCATTGAGTCAACGTGAGGATGAAGTCGACCCTGTACATTTTGTCAGTCTCCCACATCTTAGCTTTACCTCAGCACTAAATTTCTCTTCCAATGATCCCCCACACTACATACAATATGAAAATATGTACAATCTATTTGAACGAGTAATTAGAGGGGGTATGACTTTCACCAACATTCACCGAGCGCGTGCACGCATTGAAGAATTAGGAAATAATACACATGAAAGTCGACATTTGACCTACTTAGATGTTGATAACCTTTACGGTTCTTCACTCAGTAGGAGTCTACCCCACTCAAATTTCCAATGGTTGAATGAAAGTGAATTAGATAATTTTTTAATTGAAGACAATGTTCAAAATATAGATGATGATGGTGAAATCGGCTACATTTTTGATTTAGATTTAGAGTATCCTGCAGCCATTCATGATGACACTGCCGATTTCCCATTAGCTCCAGAAATGCAGATGATTGAAAAGAGAATGTTTTCACACTACATGAAAAAGTAAGACCGAATACACATTTTTCTTCTATCAAGAAACTTCTGCTCCATCAATTTGATAGGGAAAATTATGTAGTCCACTACTCAATTTTAAAATTTTACTTGACCATGGGCATGAGAATCAAGAAGATTCATAGTGGCATAAAATTCACACAAAAGTCTTGGTTAAAAACATACATTGATATGAACTCTCAAAAGAGGGCTCAATCAAGCACTGACTTCGAAAAGTCATTCTACAAATTGAAAAATAATTCTTTATATGGTAAAACAATGGAAAATGTAAGGAGAAGGAAAAAATTTAAACTAGTCAACAATGAGAAACAACTACTGAAATTGTCAAATCATCCTCTCTATGTTCAACACAAAATATTTGATGAAGATCTGGTTGGTATGGAAATGTACAAACCTTCAATAGTTTTAAATAAATTAATATATGTTGGTCAAGCAGTACTTGACTATAGTAAGTTGGAAATGTATCAATTATATTACAATGATCTAAAAGGATGTCCACTGATAAATAGAACGCGGCTTTGTGGAGGTGATACCGACAGTTTCTTCCTATGTTTATACACATCACCATCTGTCCGTCTGGAAGATATACTTCTATACTTCGGTGAAAAGTTCGACTCTTCAAACTATGACAGTCACCACCGACTATACTCAACTACAAACAAAGCTAGATTAGGTCGTTTTAAGGATGAGTGTGCTGGAAAGTTTCTTGAGGAAATGATCCTACTAAAACCGAAAATGTATTCAATGAAATATCTAGACTCTACGGATCATAGCATCAAACGTGCAAAAGGAATTCAGAGAGCAGCAGTTAAAAAATTTTAAACATAATGACTATAGGAGTGTCTATTATAGTGAGAATGATACAACTGAAGATATGACAATTATAAATTCAAAAAATCACATAGTTAGCACAAAATCATTTAGGAAGCGAGGTCTTTCACTTTGGGAGGATAAGCGCTGTTGGCTGGATAAAAATTTATCATTACCATATGGACACTACAGCCTAGGTCTTCCCCCATCCGTCGAAGAGAAGGAGATGCCTTCCGGTCACAGGTGATGTAGAATAAGTCTAAATTAAGAAAAAACAATACAATATTCCACTTGTAATAGATCTTGCGATTGCTGCATCTTCCGACATGTAGCAACACTTACTAATACATAAGTAGTCTTACTAAAATTGAAATTTCTACATCTTTCCGATATGTAGAAATGATTACTAATAAATAGGTAGTCCTAATGTGAATGAATATGTGAAGAATTTGTACTCAACATCATTCCGATATGTTGAGCTAATAAAATAACAAACTTTAGGCAAACATTAAACCTAAATTTGAAACATAGCTTTCGGAACATTCCTCATTACATTAGAAACATGGAAACTTAGTGACGTTCAAAACGTTCACATAATAAATTCTAAAAGAATAGCATTCGTCATTCAATAGCAAATAGTGTTCGAAAACATCGTGCGTTTGCATTAGTATTTGACTCATTGCCTTCACTGAAAGACTTTGCGGATCTCATTGACAACCATAAGACTCGGATCAAGATTCCTCTCGATGACAAGGTATGGATAGTGTGATTCATCAGTCAAACTATACGTCTGTTCACCAAAACGGGAAGATGTTGAATATCGATTTTTTCGTTTCAGTGACGTCACATGGGAAACCTTTACAAGGGAGATACTACCACAGATAACATCATTCATTAAAGATGGAGGACATCAAACGGTTGGAAGTTGTAAATCGGATGTTAACTACAAAAGCAAAGTCAAAACTCAATCTACAAGAGATCGAGAGGAATATACCCAACTGAAAACAATGGTTACTGATAAAACGCAAATTGAAGCCGACAACGAGCTTACATCTTGGAAGACCCTCAATGTTACAGGGAGGATTCAGAGGAAGGATAAATCTCTCACTATCCTATTCTTTCCAAATGGAACAATCCAATGTATTGGAAGGGTCATGGAGGGTGATCTCTCATATCTACACTTAACTTTGGAACATTTACTTGGTGATTCATTATCTGATTGGAAAGTGAAGACAATGACCGTGTTATGTGAATACACTATCACTATGACTTCCGTAAAGTTACATAATCTCATAATATAACTTATGAAGTGGAGTAATTTCCAGCAGCTCAATTGACTAACTGTCATCCATATCATGATCATGTTTTCGATAATGGAAAGATTGTGATAACCTGCATAAAAGACATAAGTGATGTACCTCCCATCATATGTGATTTGAAAATATGTTTCATGAAAACCAAATTGTAGATTTTGTATATATGTGAAATAGATAATGAAAATAGAATATGTTTTTGTTTTCCTTATAAACCCTTGTTTTGGAAAAAAGAGAGCAAGTTAATGATACAACATAAAACTTTATTTCAAAACTGTTTCAACATATTTAGAAAGAATTACATCATTTTTATCACAGTTTTTTGAAATTTTCTAAAGCACTTTTACAGTTATTTTTCAATGGTCTCTCGTTGACAAAATAGAGTACATAGCCACCGCACATTAGAGATGTATTACTTTGAAGTGGGAACGATGTCACTTTCCTAACAGTCCAGGGGAACCTGTTCATCCATAATGCGATATCATGTAAACGAGTTTGATAAAGAGAGTCAAAATATTCGGCAACTTTATAACGATTGATGTATACAGCAATCCAATGTTTTCCGGGAAGATTGTAGGTATCCGTATTGATGATAAGTGAACAAGGATAGAAAGGAATTGAATCAGGTAAATTATCTCTAGAAAAGACATTGAGAAATATTGTCTTGGAGTAGGGATGAGCTTTCCTCAATTTCCTCAAGATTTCTATGTTGCTTAAGTTACTCATCTCTGATAGCTGACAGTCGGGTCTCTCATTCTTGTTATCTCAACTTTGCTATCATAGATAGCATAAATGAGACAAGTAATTGTTTTCATTTGTTTTCGTAATTGTTTCATTTGAGGTCACTCAAATGATACCTCCAGTCGTAGATTTCCAGGCTTTGTAACTCCTACGCTTTCACCACCTAGATCTGCATCTGCTGTGAGGTTGTACACAATGAAGAAGTAGCCATTCTTGTACATATCCATTGTAATTCCATTTGAATCATCTGTATTAAACATGTTGAGGGCGGTGAAAGTAGAACCATATTCACGTGCGAATTTACCAACTTTGAAATTAGGCTCATATGCTTTGCAAGATACAAATTTCCCATCCTGATAGAGTGCTAGTTTGCTAACATTAAAGTGTTGGAAATTGAATGGATTCTTTTCAAAAGCACCAATGAATGCCTCATTTTCCGCAAATGTGATATACACCGCCTTTGGCATTGCAGTGGGAAAAAGATTTGGGTAGGCATGTGAGGATGATCCCGCACCAATTGTGAGGTTTGTCAACACACTGTGATTAACTGGATATATTGCATTGTTTTTCCTCAATCCTGTCGCATGCTTGTTGATGACTGACGGGTTCATTGTTACTCGCCTTACATTGAGCACGGCATTACGTATGTTGACTTGATAGTTTGTAGCTCCAAAAGCCATTAACGCGAACTCAGGATCTGGACGAATAAATTTTATTTGCATTTTAACTTGTAATAGCAGATATCTAGATTGACGAAGGAAATCAAGATAGACGGGTCCTTTCAAGTATAATTCCTTTGAATCCGCTGTTAAATCCATTCGTCTTTTCAACCCTGTATTTGAGACATCATCAAATTTCCCTTGCTGATCATCATACCACCCAGAAACTTGCAAGTGTGACTGTTTAGCTTGCTTTTGAAATTGAGTCATTGTATGTATATATGCTCCATATGGATATGCTCGATCCCCTCCTTCAATCTGTTTGTCATTCAATATTAGATACACATCTGAGAACAGACTGGGCAATAGGAAGATTTGCTAATCCCACTTTATCCTTGGATGAATCGATATTTGTACCATCAGTCTTCTTAATTGTATACACAACTCTAAATCAATGGATTGACAGTCAATATAATCTTGAGGATTGGCAGGTATAATCAAACTGAATAGGCTGCTGGTTACCATCGATATTTTGTGTGTGGGGAGTATGTCTACAATTGTTGAGGAGATTATGTCTGTCTGATGAGGGGGAGAATCGAAGAAACACAAAGCCGAATTGATACTCTGCATCGTATTAGCTCTAACAATATGTGTCTTCCTTCGTTTTGACTTCGTTTCTAGTCGCTGTGGAATTTCGTTTGCGCTTTCTTGTTTTCACTCGACGTCTAGATTTAGAACGTGCTGCTCTAGTCGGCTTTTACTTTTCCTGCGTCTTTTGCTTAGTAACTCGACCGGATCCAACTTGTCTTGACTTCCTACGCTTCTTCCGAACTGTACGTCTCGTCTTTTGTTAAATCAGCTAATGCGTCTATGGCAGATTGCTGCGCGCGCATTTTCATAGATTCACCGATATCCTCACCTTGAAGCGCATCAGCTGCAACATTTGCACCAAAATCTAAAGCCCTGCTTCCAACACGCTTCATGATTGGTACGCCATACTTTTTGAGTGTTGGAAGAACCATACATACGTCTTAGTGCACCAAATATGCCTCCTCCAACTTGTCGTCTACCTCCAACAAACACGGGATAACCGCTCTGATATGATGGTCTACTGTAAATGCCTGTCATTATGACTATTGAATAACTATGAAAAGCATAATAGCGTAAAGTCTTATTCTCGTGACCTAATATGTAGGGTCAAAACAGTAACACCACCACAGAACGGTACTACTTCTCCTGCATCATTATGAATTGATATGTCAATTCTATTGATGAAATTTCGCCTGATTGATTGTGTTGCCTGATACATTGTGTTAAAAAATTCTCGATTGATTAGTTGCTTCCTTACGGATGAGAGAGGAAATGTGCGCAGAAGTGGGGCCTCAATGTCGCCAACCCTTGTATATTCAATAATGTTGCAATAGACGTATAAGTTACTTATATCACGCTCTAGTGATGGGGCTGTATCACCTATTGATGTGCCTTCATAAATAGTTGATTTTGAGAATCCCAAGGTGGTCGTTAACACGCTATCCAGCTTGATAAGAGAGTTCTTCCCTACCTTTACAATCATGCGTTTCTCATGTGGGTCATAAGAAAAGTGATATTCATCTGCATGAAGGTAATCTACACCAAACTCATTTAACTTTGTACACAATTCAGATGGCGTTTTCAAGCTTTCAATGTTCAAATTAACTCTTTTTACAAGTTCACTGGAAGTAGACAATTCATCAACCAATATGTCTTCGCTGTATACGTGGATATCCCATGAAGCATTTGTTGATGCTTTGAGTTTAGAAGAGGACAATTGAACCTTGAATGTATCATTTAATTCTATCAACCAAGGTGCGCTTTCAAGGCCCTTAAATATCCCAATCATTTCAGTTCCGAATTCAATAACAGCGGACTCAGACTTTTCCAATGGTGTTCTTTAAGTAAAAACAATAAATTCTGCCTCCGTTTCAACAGTAAATAAAGTTACTTTCTCTTTCTTATATTCACAAGTCATTAACGTTTCTGGCACTGATCCTTGAAACTTTCTTGCAAAGTCTTCAACACTTCTAATGACCTCAAATTTATTTTTTACTCGGATGCTCCTTTTTTGTAATGCATATATTGGCACAATTCTACATTGAAAATCAGTGACTTTCCTCTCCGAATTCCACCCACGTCCATTGTACCAATACCTTGATGAGAAAGTTGTTCTGGAATACCCAAAAGTATGACTCAAATCCTTACCTAATACAAGAAGAACATGCTTCCCTTCCTTCATCAATTTTGACCCCTTCTGACCTTCACCCCTTTATGACTGGTTTGTAGAATTTATTCAAAGTCAGCTTGAAGAGATCATTTATTCGTTCAAACATTCTACCGATTTCCTTTTCTGTATCTTTCAAGCTCATTGTGGGAACCGTAGAATCAAAAGTTGACGTTGCAAATGCCTTTTGAATTTTAATCATGTTTTGGACAGATGGTAAAGATGTTGAAAAAGGATGTAAAGTTAGATGATGAAAAGCCCATGTACCATGTAGACTATTTTGAAATATGCGAAAGCAATCATCCTTCTCTCGCACTTCTTTATGTAATTCAAAATAGTTGTTCTTTAGCAAACTGATATCGTTGTAATAAATAATTTCATTTAGAGCAACTACATGGGGTCCATGCAGAGTAATTGGATTAGCGAATTCAACAGAGTAGAGAGATGGTTTGTTACTTGGGAATATCTTGGGGTTGCTATTGCTTGGAAGAATGATGTTGAAGTTAGTAGACATGTTAAACTCATATATGGAAGAAGTCACATGCTATTTTAGCTTAAAAGTTACGAGTGTCTCTCCCCTCCACATTTTGTAGATCCTGGTGCGTTATCCAGCTATTGAATGAATCAGGATATCTTTTCCATTTAACTAGATATTTCCTTTGATTGCCATGACTTTTCCTCCTAATTATTTTGTCAATCATATACACCTCTTCACTTCTGTCTACTACTTGCAATTCATAAGAGTAAAATTTTCCTTCAATTGGATTGCCATGGTAATCTATTAATTTATACATGGTGGGTCTAAATTTTGTATTTACTTCATCTACAAAAAACTCTTCTTCAGTCCAATTAGGTAGATACCCCTTCTCAAATGTAGACTTTACCTTTGAAATCCGAACTCTATGGCCAACATTAATTTTCTTTTCATTGGAAATGCTTTTCGCTTTCTTATCATACAATCGAAGCCATACATCCATCGCATTATCTGGGGTAACATCAACTGGTTTCATCTTAATGATTCGATGGTAGCTTTCATTGTAATTCATTGTTCATTGTAATTCTTAACAAACTTCTGCAGCTCACCTACCCAAACATGTGTATTTTTTGCAGTGAAATAGCGCCATATTTTTGTCTTCAGTGTGCGATTGAACCTCTCAACCATGGCAGCTTTATAAGCACTTTTGACACTAAACAATTCCACATTATGACTTTTAAGGAGATTTCGAACATGAGAGTTTTCGAATTCCTTCCCTTGATCGGTCTGTATTCTTTGCGGAACACGTCCCTCATCGAAAATGCTCTGAAAAGCCGCTTCAACTTCTGGTCCTCGTTTATATTTCAGCGCACGTGCCCAAGCATAGCGAGATAAAATATCTATTACGGTTAAGATGTATTTATAGCCATCATTGTACTGTGATATCTGTTGCATGTTAGCTAAGTCCGCTTGCCATTGACTATCTATATTGTTAACAACATATTTTCTTGTTGGAAAGCGCTTTCTCGCATTTTTGTGAAGAGTGTAAGTCGGTTGACTCCTCAACCACTTCTTGACTTTCTCCATTCCCACACCTGCTGCACGAGCTAGAACCTCCGGACGACTGAAACTTGCGGGATGATTTAAGTCGTAATAAATCTTTCTGAGTTTCACTGCTGTACTCATCGTATTTGTTCTGATTTGCACGCGTATTACTCGCACAGCAACTGCTAACACAATTGATATCGACCTCTATGCCCTCTTCTGCTTTACCTTCGAGCGCAGATTTCAAACAACAGCAAAATTTTTGTAACGACATGATATGAGAGAGGCAAGGCTTAATTCATATTTGCTTAATATTTACTATACTCCTTCGCAACACGCATTGAGCGCCTAGTAGCTCTTTTTGGTTGCAGATCATCGGGATCATGAAGCTCTCGCTTGACCGCCATCGTGGGTGTTTTACTCTTTGATCCATCTTGTAAGTGACCCTTATCAATTCATTCACAGTCGGTCCTCCAATAATATTGTGAGGTACATTTTGATCAGATAAAATTTTCTGAAAATATGTCCATCCTTGTGGTGCACCTAGTTTTCGCCTCACATCTCTGACGGCATATTGTAGAAGGTCATCTATGTGACTATTTCTAATAACATCACCAGTTGTTTCATCTATTATCTCCCCTCTCTCATTGAACTTCACATGTGGATCAATGAAGTCAAATAATCGCTCAGCGCGCACACGATATGGTCGAGGTGTTGACAAGGTTATAAGTCGTCGCAACTTGTCACGAATCTGTCGCTTCGTTATAAATAGATAACCATGTGGTTTCTTTGTTACATCTTCATATATTTTTGAAAGTACTTTAGGTTGTTGAGGTAATATCTGTCTACTGAGATGATGTATCTGACTGCTATCTCTTGGATTTTTAAATATTGCCAAATAATGTGTATTCAAACTTCTAGTTCTTTGCTCTTTCCCTCCATCGAAGATGTTTTGGGTGATGTAGATAATAAAAGCTTCCCTATGATGTGCAGTTTGAATGAACATTTCAGTTACATCCTTTGAAGATTTGCTTTCTCGTAATAGATCATCTAATACTAGTAAGTCACCTGCTTTGATATCCTCAGTTGATGGCAACCCTTGCTTCACCTCATAACCTTTCTGGCGAAGTGCAGAATGTAGTTGTGGTTGAAATATTCCATAATACCATTTGACTCTCTTAATTTCCTTGTTAAACATTTCATTTCTATATTGTAGCAATTCAGTTACAAATGTAGTTTTACCGGACTGACTTGGTCCAGCGACACACATTGTGCGATCAGTGAATAGACGAAAATCTGTCATCTTATAATTCCATTAACATTAAACTCATCATCCCGCTAATTTTGCTTAGAACAACAAAACAGACACATGTTCCAGATCACGTTTATTTACATTCAAATAGAAACTTTCAAGTTACATTTACAAATTAAAACATTTGTGTTTCCTCATCACAATTAGGATTATAGAAAGTTTTCAAGTCAGCATCTTGGCGCTTCAACTTCAATTTAGGATTCCCATCTTTAGATTTCCGCCCACGCTTTTTGCTCTCTTCCTTCCCATCACTTGAAGCAGTCTTATCAATGTTAATTAAACATTTATCAATTGGTAGTGGTTCATAGACTAGTTGAAGAACCTTCATTTGTAAAGATGCGACTTTACCAGTCGAACCATGTGAGCCAATATAAAGTCCGGTAACGTGCACTAAGCCCATATAGCGACCCCGTTTGAGATCCTCACATTCCATCGCGTTTGTTAAGAGATCGACTGCTTGAAAATGATCCGATATTTTTAAAAACAGTGTATCGAATTCCGGCAATTCCTTGTAACCAACTCCTTCCTCTAATGCCTTTTTCCAATGAGTGGGAGCACTTTCAGGCAGCTCAACACATTCTTTCGCGAAAGAGTCAATAGTTTTAAGAATCACCTGTTGCCATTTTGGAAAAGTCACTCGCATTTGTCTCATATTGCTATACCCTGATGTAGACATACCATTACCGTGGAAGAATTGAACTTGAAGATAAAAGCCATCATCACCATTTATTCAAGGTTTGAAAGTAGAATGTATTTCCAATCCCTTGCACCTTTCGTGTCGGACGAAGCTTCAAGAGATCTTGCTCAAAAGCGTCACCTTCCTCTCTGATTGTATACATTTTCTGAGTCATGTTTCAACAAGTACTAATTCGGAGCTTTCAACCAGCGCAAATGAATTGTCACTTGAAAGTGGTAAAATATCATTAAAGCGTCTTCCTTATATACACCTATATATGACTCATCAATCAAAGTGATGACGTGTCACTTTATGATTCGCTAACCTTATATTAACATTGCAGCAGTTGCTGCAATCCTTCGAAGCGGACTATTGATTACACCATTAATACTGTTTCCAATATCATTTAACATACTTAGAAACCCACCACCACCGCGCTGAATTAAGTTTCGCCTTTTCTTATCACTATCCTTGGATTTGAAAACTTTTTTATGCTATTCAAAGAGCCAGCATTCAATAGAGGCTTGTAAATAGGTAGACATTTGTGTATTGCAAAAGCTAAATCACGAATGAAATCATCACTTGAATTTTGAATCAATTAACACTTCTTCTTATTATCATGTATCCTGTTTAACTTTCGCAACGCCTTTTTAAACTGACTTGAAGGTTTGAAGGACCGTTTCGATTGACGAGAAGATGCCTTCCGTTTTACAGACATTTTTATTCTAATATGGAAATAGATAACACAATTACAATTTTTGCTTAGTACTTACAACATTATATACAAAAGTTTACAAGCATTCACACAGAGTTTGTTGCTGGTACTTATAAAATTACATAAAACACTTAACAAGTTGTAGAGGGAAACTGATATACACTCACATCGGCTAGAGTCTGATTTGTAGCAGTTATGAGCTGCTCAATGTCTTTCATTTGATGTTTTGAAATTGGGCAGCACATACAGCAGGGCTTTGAATGGAAAGTCTTTAAAATATTGGCATAGTATGCCCGCAAACTGATTACCTCAGAATGTCCTTGAGCAGCCACATTGATGCTTACTGATGGCGGTCCACTGAATAAGTCCCATTTACATTTGTCACCCTTCTCGTCATAGTAGCTGGAGGTGATAATGTCATGGAGACATGTGTTGAGTTTCCGTTGGATACTGCTGCACCAACAGCGAGAGTATTCCGGTACAATCTCCGTTTGAACTAGTGGGCGAAATACTTCATTGAGCCAAAATCTTGCAACTCGTGTAAGAGCGTTGTTCACGACTCTCATTAACATTCTCTGCACCACAACGTCCTCTCCGCAGCGGAAATACTTCACTATTTCCTCCATCAGATCCACCAAATACGCTTTATAGCCAGTTATATTTACGGCAGAATAAAATATATTGGCGGTGAAGAGTTGACTTCAGTAAATTAGTGAAATGGGAATGTTGGTAGTGAACGACATGCTGATTGACATTGTATTAGCCTCAAATTATGCTTGAAATAGAACGGTACAATGGCCTCCTTATATAGAAAAGTCAAACAAAGACACAATAGTGACCAATCACAGACCTGCATGATGACTCATCATGCACGATATACAGTGACTGTTGAAGATATTTCTTCATCACAAAGGGGACAAGATGAAGTTTCAAAGGGTACATAACATGTAGAACACATAACGCTATGAGAACATGGCAAAAAGAGAAGGGATCGTTCCTGTTTAAAACATTTAACGCAGTTCCGTTCACATAATAATTTAAATGTCTCTTCTTCTAATTTCCTTCTGAAGTCACTTTTATTGGGAGAACTTTTTATTAAAACACTGTCAGATGTCTCCTTCTTTCCATATCGTTCCAATTTGATCCTCCTAATTTCACTATCATTGCAGTGTAGCATGGAGAAATCCTCTATCCACCTACGATCCAAATTGTGATTCATAGCATGCTCATCTAGATCCATTAGTCGATCAACTAAATCACTAGCGTTGATATTTTCACTGAGATTTGTTACAGTTTCTATAGCTTTGAACGAATATCCAAGGTCTCTTGCGACAACCCACGACGTTGGGATACTAGTCATCATTATGTATGTCATCAAACAACTATCTCATATTTATAGCTTAGTTTGTCTACGTAAAAGGAAAATCAATGTGTCATCTTGATTACAATGGTTTCAATAGTCACAATAGTCGCAATTGAGCAAACCCATTCAAAATCAAACAACGGACGTCTATCGGTACGTACCCAAGTGCTCAGAACCAAACCACACAAGTTCGATCATAGACGTTCCGAAACACAGTGTACTCAACCGATTGTACCAAACACATGTACCTATCCAGTAAAACACATCTCATACTTGTTCCTATTCATAACACTGAATTATACATGTACCTATCCATGTACCTATTGATAACACTAAATTTTACATGTACCTATCCATGTACCTATCCCTCGCAAGTAGGGCACAGTTTTCACTACTGACATGCATCGAATAAAAAGCCTATTCTGAATAAAAAAAAGACGCTATGACGTGTGTGCCAGCGTCATGAAAGCTGCAGTCATTTTGTTTGAAGCAGCCTTGAAATGGCCAGTCATAACAATTTTTCTTAAAAAAATGAAGTTACCCAATACAATTCTATTCTCAAAGGAAAGTGGAGAAAATTGACTTATCTATGAAAATGTTCAAAAGTTTGTTTCATCTTATGTCAGTGATGGATGGCATTTGATGTAAGCGACCCGATAGCAATCGACTTTCGTTAATAGTGAATTTCCCTTTTTATACTTTGAACAGCTGAGCAATTTTTCACTGCAGATACCTTATTTACTTTGTATATAAGATTCCAAGATATATCTTAACATATATTTCTTAATATGTAATGTTTTCCAACAAGCGGCATGATGCAAAATGTGCGAATTCTGTTTACCAAAACATAATGCATATCCTTTTTGAAGAGAAGGCCGTCTTATCAGTGAAAACTTTTATAATAATAATCTACCATCAGCAGCTTGGCTCACGGCTTCCATCTTGGTTAAAAATTAAGTTTTCATTTGAAATGATGCAACAGGAGTATTTCCTTCCAATTTATAATTTCTTGCAGGCGTCGAAAATTCACATTTTTGATAAACTGTTAAATTTATTGCACAAAAATATAAAAATTCAGCTAGAGTTGATTAAATCATGTTAAATTGATCACGCATGATATGGAAGAAGGGACGGGAACAAGTTTGGATAAAAATGTTGATCAGCATGTGAATGTTGCGAGAACAGAATCTTTGTGTATTTTGTTAATAATGATTAGTGGTCACTCATCAAACAATCAACCGAATTATGTGACAATTATTTGGCAAAATTCCTCCACAAAAACACACGAAAGTATGCAATATCTTTTTACTCAGCGATGAAGATTAAATATACATGTAGTTATGAAATATTCAATTTCTGTTTTGAAATTTAGATCGCAAACTTATTTATTGTATACAATGTACATGTTTGGAATTCTTTTCATCTGAACGATGTCCCTAAGCCATCATTGGAAATTCTTTTAATTAATACTAGACTCAAAAACCACATGTTTGCGAATTAAATATATAATTTTCGGGTGAGTTAAAAAGTGTTCTACGGATATATATCAAGCTTTCCCTTCATCTGACGTTATTATCGGCATAATTGAGCACAGGTCACATGCAAGCCGAAAAGCAAGGCTCTACCATGATACGGCACATGGCATGCCATCTGAATGTGAAAGTAGGCCTATAGGTGAAATGCAATTCAATTTAGGCCTACTAGAATAGCAATCAAAAGTCCAATATCACCAACGTCAAAAAAAATTGATAAATGTACTTTAAACATACCGGTAGTCCCTATAAGGCTTGTGTAACGTATTACACATGCACTTGTAAGAGGGAAGTGTGAAATGGTGAATCAAAATATGCAAATGTTTACATCATGTGGTTTACATCATCTTCATATTCAAAGACTGAGCGTTAGTTTGTGGGCTTAGAATGCATAGACGTCATGCACATATCAATTTCTGCATTACAGATTCCGTAGCTTAGACAAGCGATCTGATATACAGCTTGGTCGCCAGAAATCATGGTCGGCCAGATAAATGAAGCACTATTATAATTCCTAAAGACAGAACTGAATCATTGATCCATTTACATTCTGACAAGATGCGATCTTCTTTCGTCTTCGTTGCTTGGGTGTTCCATCAATCAGTTGTCTACCAGATGCATAGGGGACTGAGTTTTGATATAAAATTTCAATGCATGCCTTGACAATTAAATTAATTTTCTACTTTTCTACTACTTCCGGAGAAAAGGGGAGCCGCATTGCTCCATGGGTTCCTATCACGTCCCTGCAATGTACTTCTTCACAAATGGTTAATTCGTTTTTCCATGTACCGTTCTCGGGATAGACAATGAAATGTTTTAAAAAGTCGCCTCGTGCACTAAAATAATCCTTAAGAAACCAATTTCACGACGAAGAACAACAAAATTCAGTGAGTCCCTAAAATAAGTGCAAAACTGAAATTTGTTACAATACGTTGTAATACTATTTATGCATTAAAATTGCAGTTTTTTTCTTACATGACTTTCGAACCATTTATACATTGGGCTAAATGTCACAGCTTTTTATCCTAGCCCATGCATTGCTACAAATTAAGACATTTATGTATGTGATAACTAAAATCTGATGTGAACTATTCGAGATCAAATCGTGTGTTCTAATATCTAATCATGTCATATTAATAATTAATTATATTAATATCTAATATATTCTAATGGGTTTGAGTGTTCAGGTTAGGGGTCGAAACACAACTAGACGAGTACCTGCTGATGACTGACGGACTGCAGCATTATGTTTTAAATCGGTAGCTGAAGTAGTGGTCGATGTATTGTATTTCAAATGAAGAACAAGTGAAGAAATGTTGGATTCCATGAAGTACTACATGTATAGACGGATTAAGAAACAGGCGATAACAAATTCAAGTGAAGAAATAGTATTTTTCCATGTATAGTCTTAGGTATAGTGTGTATAGTTTCATGGCTTTCGGTGTTGTAGAGTGTCATTGTAGTTCTATTGTTTACCTTCATTATCCACTATTGCCATTATCCACCATGTGTAGTGTCAGACATAGTGTATCACTAGTTCACTTGTAATCAGTGTAGTAGTATCATTGTATTTCTATGTTTTCCTCCATTTTCCATTTTTTTTCTATCGGTCTCCTGTTGTTTTATAATATTCATTTTCAATTTCCTTAACCTGTGGTGACCATTGTCCTATTCCATTTCCACTACCAGCATCTGTAGTCGGTACAGTATGTTAGACATCTGTTTTGAACGTGTATGCGGCAGTGCTAGGAATCTGTGGTGCTAGTATATTAACAGTAAGAATGGGCAGTGTTACATGTCTTAAGACTTTCATTTTTACTAGATATTGGGCCAAAGCTGATAAATTTTAATTCGTTACCACGAGAAAGCTCCATTGAGCTCTTTTAAGAACTGATTAATCCAATCGTTGCAGTAGCATTGCATCTGTACACTTGCGGATTGGAGAACGCCATCAGTCCTCATTAGGACTCCTTCAATTAATAACTTAAATTAGTAAGCATTACATTCTATTATAAATGGCTGCCGGGGATGATTTTCATCATCGTATGAGAATATTTCTTAAAGTTGGAAATGAATTTAAAGATCGTATGTTTTTAGATGTGGTGGTGCGCTTTGTGTGAGTTTGGTAATTTTCAGACTATTCTACATTCAAAATTAGTTAGGGAATTTCATACTGTTATAAAAATGGTTGAGCACATCAAATCACTCAATTACAGCTGGCGTATTTTCCGTGAACTTGACGGACTTCAGCCGCCATTTGATTTGCTGCGCAAGTTGGGATGCAACAAGTGATCCAACAGTCCTCACAGAGATCGCCCTGTGCGGTAGAACATAGAAAGCAAAGAATTTAGATGCAAAATAGCAATTGGTTGAAACACTGAGTTTTGTTTGCTTCCCATTTTTGACTGTATAGAGTACGTAGTTGAAGGAAATCACAGAATATAATGATGTCTTTTCTGAAAAGATATCGTTATTCTGTGGGTTCGCTCGACTATGCAGTCAAATAGAAAACAAAATAGCAATCATAGCAAAAACATGTATATGAGCAAAATATACTTTGATGCTTGTTGCTTTCATATTACACTACATCGAGAGATCGCTTACTTTGATTCCGTATTGCGTACGCAGTTTTGCTCTCATGCTCATTAAGCCACAGATGGGTAGGCATGGAACACAACAATTTTCATCCAATGCTCCTGCAAGCTCTTGTAACATACAGCAGTAGCAGAACATGGAGAAACAACCTGAAAGCAAAAAATAATTATCCATGTTGTAATTGGCCTGTGTGATTCGTAACTGACTGTGCTATCAAAAATGAATAACGCGATATAGACTTTGATATTCAAGCATAGGCTTACTTAAAAATGAGATTGAATAGTTCTATGCGATTCGATTTTACTGCATCTGCAAGATGCACATTTGCAATTATAGTATATGATGCTGAAAATGGCATTTTTGCCTCTGCAGTTGACATTCAACATCGAATTTAAATCTAGACCCATACAATAAGAGCATTTAGAACCGGTGAGAAATAGCGGCATGTAGACAGTGTGGATTGTGGTCACTGTTCATCGCATAAAGCAAACATAATCGATAACGGAAATGCACTTCCACTTGATTTTTACTACAATTAAGTGATCGGATTAATAGCATAGGTGAAATCTGCAGCATTTTTAATCTTGACATGATATAAAGATTTCCTTGGCTTTAAACAAGAAATTACATGTATGTAAATTCTGAATTTTTTTGATGAAATGTCTGCCATCGAGTTTTTTGCAGATGGTTGATTACAAGGTTGAAGTTTCATTAACAACTTGATCGTATCGGACAATTTCCGTGTTTTGTGTTACAGCACCGACTTGTGTGCTATTCCACCTGTTTAATCGCCTCTCTCAAAGCTTCTTAAGAGGTCATTGGTAATTTGCTTCAATATGCGCAGATAGTTAAAAATCTCAAAGCGTTCAGAATGATTCCGTGATGTACAGTGTATCTAGCATGTTTTAAATTTCTTTTCAATCATTTTCTTTCACTTTTCTATTTCAGAATTCGTAAGGCCGGTATCCATAAAGTCCAGAATAAGATGTTACTTGTCTGAAAACTGAATATATTGTGTCTGTAAAAAGAGTGTTAGATTACTGCACCCCTTCAGACCGTAAGATTTAGCGCTCGTTTTGGACTCTTTCAACGCTTGAACTTCAATACATGTCATGACTTATTTTTTGACTTTTCGAATCTCTGCGCTAATGTAGTCGGAGTGGTATCATTTCTCACTTCTTTCAGTAGTTTGACTTTAATTTGATATTTAGCACTTTTTCTCGAAAAGTTTTGTGTATTGGCAGGAGTAGCAGATTTTTGCTAAGAAGTGATATGAAGATTACCGTTGTAGTTTTTTGATGCTTCTTATACAACTAACTAACCAATTCTAATATGCTGTTCTCTATTATAATCAATGAGGTCTTACTGTGCGGCTTATGCATTTGCTTGCATTTATTCAATTGTAGGGCAGCTGTTCAAGGTTGAAAGCACACTTCTGAAATTTGTATTATCATTCTTGATGTTCAGTATCATTTTAAAAAATAAAAAGTAAGTTTTCATTCACACATGTTTCTGCATATGCCTTCATTAGGTGATGCTACAACAATGGAGCAGTTGGTATTTCTCCGTGAAATTGCGTGGAATTGATTAACATTAACGTATTTATTATTAATGATTTAACATTAACATTGATTAACGTAGCTGATTGATTAACATTATCCCACTTGCATAAGAAATCACGAAAAACAAAAAGTCAGTAGCATTTTTGAAACCAACATCCAAATGATTTAAAAGATGATGTCAAAAGACTCCTTTATGCATCACGCTTGATAAGAAAGCCTTGTAAAATGCTTAATGATATATTAGGCCTATAACTCAATAGTAAAAAAATGCTAAGAAATCTCCTAAAAGAAACATTTCGATTAAAAGACAACAAAAAAACAAATAGATCCAAAAGATTAGATGTCGAATTTATGGTTTCATTCAATTGTTTTCGACTTTAACAAATCAAAGACATTTATTTTTATTGCATTTGATAGATTTACAAACCTTTTAACATCAAAGAATCGTGGCCTTTCGACCGCCTAGTAACCGTCTGCTCACTCTGATGCACTCGCAATATGCTTTCAGCTATTCATTGACATAATGATAGTTTCATGCTTTATTCGCTTCCAAATTCATATAAATTTTGATGATTCAAAGTATCAGATTACAGGAATTGCATGCGATCAGTTGAACTATCATAATTGATATTCTATTGTAAAAGTGTACCGCTCCAAACTTCTAATTGCCTAATGGATCGAGAATGTACTTCAATGGATTCTAAATCTCAGTGGATGTCATGACAACGTGTAACTAAACCACGTTCCAGTTACTTCATTCTAGTGTATAATTTAAATGATGGTTAGTAACACGTTTTGATAGTTGTTAACTAAGCTTATGGTCGAAACTGAATTGAATGAAAAGGGTCTTTAATAAAAGTCTGAGATGGAAATAATTGAATGATCTTAGCATGGAATGCAAGAAATCTCTGTACGAAGGTCTCAGGAGAGAATTCGATGAACAAGCGAAGTATAGATGCATGCGGCTATAAAAATACACCTGCATAACATTCGATATTACTTTGCTGGTAGAACTTCATAAATTCGCTTCACAAACCATATTTTGGCAGATCAAAACACGAGTAGCAATAACATTGATTGTTTTCAAAGAGGTAGTCGTAAAGCGCTTGTGCTTTCAGGGATTGGAAATTATTGATTGTCAACATACTACCGACCATTGCCCCCTTTTAAGACCATTCGTCATGACCATAGCCATGTTCATGACTAAGCTTGAGGAAAGCAACCAGAGCATCAAAATATAGCAGTACACTAGTAGGATGAACAGTTTTGCTCACAAGAAACAAATTGCTCTGAACTCCAATTTTAATGAATTGATTGCTCTAACTTCCAATTTTGATGAATTGATTGATCTTAATTCCAATAACAATGAATTGATCGCTCTAAATTCCAATGACAATGAATTGATTGCTCTGAAGTCCAATTTCATTCAATTGACTGCTCTGAAGTCCAATTTCAATGAATTAATCGCTTTGGATTCCAATTTCAGCGAATAGATTGCTCTCATTTTCTATTTCAATAAATTGATTGCTCTGAAGTTCAATTTCAATGGATTGATCTCTCGAAATTATAATTTCAATTAATTGATTACTCAAAATTCTAATTTCAATGAATTGATTGCTCTCAATTTCCATTTCATTGAATTGATTTCTCTAAATTCCAATTTCAATTAATTGATTGTTTTTTATTCCAATATCAAAAAGTTGATCACTGAGAATTTCTATTTCAATGCATCTAATTGTCTGAAGCTGAACTTGATTTAACAGATTGATTTATGCATTGAAATGAATTTTTGAAATCTCTGATAATGAAGTAGTTGAAAGAAGATTTGATTAGTTATATTTCACGATTGATGTTTTGATATTTTCGCTCTTTTAATAAAAGTTTCAATGTACTCACAAAGGGTGCAGGAATCACAACATCCACACAAATCAGCCGACCATTCGCGATGTGCAGGAGGAGTAATTCTTGGTTCAGCTGGAAGAGGCTGCTTCTTTATCGGTTCGTTTGGATTCACAGACGTCATAGTGAGCTTCAAAATGAGTTCACGCACATCAGACACTTCTTCACCTGAGTTATATTTGAATACGGTGCGCGCTATTGGTTCCTAAAATCACTGCTTTTGTTGTGCAGGTGTTGTAGTAACGCTTCAGAGAAGTGCTATGAAATGAATTTGCATCCTGCATGTCGGTAAATATAACTATTGGCTGCTGAGGCGAAATGTGGTTCTGTATGACGTGATTTCGTTTACGTGAACTTAATCCCCTATTGCCTTATTCAAAGGTGAATTAAAGACGCCTTATCCGCATTGTCATGCATCTAATGATGAATTTAGAGGACAGTCGATCAGTGAAACAGTGACACAATTTGAATAAACAAATTGAGACTAAACCTGATGTGAATTGAGTTCAAAACTGGCCTTCACACCCGGCATAAGCAGCAAGCCAAGAATCATCTAAACTTCTATTTATAATTTTGTATAATTAAGAATTTGTTTGTATCTCAAATTTCATTTCCTTCAGTCTTCTTATCCATACTGTATTATCCTGCACAGATAGGCCTCTTGTCTCAGTAATCAAACAACGACGAAGCAAAATTAAGTTAATAAAAGAAACCAAATTACAAATATAATCACAAGAACAACAAATCAAAGTAAATCAATGTTTTATCATGCATGAATCAATCAAATTGATGAAATGCCAAGAGAAATTACATTTAATCCATTGATTGTTGAGATCATTAAAATCAATCAATCAGGCTCTTGATTGTCATTTTCATTTTATTGACAATTGTGAATATTAGTTCAATTGATTAATTTCTCCATCTGTCAATTTCAATTTATCAATTTACTCAGATTTCAATTAATTCAATTAATTGCTATTAATTACTATGCTCATGATGTGATTGCAAATTTCAATTAATCGATTGATCTAAATTCCAATTTTAGTTTATTGATATTTGATTTACATTTGATGGCATTTGGTTTTTAATCAATTGCTCTCTTTCTGAAAGGAAACGAAGTTGCGATGCCATTTTTACTGTCCTATTTCAGGCACTAATTGTAGTCAATTAATATGTTGCAGGATAACACAAAATTATATTGGCCTATCAGATATTAATGTTTAGAAATATATTTAGCCTTACTGGCAAAAACTGGTCACTCAAAACTAATCAGCTCCAGAATTTGAAATTCCATTGCCAAATTACCAGACCGTAGATTGAGATCTTAAAAGATTATAAAATCTATTATAATTCATACGAGAGACTGTTGCAAAGTGCTTCAGTTGCCAAGTTTCATTCATGAGAATGCAATAACGGAAATTCCTTTCCCAGCACCTGCAGCTAGAGACTGATGACAAGCGTGCTCCTCACTTATTATAAATCATCTCATGCATAATTTGTAATTGATATTCACTATATGCACTCAGCGCATAAAATGCATGCCACACAGATCACTGAATTGACTTTTAGTACTTTTTCACAGATTGAGATGCATACTCAGACGATGTCACGTATCGATCTCATACTTAAAATCGCTAGATTTTCTGGCTCGTCAAATAGACCACTGGGGCGACTCGTGACATCAAGGAAATCTCATGAACCTCATTATAGTCTCCATACATTTACGCATCGTTTAAAGTAATTGTGATCATTTTCCTTGATTTTGATATTTTGCTCTTTCAGTGTCAGGCAGCTTGTGACATGATCTTATCAGCAAGGCTGAGCCTTAAAGTAGTATAGTCAGGGCTTCGATAAGCACTGTTCATATGGATTGCTATCATGATCATTCAATTCCATGATAATTTCTCCATAACAACAAAAAGATTTGCACATCTCATATATGTAACAAAACAACAAGAGCTCATGTAATAAAATCGAAACTACGATCACATTGGAGATGTAATTAATCCTGATTTGTTACTGTACCTAACCTTTGCAAGCCAATCGATGCAAAAGCATCACCTACGAAATGGATTGTCTCTGAGCGTTAAAATATTTTGCCGAATAGAGCTTTCATGCCATTTAAGGTTGTGTTGTCCTCAGGAAAAAAGAGAAAAATATCATCTAAGTTTTAGTTTCTGGCCAGTATCAGGTTTTTAGTATTCAAATACTACTCACATTCCAGGTAGCCCTACTCACATTCCAGGCCTAATGGTAGACCTGTAAAAGGAAAAGAATGTACACCATTGAAAGCAACTTATCGCATAGTTTCCCATCATGAATTATTATAGACTTGGATTGGGGCTTCGGGGGTATTCGAGTCATGTGTGCACTTTCTTTTGTGTGTTAACAATCCTCCCTGTCAAGCCAAGAAGCAACATGAACTAACGACTAACGACATAGCGACACAGACTGCATACTTTATAGACATACGGTCCGATTCCGAAATCGTTGCACAACCCGAAAAGCTCTTTTATCTCTTGCTTATTCTCATCAAATTTAACCGTAAGCTGCTTAAGCTCATGTAATTGATTACTGAGCATATTCACTTGGTCAGCCGAGACACCTCCTTGGTTTAGGAAACAGTGTGGTGTGCCTAATTAAATGAAGCAATTAGTAATTAGAAAAATTATTCATGACCGCATCATAGCTGATCAATCCTCATGTGTAGTTAACCGTTAAAACATTTTTAATGCGAAAGTGCGAAAAATCAAGCAAACGTGCTAATTGAGTAAAACTGTACCAAATGTCGAAATTCTAAAAAAATTATATCATCCGAAAGCCTAACACGAGCCTGATTGAATAGTGATAATCTTAATTTTCTGTTTTGCACACTTTAGTCTGTAGGCATCGGTGAATGAATTGGCCAAAAATTCATACTTTCATGTCTACTGACCACAACTGACCAGACACAACCTGATCACTCCGCCAAATCAAAGTACTAAGCACCTCCTGTCACATGGTATAAAGTTTATTGAAACTGCAGAGCATCTTCATCAATGAAAAAGTCATGTCAGACTTTTTTAGCAACATTTTTTCGGTAAAACTTATTTGTACTGTATCTTTTTGTACATTCAATGAATCTTAACATCTTTACATCATGATGAAGCTGAGTGATAGCTCACACTATCTGTCGGATTCCATTATAAAATTCTGTCGTCTTCATATTAAAATCCTACATTAAAAAAACGCTCAATTTTCTTTCAGAAGGCCTACTGACCATAACTGACCACTTAAGAAAGTAAATTTAAGCCAAAATAATCTATGGAACATAAAGTTTCATATGGTATATCGCTTATCAAAGCTGAATCAGGACTTCAACACGAAAATTGCATTTGAAAATAGATTAACTTTTTGGTGCAATTATTTAACCCAGTAATGCCCCGGGTAGCAGATATGCTACCACAACTTCAACGACACAAATCATGCATACAATTTCCAATTCTATCATAGTTGCTCATTGTAGCACTAGTGCTACCCATTGTCTATTCTTAAAATGAATTTCATCGATATCCGTCATATTTCAAAGTCGGGCGGCAAATTTGAATATTGTTCATCAGGTGCTGTTAACATTACATGGTAAGTTCTTTCACGTCTTTCGCATAGATTTATTAAATATATCGATTTATATTATTATCATTAATGGAAAATTCATCTGTATATTATATTCAGTGTGTGTACATAAAGGTATCACATATACCGGTACTGTAAAAATTATAGGTAATTAAATTATAAAGTGGTAAATAAGTATTACCGTAGAATTATTATGTTAAATTTAATGTGTATACTAAATGACAAAAGTAAAAAAGTAATAAAATACAAGATAAATTAAGATTAAATATATCATAAATCACATTGCTACATATACCAGTTTATTTTTTTATCTTTTGCTAAATTATGTCGATTCAGCCGAATATCTACGAATACTATCTCTATGATCTACTATATTTATTTCACCATCGGTCATTAAGAATAACGCTTATCTTCACTATCTAAGTGTTATCATATTTTAATGCAGTACCCCGTTATGTAAAAAAAGGATGATTATTCCTAAGCGTATATAGAACAAAACCAAAATGTGCCGGGGGATTCGGAACTCAAAACAGTTTTTGGCGCTGTGCACGGGTTACACATACAGCTTTTGACCCACGCGCTATCGCACACTTGCGTATTGAAAAGACACGAGAAGATCTTATAACTATCAATGAAAACTGACTCAAGATGGTGAATGAATTTGGTGTTGATTGCACTAAGATTAAATTACTGGACTTCCTCCCCATTTCATCTTAACCAGCTTCTTACTTATATATAATATAATCATGTAGCTGTATGTATATTATTATCATCATTTTGTTTTGTAGGGTTTTCCAAAATAGTGGTGATTGCTGTAGCAGTGTAGCCTATCTTTATTGATACTTTTAGAAATGCGTAAGTATTTTTGATAATTATTTATTAAAAATACCTTTCTGTCTTTCCAGAACAGAATCGAAAGAAAGCAAGCAAATCTGATCGAATCGAAAAATTATACCAGTTCTAGTTCGCAACAACCTACATCTTACATCTTTTGAATTCTGTCTTGTTGCTGGTGGTGATGAGGAGCGGAAACAGTGTGACGATGACTTCAATGACTCTGTGATGGAAAACTATAACCGTCGTTCTCCTCAATATCGACGCGGAATGACGAAGACACCGACAGAAGAATCGAAAGCGAATGCAAAATGTAGTGACCTTGAGGGACGCTGGTGAAAGTGAAGACAAAGGTCGAGGATGGAGACGTAAGGAATTTGAAGTAGAAGTGCAACCATTCCCTATTTTCGATGAAACGAGTGAGAATGATATGACTCCTTTATTATACTTCAAATCTTTTTTTTCAAACGAGATGTTTCATGAGATAGCTGATGAAACTAATCGATACTATTTTCAAAACAAGTCACCTAAAAAACACTCGATCTAACCCGAAAGAGAGATGAATCCTGTGGGGGCATTTTTTTAAAATGGGAGTCGTGCAAATGCCTTTCGTCCGTGATTACTGGGCAAAAGAAACTTTGTATGAGCCTGTTTGTAGCTTTTCTAAATGTCTCGTTTTTTTTTGAGACTCTTTGTAGATACCTGGATTTTTGTAGACATGACTGATGACGATTTAAAAAAACAGACAAAAAGCTGGAAAAATTCGCCCATTCATGGAGCTCTGAGACAAAATTGCTTAAAGATCAGGCCTAATCAAAATCAATGTATTGATGAAATATCAATTTCTTACCGAGGCAAAAAAGGACCAAGGCAATACAACCCAAAAAAACCTGCGAAATGGCACTTTACGGTGTTTGCCAGGGCGGACCCCTACGGGCATTATTCATGACTTTTATCTTTACACAGGTGCGACTGGAGAAAGCCAAGTGCAGCTGGTGTAAGTGGTGATCACATCATTCGTTTGGTGAAAAACCTACCCGAAGGAATTCCTTTCAAAATTTGTGCGAAATTATATTTGTAGGATTAATTATAAAATGAATGATACAGGCAAAGCATTTCATTTCATTTTTAGATTAGATACGGACGACTGCGGCAAACACTTCGTCGTACACAAAGGAGTGAAGGCAAAAGGAAGAGTTTCAGTGGATTATTGCGTTCAACAGAAGACAACATAGTTGCAGTAAAATGGTTTGACAACCGTTTTGTTTTTATTGTCTCTACATACGTTGGTGTAGAACCAATGATGACCATTGAACGTTACGACAGGAAGGAGAAAAAGTACGTCGAAGTCCAGTGTCCTCAAATAGTGAACGAATACAACAACAACATGGGAGGCATCGATCTTAACGATAAAATGGTGTCGCTATACTCATATAGGTTTCGCAGTAATCGTTGGCCTGTATATATATGGCATCATCTAACGCACATTGCCTTGGTAAACTCATGGCTCTGTTACCGACGTGATTCGACACAAACAAGTGCAGGGCGGTTATCTTTGAAAGAGTTTCAACTGCAGGTTGCAGAAAGTCTCTTGAAATTTAATAAACCAGTTGGGCGTCCAAAGTTTTAAAAAAACTGATGCCACCACGAAAAAAGCGTCTTCTAGTATCAATCAAGTCTCCTGACATACAGTTTGATCTCTATGATCATTTTCCAGAATACATGGATAAACGCAGCAGATGTGCACAATGT
This sequence comes from Prostheceraeus crozeri, assembly GCA_907163375.1. Taxonomy (NCBI): domain Eukaryota; kingdom Metazoa; phylum Platyhelminthes; order Polycladida; family Euryleptidae; genus Prostheceraeus; species Prostheceraeus crozeri. The sequence continues at coordinate 222,330 of CAJQUW010006427.1, read as the reverse complement.
TCGAGTCGCACAGTCTTTACATTCGTTCGTTGTAGAAAATGTGAAGTGTATCTTTGTTTCACGAAGGGAAAGAATTGTTTTTACTTGTATCACCATAAATGAACATTTACCGATACATGACTGAATGCTCAAAAATATGTTTGTGATCAATAATCATTCAAAATCAAAAAAATTATTCAAATATGTTTGTGTTTTCATTCGGACGTTATAAAATATCGGAAGAGAGAAAGGAGAGAGTCGAGAGAGAGAGAGAGACAGAGAGAACATGCAAGATGAAAACATATGTAGAATTGATAGATGAAAGAAGAGAGATAAAAATTAATTGAAATATGTATCCTCATAAATTATCATTAAATACCCGTTGTAGCAGATATGCTACCAATCAGAAAAAGATCAATAATTGATCATTTTGAAAATGCGCGGTATATACTGAAATACTTGGTGATTAATAAGTTCATCGCCAGAAAAAATAATTTTTTTGTTAACGGGAACATATAACGGGCATTACTGGGTTTTAAAACGGTCTGTATAGACTATATAGACACACTAGCACAATTATCGACACAGAACGACAGTTAGGTAATGAAGAATGCAACATGAATATGGGAATTGAAGAGATAGCAGAAGTGATGTAAGTTCCAGTAATGGAAATGGTACTTCTATTCTTTCCCCCCCCCACATTTCTGTTGTTGACACCCGGAAGTGTTGCATCGTCAAGGATCTTCTCTTGGTCCTACCTGCTCTCACTGACGTGGCATAGCATTGAGTGTGTAAAACTCCTCTTATCTGACTTGTAGAACATTTACAGCCTCAGAATTAGACAACTGCCCGTCATTTGTCTGTAGACAACAATCACACGAAGTTCATGATCACAGCTGTACCTTGTATTCTAACTGAGTATCCAAAGGACCAATCCTTCATCGCAGGGTTCAAGTGAGACTTCTCAGTCGTGCTGTAGTGTTCCTCAGTGACAGATGAAGTCTATTCTAAACCCGATGTGACTAACTTTGGCGAAATTTGATGATTTTGGAAAACTTGAAAAATGTGGGGGGGGGAGAATATAAGTACCGCAAGGTTCGTTGAACCCAAGCTTGGATTGCTCGCCATCAAGTGTTATCACAGATGTGCGTGATCAAGTGAATCACTTCGAGGTCTAGTGTTCTTGACGAGAATCTTCAAAGAATCTTTACAATTCTACAAAGAAATACAAGCGCATCGTTTCAAAAAAAAAGATTTTCATCTGGAAATTAATTTTAAGTTTGTTATACCAACAATATCAATGGTGAATGTAGAAAAGATTCTTCAGATTCCAAAACAATTCCTTGTTCAATAAATAGTACTGAAGCAGTACTCCAACAAAATAAAATTAAAGCATGTTCTGATCACTTACATATACAAAGACAAGACAAAGAATCTGCGATATGTTATGTTATCATACCGATATCGAGCAAATCAGCCAGCGTCTACTTCGCTTGCGACCTAACGCGATCCTATGTCATTCATTGATTTCATTGATGACTTTCTCATAAAAATGACTTTGTCTCAAAAATCTCAATTTAATGATTTCGCTTTAAAATAGCATCTATGACTTTATTTAGAAATACTCCAAATGAGAACCACAATGCATCGAAATATTCATGTTATCTTCATTCACACAATTACCAAATACAGTGTGTGTTTGCAACCAGCAGTTGCACATACAATATATTTATCATAATGCTGAATAAATGAAAAATATGAATCCAAAAATTGTCAACAGTATTTCTCCTATTGTAAGGATCAAGAACCTTGCCCAAAAATACAATTAATTGCTGAAATCTGCTGAATCTAATTAATTGGTATAAGTAAATTAATTTCCTTCTCGAGGAAGATACTGTAGCACGAGAAAACACTAAATCAACTTCCATGACTTATTATAGACGACTACTGAAGTTAAGCGTACGCACCTGCTCGTCGCAAAGCAGCTAGTCAGCGAGTTTTTGGGTCGTAGCCTGTCGACTAGTGACGTCATCAGGAACTTTTGCATCGCTTTTACGCTTCGACGCTTTGAGTAGACTGATTCAAGCAATGGAGTCAGACCTTCAATCATAGGTATACTAGCAATAAAATGGAACCGAAAAACATCCGGAGTACACCTTTATCAACTCAACTTAACTTGGGATACATTCTTCGGTACTTATGAGTTATCTCCCCACCCAGGTTTTCAAATTTGTCTAAAATCTGCAAAAATGAATCAATCGTCACCAGCCTTCAGGTAAACGTGCTTAAGCATATTTTCTACCAACACACAAAATTTTATGCAGATCAGACAAGTGGTTTTTGCATGAGAGACGATCACGTGAAGTGTAGCAAATTCTGCAACTTGATCTGACTTCGTCTGTTCGACGCATCATCGCTACTCGTGTGTGCTTTGTTCTCTCTCCCTCTTCGTCTCATCTACTGTTATTTGAAATCTTTCCACGACCACTACTTTGCCACACCTTTTTTAAGCCAAGCATATTAATATAAGGGATGTAGCCTGGTCATCATCGCTTCGCGTGTTGTCGGGAAATGACTTTGTTGACCTCATGTGCTTTCTGCTCCGTCGGTGAGGTCACAAGAAGTCAGATCAAGCTGTCAGCATCGCTGCACTTCAAGTTATCGCTCCTAATTCAAAAAGTACTTGTCCGATTTGCCTAAATTTTTTCAGATGGGTAGAGAATAACCTCACTTATTTGTGCTTAAAGTTTTGTGACGATTGATTTATTTCTACGGATTTTAGACGAATTTGAAAATGTGGGGGGAGATAACCCATAAGTACCCATTCCTCTGCAAATGCTCACAAAATGCGCAATATCACGGCTGTCGGAAATTCCGGTTGATGCTAGCACATCATACATCATTAAGAGCACATGAGTTAAATTGACTGACTTCGTGGTGGTTGCTTCATTTTAACAAATTTATTTTTAAGATCGGTGCTAGGCTTATAATATTATTTTTTCCATAATCGAAATTGCTAATCAGAAAATTATTAAGCCTATTTCAATTTTTACCTTGAAAAGAAAATTGGCAAATATAGGCCTATTCTTCCAGTAGCCAATTGCCACAGTTAGAATATTTTAAATGTCAGCAAAAATGTTGGTTGCAGACGTAACAAAGTCTTCCAGAGGCCACAAGCATCAATATCTCAGCATTGTAATTTCATTTTTGAATCCTAGTAGAGATGCAAGGCGAAATGTAATAAAGGGGAAATGAAAAAGGCGATGATGCACGTAGATCAACGATGCAAGCGGACGAGGTCTGTTTCCCAGGGAGCAATTGAAATCAATCCTAGAATATCCACCCTGACACACAATTGGTGAGAAATCATTTAGTACAGCACCGCCATGTCACTTTCTCTTTTCTCTGGCTCCACTTCTTCGCTCATCTACTGAAATGACATTTGAGCTTTTACTCTCGAGACGGATGAATTATTGTAAGAATCCAATTTCCTAAGTGAGAACATGTCATCTGGCATGTACATGTATGTTAAACATCGTCAGAAATAGTCAAAATCATTCATATGATGGAGAATATTTCATTTTTGAATTCAGCAACTCTTCAAGGCAAAAAAGATGCACCGCTTTTTATGATAATATTGCCTTATACGCTTCAAATTTCTCCGTCATCAGTAAACTTTTTCAGCGCAGCACGTGATTTGAAGAAGAACAATTCTAATAAATATTAATAAATTATAATAATATATTATAATTATGTATAAATAATAAAAATTATTAAATACAAAATATTAATGTGAATACTGCAAGCAATGCTTCATAAAGTAACTCGAAGGTAACCCTAAAAAGTAGGTGAATGGACATATTTAACGTAAACTCCATCTCAAATATCCATGTATCTCACCACATTCAAATAATTTCAAAATCAAGACAAAATATTGTATCACATTTCAGACTGTATACTCAAGAATATGATGGTTGGTGAAAGTATTTACCCATAGAAGGCCTACCGGTAAGTACCGGCATGTTAGGTAATAGTTGTGCTTTACGTAGTGATTTACTTTGCGATAGATGAAGGAGCCATCTGGATCTATCAAAATGCTAATATTAGCTCTGGGTTCCACAGGGTTCTAGACTGGCTCCTTACATATTCTGCATTCAAGAGGGTTCCTAAAATAGAATAGTCATGTATAATTATAAGCTTTATTGTTGTCAAAAAGAATCCATGGTCCATGCATGGACCTAGACGCAAAATGCAGCGTTCAGTCATAAAAACATTTCCTGAAGTTATTCACGATTTAAGAAAGAATGTTTGTGTTAAACATGAAAACAATGTTTCTAATTAAATCGAGGGATCCTAAGCACAATCACATGTATATGCTATGTGCATGTATATACAGGCCTCTTTCAGCCTGTGGACGATTAAATAATATGCATTTTGATTGTTGCAATGATATAAAATAGTGGAATCCATAAATCATATATGAACTTTCTATGACGGCAAAATTTAGAAGCGGCATAGACCGGAATTCAAGTAAACAGCAGCGGTTACCGTTTAAAGGCAGAATACATATGTATATGATCTTCAGTTGTGGAAAGATCATAATCGATTGATTTTGTTTCGGTGTTACACCGCCTTTCAAAACCCTTCTAAGAAGGTCCTGATTGAATTTTCTGTGAGCATTATCGGCTTCATTTTCAACCGAATACATTTTTCAATGAGCATTTTTGCTTGAATAATAATAACTCACTGCTTACATACATCGCTACAGATGTATCGGGCATTGCTGAGCGCTGGCAAATCTATAGATAAATTTAACTTAGAAAATGTCCATGGGATACACACGTAGGCTATACGTATAGTCTGTGGATGAATAAAAAATTTTTAAGTCATTGATCGTGATGAAAGTGCCATGAACATAGTCGTTGCGAATTTTTAAGCACAGCATGGTTATGGTCCTACAGCGGTGCTAACGAAGTAACTAGCTATCTTCATAATTATAATTGTAGCCGAAATAATGTCGCTTTTCGATTAAGGCCTTTCAAATGATAAACGATGTTCTCCTAAGTGCTTAATGAAATGTCATAGTGTCCCAAAAGTTTTCAATTTCTTCATTTTGAATCATTAAGGGAGTTTTCAAATCATTATTTCAATAGAGTGTTCGCCATTTGAAAGCCTTTTTAGACTTGTTAAACAGATTGATTGTTTATCTTCTAATATTCATCTCAGTCAATAGAAATAACGAAGCGGGAGAGCAGCGCGTGAGATTTTAACTGTTATAAGCAACTTCATTTCCACAATGCAAGCAATCCCGACATTGACAAGTTTACTGAAACGCATTAAAACCAATTGTGCACCTGAAAATTTTGTATTTCTGAAATCATGTGTAAAATGTACAAACTGACGAGATGCAAGAATGTGCATTCTCAATATTTACATAAACTCTTATATCATTGCAATGAAGATAAGATATAAATACATCATAGGCCTATATTGCAGACTGAAAGCATCATTAATCTTTCTGCCATTGTATTAATTCAAAATTAAAGATAATATGGATTGCTATCAATGATGCATCAATGCACTTCGAGCAAATACTGAATCTATTGCTCAAATAGTTTTGATCATATTGAACAATATTAGTTGATAGAATGAAGTAAAAAAGATAACTGAGCAATTTACAAAAAGCGGAGTTAAATTTTAACCGAAATCAAGTTGATGAAGACTACAAAAACGCACTTTCAAAACAAGTTAAGGCGCCCAAACAGTCTATACGTATGTCCCCTTGTTTTGAGAGTCAAACCATGAGAACATTTCTGAACTGAAGTCTTCTGCAACACTTTCGAATTCACGATCTGGATATCTGTAATAAAAAAGCACGATGATAATTTGACATTCACACATTTAATTTTACAAATATTCTTCCAAAAACATTTCAGATATCAAAAATAAATTTCAGAACTCAAATTTATGTAATATTGCATCCAATTGAGCAACTTGCCACTCGAGTTATTTTTCAACTGCATCGCTGACTGTGAGTTGCCGATGAACATGTATAGTGAGAAGAATATCGATGAAAATGCGGAGAAGTGACTTCACGTATCCGGTTTTATACATAAATATGAACAAAGTGAAAGCAATGTTCTTGGGATACAAAATATTATTCAAATATACATGTACGATGCTTTGCCGCGCAGGATTGGTCACGCATGCATGTACGGAAAATAGTAATCATGAGAAAAATTTCAAGCAGAATTATTGTATTATTCCAACTTTCCACTCATAACCATCGAACATTTCCCACACATACAATTTTTGGAAGACATCCAAAGGCTCACTGCTCATCACTCCGAAGGGTTCCTAAAAGTCATATATTCATGAACCCTTCATCATGGCGATGGCAACATTCAGTTTGTGGTAAAAAAGCCACCAATATCACTTTCTTGCTGACAAAAGATATGGGAAATGTCACCTTTTTGCACATATTTCATCTACATGCATGTGCCATGGAAAGATTCGAGAGAAGACTTATGGACGTGAAGACGTGCCTTGCGGCTGACGGAGACACCGGAAGGATATCATCATTTTCATCATTTTTTAATAATCTTAGCCACAATATAGGTTGAGGTGGGCCCCATATTTAATTAATGAATCATGTTATGTGAATAGATACTTGTACAACTAATTGACAAGCTAAATTATTGAGACTTTACATTGAATCAAACTACTACAAAATACTAGAGATCGAAGTATGGTAAAATATGTGGTAAGTTTTGCCTAAAATCTCCAAGATGCTGAAACTTCTCGCCCTAAAAGCTAAAGAAATAATGGTTCAACAAAAGTCGTCAGTGACTTATTGGACACTCTGCATGAACTGACATTCTGATAGGTCGCTCTTCCTGTCTGATGAAATCTACAGAAACACATTAAAAATAATGTTATTACCGGTAGTTATTTCTGCATTTAGGAGCACAACACCATGGTGTTCGAATATCGACCGATGATGAGTATGTAACCTTGTATTTCAGCGCCTAGCTGTAGCCTCTGTTCTGCTCTCCATGCACCTTAGCAAATGATTCTATTTTCCCTACACCTGTCCTCGATGACGTCATCATGTCCTCGATGATGTAACACATTCGTGAGACTGAGAAGACGTTGCGTCAGAGGTGTCCCGTTTAACCCAGGAGATGACGGAGTTAAGGTTGATACTGACTCAAAGCTTCGACCGACCTGCATATGAAAGCGAACTAGATATTCTTTCTCGAAATGTAGTTTTTCTGTCACATAACTATCAAAACTGAAGCACTCTGTCTTCGAATGCAGATCTCTTTAGCAGATGTTAAGATTATAATCTTCTGTGAAATAAAAAAAAAAGTTGTTATCTTCTCGAGACAAAGACATCCCGAAGCTACACGTACATAAATACACGCAGGCGACCTACCTAAGCAATCTAATTCTGTGGCTTTATGCAATCATGAAATCACATCTCTGTTGTCCGAGCATGTTATCCTAACAGAAATCTAGTTCAAAATTTATCTTGAAGATTACGGCCAACTACGGTATCAGTGCTGACTGAACTTGCTCATATGAATAGAGCTGAAATTAAATTGCTTGCTCTGATTTAATACACCTACGAAATTGCAGATCGAAGCATAGACAGATTATGCAAACTGAGACTAGGATAATCATGATTCCATCATTCTTCATATAGATTTGTTCAACTACATCGTTGCAAAATGTAATTTAATTTATCTACAAACAGTTCCATCATAAAATGATTTCGTTGATCAAGTGCGTCGCAACCCAGCGTGGATTTAGAGCATACTCTTCGTTCGTCCACCATTTCCGTTGTGTGTTCTTTTCGCGAGGCAAAGAAATGTAAAGTGCCACATTTAAATGCTTCTTGGCCGGTAGGTCGATAACTTCACAATTCGACTTCGCTATTGCACCTGGCAATTATCGCCGTTTCAGATAGCGCATCGCATATTTATAGGCCAACATTGTAACGAAAAGTCAGTGTAGGATAGATTTCCATCTTAAATACACAAAAAATGAAAGTCTATCCTACACTTCCTTGCTTTATAGGATACTGTGGCTCCACGGGAAGATCTGTTGACTCAGGGGAATAGATCTAACTTTTCCTAATTTCACATTTCATTACTCAATGCTGCTATTCAGTTTGATAGTAGTGCGGATGATTTCGAATTTTTGTTTAGAGCACTTGAGTAATATCTTCATGTCAAATGAATTTTACGGTTCAAGTTCAAAATGGTTTCGTGCAAAATGGTCTTTTCAAAATTGTCCAAGGGAAAGTCGCAAAATTAAAGTTTAGTGACAGAAACGTTTTCAGCAACATCCAAAACTTCGACCCGTTGAAATTTTAGCCAGAAAGTCAATGTCTGACAGTTCGTGGAAGTAGGCCTATATTTAGGATAGCCTACTGTCTCGGTATAATTCTTTTTCTTCTGAGAGACATCATGTTTCATTTTCAGAAGATGATAGATGTTCTTGCTTCGATACTTCCGATATATTTTCCCAATAGGTGCTCATTGATATATCAACTCGAAATTAAATTAAAATGCCTTCTTTCAAATCTATAATTTCTTCTTTACGAATACGAATATTTCTCAATAAGTCCTTTAAAAACTTACGGCTGCCGCAAAGGCAAACCTATCTGCACGATAATGTCATCTGATTGACGAGCAATTATAGAATATTTTAATATCCTAGCAATGAAATTCAAGAAATATTTGAAATTAAGAAACTCGACGACTGCGCACAATCACAAGCATAAATAATGACAAATGCAACATCAACTTTTGAAGAGTTCTTCCCAAGTCATCAAGGTTCATCCATAAATTTATCGAATTGTTCTTTTACTTTATCAGCACATGCAGGTGACAATCGTTTGCAGTCAACAAGTATCTGCAATAATAGAGAGAATCGCTTCTTTGAAACTAGTCCTGATCAGGAACCAGCTTTGGAGACAATGAGCTCACTGCTACAGTCGCGTTATTGTGTAATGGCCTCCTTTCCATTATTTTCTGTGCAACTGATGACACAAATACAATGCAAGATTTTCGAAAATCGAGAAGATTTGCTGAAAACACAATGTTCTTTCTCAACGCATTATTGACTCCAAATCCAAAGTCAAGAGCACATCCTTCCTTGTAGTCACTTTTGCATGATTGTGGGTTAATATTAACTTTCAATAGATCCTTTCTCGTTTTTGCTTCAGTCAAAATAGACGCTTTGATAAAGAAAGATAGAAGTTTCTTGATCATCTGTTCACACTCGTCCTCAAGCATCGGAGCCATAGGTATTGGGGTCTGGAAGGTCGTCAAAAATGGTTGTAAAATGGATGCGACATGGCGGAAAAATGCAATTTTGCTTCAAGCAAAAGATCTCTCATTGCATGATCGTGGAAGCCATATGACATGTTTTTGACGTCACACTGTTCACGTAAACACGCAGTGATGGTAGCAGTGCAAGTGCTATATCCACAACGTCAATGTTTTCTGTCCAGCGAATGGCACAAAACTTTTTGAGAGTTGCTACTTTTTCTGTCAATTCAAGAAATTTTGCTCTACGAGCAGGACTGTCTTGAAGAGCAAGTAAAAAGTACGCAAGAAAACCTTCAACATTCCATCCTGATTTCTTATTGCCCATGCGAAAAGCGACGTTAGCAACATGTAGTCCACAACTTCCCACCTGAATAAGTTGAAAGTCAGTCACCAGACAATTTTCGGTCTGCTTGTAATATATCGAAGAATTTCCAATTAACCGCGGGACCATCCATTGAAATTTGCACCAAGTTCTTGGGTGGCGAACTTAGCAACATTTTCTTAAAATCATCCAATATGTCCTCTGCTCTTGTTCGACCGAAAAATACTGAGTTGAAGTACCGGGGTTTTGACACTTTTTGTCCCAATATCAAACAAGCATATCCATTTGAGAAGCTTGAGTGATGGAATTCAATGACTCGTCAAACGAAATTTCATAGCTCTCATTTATAACTGATTGCAACAAATCAGATTGAATGCATGGTCCCAGTCCAAACGATCAAACGATATGTTGTACGCAATATCTCTTCCCAGAGAAAATCGATTTGCTACAGAGCATGTAGGAAATAGCTCGAAATGTGTCACCGAGATCGACGCAGCTTTAGTAGCTATGGTGGTTGTGCACACATCGTATACAGTGTCCATCGTACCTCAGCGTAGGATAGGTCATCATATGATACAAAAGCATCCTTGGTAGTCGGTACAGAGCTATTTTCATTTGTATCATGTACTATTTCTATGTCTCGTTCGCCTGAAGTGGAATCAGTAGTACTCGTCGTTGAAGTTGGCAATTTTATGTTGATTTATTTGTTTATTCAGTTGTGACTTTTTTAATGCTTGCCGATCCATTGATGATATGTGAACTTCCTTTCTGCAGTAAATACAAAGTGCCGTGTTTAACTTACTACGAACGCGTCTGAATTGTGTTCAGCTGAGATATTAACTCGATTGAACAATCAATTTAAGTTTACAGTAAGCTAATTTTTGGGGAATTTATGACATTGTATCCAATGTAGTAATTAAGGCCGACGTACAGATATCTTTCGCAAAAATTTCTCGTATGAAAAATAAATCCTCGTATTTCCTGGATTTCCCGGATGTGCGGGCACCCTGTTTGAACATGCGTGGTAGGCGTAGCTACAATAATATAAACCCTTCGAGCACGTTTTAAGGGAGATCTACCGTAATATATTTCGATTTTAAATCGGTGGTCATCAATAATGATTCATCCAACTGTAGTTCGCGTATCCCAAAATTCAGTTATTGAAAGAAGCTCAGAAAGTAGAAACATGCACATAAAAATACTCGCATCATGCGCTAAGAAAACGAATGATGGTTTAACGTCATTACTGCTCCATACTGGGGCTTCGACGGTGCTGACATAGGCAGACTTCTGACTGGAGCGTTGTGATCTTTTAGTCCGGATGTCCTTCCTGACGACTTCCAATGACACTCTCGGGGATCGACCTCTGGACCGAAAGATCGCTAGGCCAAGCACTTAACCACTGTGCCGCGGAGACCGCCATGCACTGCTGATTCTCATACTCTAAGAAAAACAATACGAAAAACTTCTGTGTCAGCAGTAGTTGTAGTTCAGGTTAAACTGGGTTCTCCACTGTGACATAGCCGAGGCAATTTCTGAAGACCCTTTTTTCAAGAAGTGACTACTCAGAGAATAGGGGCAATTTTCGCATTATTATTGAACAAGTTTTCTTTCTTAAACATAGAAGATGCCGTGCATTTGCTATAAAGCACTCACTTTCATTGTTTATCAGATATAATAGGATTCTATTCATTGAACTTTTCAATGCGAAAGTCGTCATTCCACGACGATAGAACTGCACAGCTATTTTTACAGTCGTCTTGCAAGTTGCGGAGGATAAAACATCGCAGAATTACATTTGTTTATGTACATATCCATGTACTTCTGAGCTTCGTGCAACTAATAACGTATTGATCTAACATTAATTTAATTACTCATAACAGACTGTCCTGATCACAAAATTAGATTCACACAATTTATCATAGGTACAACACGTTTTATTTAATGAAGACGTGAATTTAGCAGAGGGTTGTGAATTGAGATAGACAAATCTTATTTCTTCTTCAATTCGACTTCTTACTTCATTTGTATTCCGATAAGTGTAGACGGCATACATATCACTTGCGTGCATGATGCATTCGTGCTGATTGTTTTAGTTTCGAGCGAATTATTTTATCTTGTCAGATCAACACTTATAATGATCTGCTATGAATCGGTTCAATATTTCAACAAAAGTCATAGCTGACAGATTTATCAACAGAAATCCGATTATTCGCTTTGCGCAAGTTATTGGGACCAGAATGAACAATAGCAATTTGTTGATGGTAATTTCAACGTATAGGTCGCACACCGATCTAAGTAAATGTTGCTGAATCTTGAGAAGAATCAAATTACTGAAATCGTGCTGTACCTATAATAAATTGTGCGAATGTGATTTTGTAATCAGGACAGTCTGTTTGTTTATCTGCAACAATAACATCAGTTGTCATGACATTTCACCATCTACAAGAGCAATTCGGGCACGCTAGCAGATACGAGGAATATCAAATTTCAGCCTACTCTGTAAGATGTCAGTCTTCAGATATGACAGCAGGCGTTTTTAAAAGCTTATAAAATCTACATGAATCACACTTCAAATTTCGGCAGCAGTGACTTTGTCACTCTTTAGACCAATTACAAATTCTTTATGATTTTATTTGAAAAGCATTTCCTAAACCGGAAGTAATCTTAAGAATTACTAGTTGGTTTATGTTTGGGGTCACATATGACCGCAAATATAGAAGGGTAGCAATCTGCATTATTTGAATCCGTCAGATAGAATTTGAATGAAGCAAGCTGAAATACTAATATTAATCTAAATACAGTCACATCTGGGTAAAAAAACATTCATCACAATAATTAGCCTATATGATAACTAAAGTAGGCCTATGATGCTTATTCAAAAATATGTGTGTGCTGTGTTTTAATGTTTTAAAGAGATAAATGAACATATATGAATTATCGAAAATTACAGTTTTAGTTTTACATGCACGAGATGTTGTTTTGTGAACAAGGAACACTGCCGGAGTTCTAATGAATTAACAAACCACAATGTGTATAGGCCTACTACATGTATAATCATGACAGTTATTCAAGTCCTATCAAGGCTGCCCTTCAAAACGGCCTAGTCCTATTAGCATTTATTATTTTGATTATTCATTATGAACGTATGACACTTCTATTTAGGCCTCCATGATTATTTGTAAGATAAAGGAGAGTAAGCCAATGGACCTACCTAAGTAGAAATAAAATAATACTACACGTGCCGGTAGCCATGTAGACTCTTCAGAATTCAATTTATCAATCAGCATGATATGACAAGCCCAATAAAAAATAAGCAGTTACGAATCATTGTTACGCATAGCCCTACATATTCATGAAGCTTTGAATTTGATAGATTCACTACATCAAAATCATTTTGGAAACTTTCAGTAGATCGAATTGAAGTAAGCTTTTCATCTGAGAGATTCTGTTTCAAATTTCATGCGTTCAGTAAATTTGCTTTCATCGTGTTAGCGTAGATTGAGTTGAATTTTCACACAAAACATACACGTCTTCGATAGATGCAGCGCACGTGTGGAGTGATATTTCTCATGAAGAAATGGAGGCATTTATCGGTTTGAATATTATCTTAGGTGCTTATAATGCCCATTATCGAAATATCCACGAACTGTTTAGTGATAGACACCATATTTGTCGTGAAACAATGTCGAGAGATTTTGTCAAATAAAGCAAGTGTTCCGCATGGATGATAAGCGTCGCCGAGATTTAAATGACCTTTTAGCACCTCTAGGGCGCATTGTCGATGAGCTCAACATGAAGTTCTGCCAACATTTCACTGCAAGCTCTCACTTGACCATTGATGAACGATTGATGGAATTTAATGGAAAAGTTCAATTTAAACAATATATATCAACCAAACCCGAAAGTTTGGTAAAAATGCATGTATTTTTTGGATTTGTGATGCTGTTCATAGCTATGTATTGAGATGTGTTGCTTACGTGGGAGAAAAGATGCTGTCTTCCCTCGATCGAGAGAACTTTTCGAACTTTTCATTTGCTGACTCAATGGTTTTCAAGATGCCCGTGGCATGGAACAGGTCGCGGTGTGGTAATGGATAATTGGTTCACATCTATTCCATTAGCAGAATGCATGAGTGAGTCAATATGACAATTTTAGGAACCCTCAGATAAAATCGCAGAGGAATTCCAGTCGTTGCGAAAGGTGGTCGTGGTAGAGAGAGAGGTTCTTCCATTTATTTTTATCGTAGCAACATGACGCTTCTCTCTTATAAAGAAAGACAAAGGAACAAGTCCAATACCACTTCTCTCTACCGAGCATTTGCAAGGAGAGTCACATGATGGAAAGCCTGATATGGTACACGCATACAACTCAACAAAGTCAGGCGTTGAGAATTTGGACCACGTGGTGCGTCTACATAGCTCCGAAAGAAAATGTCAAAGATGGCCATTTGGATTGACTTTCAATTTTTTTGATGTTGCTGCCGTAAACGCCTACATGCTGCTACATTTTCTGAACAACAACCGGACGTCTATGGAACGGTATAATTTCCCTCTAAATCTTGGTTATTTGATGTGCGGTACAGGCAAACAAGCAAGATTGCGAACTCATTTGTCAAGCAGACCATGCATCTCAGTGTGTTTCCCATTGATGTCATCCCTCGAAAAAACCAACGTCTCCAGAAGCGAGATCGATGCATCATGTATGACCGGTCGAAAGATCAGAAAGTGCAAGGTCGTTGTAATGAATGTCAGCGCTTCATTCAGACTCATTCAAAAGTTACATGTTTTCATTGTGCATGAGTCGCCAATTTCAAATTTTCATACAGAAGAATCATTATCTTTTTTCAATTAAGATTTTGAGCCGTGTCTGACAAATAAGACAAGTGGATGAAGAGTTTCGTTCTTACTGTTTGTACATGCAGTATATACAAGTTTTTTTATACTTCTATTTTTGAAATAATCAATGGTAGGCCTACAACAAATTAATGCAAATACTACGCAATATAACTTGTTATATGAGTCTAGATTATGTGCTGTGTATTGTAGGTATTACAAATTCCGATTCCTGTGGAGTTTTTGGATCAGATTTGTACTGTTATTTCTGGGGTCATATATGACCCTAAACGTAAACTAATTGGTATTTGAGTTGCCGCAAACGAACCGCTAAAAATGCAATCAAAATCATAAAAATGACAAATCTCATTTTGAGTGATTAAATTAATGCGTGATCATTACGTTATTAACGGCATCAACTTGTTTCAAAATAATTTGTCCACACCATTTATTAACACGCGGAATTTGCTCATTGCTATCTCAAAGACAAAAAGATTATGTAAATAGGTCAAAATGTTATTTGATAGAAAAACCTTAATGCTAACTTCATCAACTAGCAAAACGCATTTCCTGCTCAAATAAACAACTCGCTGTTCACAAATGAGCCACTCCCTAATTTGCCCATATGCTTTCAATACTCTCCGACCTCTCAAATAGCCTAAATATACATGTACCCAACTCAAAACCTAAAATTCAGTTGTCCTTCACGTAAGGGCTCGGGATGATTTATTCCTTTCTCGTTGTTGTGCCAGCTTTAAATGTACTAACTCTTGCTCTTGATTCTTGAAGCCTTTTGTTTAACATTTCATATTTGTAGCGTGTCAGCTGGTCTGTTTATGTTTAAAAGTTAAAAGAGCGGTGAAATGCGTTTTGCTAGCTGGTGACGTTATCATTAACTTAATATTAATATTTTGGTACATGGATGAGTATTTAGGCTATTTGAGAGGTCGGAGAGTGTTGAAAACATGTGGGCAAATTCGGGAGTGGCTCATGTGACTGTTGAGTTGTTTATTTGAGCGGGAAAATGCGCTTTACTAGCTGGTGATGCCAGCATTAACCTAATGTTAATCTTTGGCAAATTCGGCATGTGGCATGTGGGCAAATTCGGGAGTGGAAATTGTACACGGAAAATTGATTTTCTTGCCCCTTAGTGTTGAGGAAAGTCATCTCTAGACCCAAGCACGCACACAAAGCAATTCATCTTTTTTTCTTAGAGGTGAGATAGACAAACACAGAATGCAAAAAAGATCAAAAGATAAGACAAGATCAAAAATGCAGATTACGAAAAAGCGCAATTTTTTATCGACCCCTGTACATGTCTACTACTTCCTCTAAACCCGATGCGAACTACATACACACTATCAACTTCATCTGAAAACGCAATTTTTTGTCGACCCCTGTGTACGTGGTGAGATCAAAAAATTATTTAGACTCGACCACAGGGTGTAGCCCAATGCTACGGACCTGTTTCTTCGCCCACTGAAACTTATGAGTACAGTGTATATAATAGGTCCGAAATATAGCAAATTTGACTTTCATCAACATTCACATCTACAGTAAATTATATCACTTTCAATACATCGATTTTGCATTTGTTTTTTGATTTTATTTATCTTTAATCTCTAATTATTCATAAGTTTAATCGTATTTTGAGAATTTAAAGTATAACGAATAATGAAAAATCAAATTACAGGTTAACTTAATGAACCATGATAATATTCTACAGTGAATCTTTGGGGAAGTGTAATGTGCCATATTCTGTAGAGCTAACATGCATGTAACACCGACACCAATGAAGAGTGTTCACTAGTCAGAGGCATTTCACGAACGGATACAAAAGTCATTCATTTTCTATTCAAGACATGCTACCATCTGTGGAACATCGAAGTGTCATTCGATTCTTGTTGCTTCGGAATTTTGACCGGCAAGCAATTTTAAATAAGCTGTCTGCTGTTTATGGCGATGATGCACCTTTTCGAGCAATAGTTAGTATGGGTTATGCTTTTTTCAAGTAATATCATCACAGAAGACGAGACACTATTGTCGCTTCATCCAGTAGAGGATAAACAATCTTCAAAAGAATTCAAATTCCCTGGTGAATCGGCAAGTCGCAAGTTGCGTTGCGGAACAAGCCATCGGAGATGTTTGATGCTCACCATTTTTTGGAACAGTAGCAGAGTTGTCCACATGGACTTTGCTGACAAATAATGTCGTCTGAATGGAGTGTACAACTGCGAACAACTTCGTGCTGCACAGCAGGGTGTTCGCAAGTCTCGAATCCAGAACCTATACTTGCTCCATAACAACGTTCCTATTCATATCGCAACGGTCACTGATGCTGCAATCACAGACAATGGCCACGAAGTTCTCCTCCATCCTCCCTATAGCCTGGACTTGGCCCCAAGTGACTTTTGCTTCGACATCAACTCTGAGGCGAACGTTTTGAGAATAGTGCCAATGTCGAAACCGCTGTTGTAGAACTTTCAATTCCAAAAGTCAGGAGTTCTTCCGTGAGTCATTTCAGGAGCCGCCCAACAGGTGGGGCCAAGTGTGTGGAGAATGAAGGGGGATACATTGAAAAAAGATGATTACTTTCTTGTTTGTGATAAATATTTTTGGACATACGCCTTCTCTATCTAGTATTTATCACTTTGGAATAACATAGAACTTAATAACAATATCAAAAATAGACGAAAATTTGATATATTTAAAGTGATTACTGCAGTGAATTAGTGTTTTTAGTGAATTTTACCGCAGATGTGAATGTTGATGAAACTTAACTTTGCCATATTTCGGACCTATATACATTGTGCTCATAAATTTCACTGGGCGAAGAAACAAGTCCGTAGCATTAGGCTAACCCATGTGGTCGAGTCTAAATAATTTTTGATCTCATCCCGTGTGCATGAAAAGCAGCAGATGTAATTCAACGTCAGATTATTGCAACAACAGTCCATTGTCATCATGCACCTGAAAATGCAACATTTATTAATGCATGTTGGCCAGTAAATTAACCTATACGCACTGTGCATGCTTGGTCATACATTCAGTGCTTCAGGCTATGGAATCCCTATCAATAACAAGTTGTTTCCAAATCAATTCCGTGCATTCGACGAACGCAATATAGGCTAAACAGATAGGCATCGGACCAATGTACACCATATTGCATGAAATTTATTCAAGAACAAAGCAACATCTTGTTCAAAAAATAGTCCACAATTTCCCTCTGAACACGATCACTGAATGATCAAGGAGGACAGGTAGCCAATACTGCGAATGGCATAGTCACTCCCCTACTCCTAGGTAGTCTCTCAGAAACTATTATGCTTTGCGGTAATAGCAAGCGTTCAATCGCTATATGACGGGAGGGTTGACCTGAATACCGGATATCCCATTCGAGCTTGCTATCTTGCGAGCGCACACAGTGGTATGAATCAACTATTCATAATACAAAAGTAAGCGGTAAAAATCACAAATGGCTCTGCAGACAGAAAATTTGGTTTGCTGTATCAGGGTAGTACGATATAAAGCGAGGTACAGCAGAGATAGGAAATGTTTTCGGTAGATTGAGGAAAGGCACTTTACAGGCGAGTACGTCTCAGTGGAAATATAACCAAAAGTGCTATAAATTTTTCGATATCCGCTTTTCAATTTTGACATTAGATATAGAAAAAAGGTTGTGTTGAATTTTGACACATTTCAATATACCATAATAAATATTATGACGTCTTAAAGAAAATCGAATGTTATAGGTATCACCAAATGAACTTGTGAATGTCTATGATAATTCTGGAGGTCATTTCATTGTTAGGACTGCTTTGCTTTGGTAATATTTCTTTTCCCAAGTTAAACATGGCGCAATTTCTCCATTAACACTATTACATTCGCAGCAAGATTATAATATTAAATGCAGACCTTCGAAATATCCTTTCCTAATATCGTAAATACAGCTATGATTGATTGACATAAATCATTACATAAGGTATGTTAGAGGGTGGAACAATATAATTAAGTGAAGAATGCAGAGAACTAAATTCTCTCCCGATTTGTACAATGCCAATCATGCATCAGATTCGTACATCAAACACGTCATTTACGAAAAATCCCAGATCACCCCTTTTTGTACTACTTGCTCTAAATCCGATGAGAACTACCACCAACTTCATTAGAAAACTTGATAAGAATGATCGAAAAATTACGGGTAAATACACGTGCAAATTCATGAGATGCATGAAGCCACTGCCCTAAATTCACAGAATAGGATGATAAGTAAGCACAAATTTTGATATCAATCAATCAATTTTCTGTTTATATCAATGAACAAATTAATTGTTGAATAAAACTATAGCGATTCTGTTATACAAGTGACGTAAATTCCGTCCAACATGGATCAAATGACCAAAGCTTATGTCATAATGGAGTGGCACTCGTCATCCACGCAAAACTTGCGACTGGAAAGCAGGGCCTAATATAAGCTAAATTGAAAGTAGCATCATAATATCCTTAAAAGCAAGTAGGCCTATCAGAAACGTGGTCTGAAACTACAAATTCTACTATCTCAACAAGAGATGGATCTAGGAGATAAGAGGCGAAAAATAACAATGTAGGTTTGTTTATCGATTCCGCGATTGGAATGAGTAAGAAACACAATGAATTATACGATGATAAAGACATGACATTATACCCATTAGCTACAATCACTTACTATGGAGGAAAAATCTTTTAACGTTTCACATCTTTGCAAATCATGATTGATGCTGGACATGAGCATGTGAGCAATAAAGAACGCTTGATCAAGCATTCTGCCAATGACAAAAGGTCAGCACCCAAATCGTCTGGCGATAATTTTACATTTTACTTTGATTTGCTTGGCAGCATGCATATCGGGAGAGAATAGTTCTATGCATCGTTTACCGAATAAATTGTTACAGAAAATTGAGAAGTTCTTTCTTCATGTATACCTACATAAAATTGATTACATCGTTAACCTACTGTATTAATTATTATTACTTACTTACCTATTATTAAGAATATTTTCAGATGCAGCCTGTCTGAGGGTCGTGAGATATATAAATATTACTCAGCAACTAACATGCCATTTTGTACAAGAATTATTTTCAAAATTGTGTTTTATTTAAATGCAATTTGCGGACGTTCTTGGCATCGTCGGAGGTTGGAAGTGGTGCAGGTAGAGTCACATTGATCTCACATCGAATAGCAATTTTCTCCTTGAAATCTTACATTTGTTTGACACAGATCTCCTCAAGTAATTGAATAGGTCTAGGATAAAAATTTTGATGAATAGCAATACCCGGTTGTTTGGAGTAGGCCTAATTGGTATGAAAAAAGCAGATGCCAATTTATTCAATGTATGAGTAGTTAAATATGTGCACTATACTTACTTGCTATTTGTATACTAGGTATTAAATAAATATCCTGAAGTTAAAAAAATTCTATTATTTGTTGTAGAGTTTGTTTTCGTCTATTGCTGAATGAAAAAAATATAGAAAACTTTAAATGGTCTTTAACCCCTTCATGCATATGAGGACATTTCGTCCCCCATCTTTTGGGACAACATTGCACAGGTTGATCCCTTATAATGGCAGAAGTTTGCAATGAAAAGAAAGAGGAGATCAATGTTTCAAATCAGAAGTGTTCTCAGCGTGCTATGCTTTATTTCCTGAATTTTCGTCCGCCAGAACGATGGACATCATCAGAGGTAAACAATTTCGATATGCTATCTACATTTAAGAGAATCGAATGAAGACAATTCATCATTAATTAGAAAGTTAGATAAGAACAATTAAAATCATCGTTCACTGCTGAAGCAGACCTCGATAGCAGGAAGGAATCGGCTCTGTCTTATTGACAGTCATCGTTTCCGATGTGCACTGATTCTAAAAATAGACGCTCTCTGTACTTTATGTTAAATACGATTAAGTGAGCGTTTGACGATAGATTAACGTTTCTACCACATGCAAAGCAGACTCACGTCCGTTCCTCGGGAAATATAAAAATGTGTTACGTGACAGTTTACTACAAATGACTTGTCTAAGAGGTCTCAAATATTTAGCATTAATGCGGCAACCGGTCTGTTACGTCGCTATCGGGATCCCAACATTCAAAAGTTCTGTTTTTGATATATTACGGCAATCCAGTCAATAGTGTGACAGTTTTTCACATAATCACACGTACCCAAAAATCCATGTCGCATTGAGTCATCTTAGCCCCTTATTGATACACACATGCGTACTTTTCTTGCGCAAAAAATGTTTGCAATTTAAAAAAAGATACGCGGAAAAGCAGCTGTATGTTGATGATGAAGCATAAATTTTGTTCGAAAAAGTCATTTCGCTCTTCCGATCGCTAACGTGGAAATGATCTTATGCATTTGGCCATACGTGTAATAGCAACATTTATGCATGATTAAGAGCCTTAAAGACGGACCATGTGCAAAGTAATGGCTCTAGACTTTATCACGTCAGATAGTAGAAAACACAAACGTATAATCGATCGGCTTCACACTTGATTTGCTTTCTCCGCTCTAGTCTATGTTATAGTTTGAACGGACAGTGAAAAATTTGGTAGACACGCTGTTTCATAGTATACCCATCATTATTTAAGTGATTTTTCAGTCTGATTCCCAGCAGAAATCGCAGCGGCGCCGGTGTGTTCATTTCGAAACATATTAGTACTGCAATTAGTAATTTTCATGCATTACATTATCCATATTTAAACATTTAATAGCATTTGAATGCAGGATAGACAAACAGAGGCAAGGCTAGCATCCGCGAACAGAGCAGAGAAAATGATGCAGAAACTCTAACCACACCCGAAAAAACAGCGAACTGCTGTCTTTCTAAATGAGTAAGCACAAATAAAAAGCAACAACAATGAAGGAGAATCAATAGAAATTTTATTTATCTCAACTGTTCATTATTTGCTATTGATCAATAGAAATAGTATATTCTTTAACATTCGCACTGGGAGCTTACAAGGAAGGAATAATTTACATGGTAACGCAACATAACTGTAGTTATTTGAACATGAACTGAATTCATATTCAAATTCAAACTTGTCACACTTTCATTCAATAGTCACGCATCACGAATCTTGAATAATTTATGATAAGGATTGGATCCTTCTCTTCATGATTAGGGAAGACAAGTCAATAAACTTCATATCATAACAATTGAATTGCGCCGGTCTGTCCTGCGCTCTCTCACTCCACACTAAAAATTGAGTGTGCGTAAACAACAATTAATCTACTTAACCTCGAGTGATGAATTGGAAGGAATCCGCGTCATACCGAGGAGAAGCTGAACAATTCAAATTACATGGACAATGCAGCGAAATGAAAATGAACAGTCAAGCAAACAAGGGTAGAGGACTGACGACATTAAAATTTTTCAGCAAAAGATGTAAGTATAGTTTCACTGAAGATGCTCCTTCTGATAAAATACTGACAGAAAACAATTATCATTATACAATAGCATGTACCGCAAAATTTACCGTGCAGTGCGGTTGCTTTGCTTGCTGTGTAGCCAAAGGTGTTCATATAATATTTCATGACAATTACTGAAGCGAAAAATAGGAAATCGAAACATTCATTATGCTTGGCTTAAGCAAGTCAGATGCGAGCACTTTTCAATATTTCAATTACAAATATTATTCCATGATATAATCAATTGAAAAGTGTGAAACATTTCATAGGATACGAATGCAATAGATGATGTAAATGCGGTGTAAAGTAAGAAAGTGAAACTTTGTGAATAATAAAAGAGCTATCAGTAAACTATACTTAAGAATCTAACGTTGAACATAGACCAAGTAAGCCACGAATTATTCACAGAGTGCACGCCGGCATAATAATAAAGGTGAATTAGAAAAATGATGTTCTGTACAAGTGTCGCATTACCTCCTGTCGAGGTCGGATCCGGAACCGGAGGCGATCGACGACCCACTTGGGAGCAAAGGATTTACACCGAGAGACGACTTGGCATTCCTTTGAGCAGCTGCCAACCGTCTCCGCGTCTCCTCGCTGTACTGAAGACAATCGGCAGTCTCTAACGGTTTCTCAAACTCAACCGGAGAAGGATGCATTAAGCGGGGACCGGTCATCTCTGATTCCCTTGTCTCTAATTGTGATGGTGGTACGTACCAAAAGTTTTTCTGTCGCCCTTGCTCAAGAGAGGGTGGCAGGATGTCGAGGTCACCCTGTGGCGGTTGATACCAAAACTGTTTGGGTTGTGGAGGACCACTCTCCTCACTGGCATAATTCGTCTTCAGTGTACCGGTCGGGCCGATACCCTGTCCATCACCTCTGCCAGAGGCTGCGCTCAATTGTGAGTCTGAGTTGCTGAAATGATGTGGGTAGGGGTAACGGGTGCGATAGATAAGCAGATTCCGTCTCTGCGTGTTGGGACTAAGGTCCATTCGGTCTTCACTGATGACAGGATGCTCATCTGACTGCCCAATAGCAGCCGATGAGCACTGACTTCTCAACGTCAGTTGGCGCTGGGAGTTTGATGGTGTATGGAGGGAGACAAAACCGGAGTCACACGCTTGCTCAGGACTGAGGGTGTCGTTAGGTGTTACCGTGGCCGCTGGCGAATCATCAAGAAGCGCGCCAACTGCTGGACGTGCCCTCGCAGGGCTGCAGTGATGCGAGCGGTTGTGGCGACGATGTGATGGGGGGAGAGGATAGCCACTCTGTCGCGACGACATTGAACTGACAACCGGGAGTGACTTCTGAGAGGCGTAAGAGTCTCTTCGGAATTCGTGGGTATCCGAGTACGAAGAGTCAGCGGCCGCGGATGGCACTGAGGTGACGGAGGGACAAGAGAATTCAGGCAGACTTCCTCGTGACTGGAAATGAGAAATTAAGATCGATGATATCGGGTAGAGAGCACTGAGTCACATACAAAAGCGTGTACAAACAAATGATTGCTTAAGTGTTTGAGCACATTTGCTTGAAAATGATAATTTTCAAAAAGTCAGTTTGCATCAATAAATGCTATTCACGAATGCGATGCATCACTAGGATACAAATTCTTTAGACATGAAATTTATGACATGAATCATGAGGGCTACGTTAGTATGCAACCTGAAGGACGGTAAAATCACGCAAAACTTGTAAATGATAGCAACGCTGGGTTATGAGATCCTATTAATGGGCTATAGGTGAACTTTGATTAAGCCAAAACTATTATGATGATGCAATTACCAGTGACCAATAACAGAGAACGACATCATAGTTATTTTATCTTGCCTAGTGTGAAATTGTGTAAGCCGATAAAGCCAAGTATGATTTACTGGTCAATAATGCCATGTCAAATATATCCAATTCGTTACAATAGCTGCATTTCTCAAAACTTAAAGTGATCACTTCGCAATGGAAAACAACGCCAGGATGTAACTGTGAAGCCTTTCGACCGGCTCTTAATACCGGAATTACACCGGCAATAGCATTTGACGTGATACGCATTGCTTATTAGCCAATAAGATGTTTAAACGATAAAGTCACCAAGTAACAAGTAATCACCAGTGATGGGCATCGTTGCATTTAAAAGTAGTTCCGCTACAGTTGCTCCGTTACTTAAAATAAGTAGCTCCGTTACCCGCTACTCCGTCACACGGAAGTTACTCGGTCCGCTACTCCGCTGCATTTCCGTATCATAGGTAATAGATAATATAATATAAACGGAAACAGCATGTTTTCAGAACTGAAAACAAAGATTAAGTTACATTTTACTGATTTTTGCGCAAGATGGTGTGGAGCAGTGAAAGCGATGAACATGTAGAAAAATCGCATTCAATAAAAAATAAAATTATAAATTAGTCGATTATCAAATCGTCAAATAAAGGAAAACAAGTGAAACAACACGAGTCACATGGACCGTAAACTTGATCCGTTAATAACACCACAAAAACTTTTTACACGGTAATTACTCTGCATAGCTGATTTGCATATGTTTGTTTCACCGCATGAACAAGAGACGCTCCACAGTTTCATCAGAAAGACACGCCCGCTTTACGGAAAAAACATATTTTCCTGTGGAAAAACTCTCTCGACAGTGGCGCTCGACGGCATGCTTGTGTTAAATTTCGCAAAAAGTTGCTGAAGCATCACTTTACCCTATAAGGCATTTTCAGTGAACCGTTCCTTTCTCCAAACACCAAGCCATGAATTCATAACTAAAGTGGGTGATTCTCTAACTTCACTTGTCTGAGTACACACTCATTACATAAAAGAAATCATCATTCGGAACTTCCGCTTCGATGGTGATCTACCTACTCATCGCTTTCCGAGTTCTTAGTAGCCTGCTTCACCATCGCCTCCAATTCTTTTCTGGCCATCGCCGTCTTCGAAGGGTCGTGGTGTTCCAGCCACTTTAGACGGAACTTTGGGTAAAGGACGGCCGCCGTCATTCACAATTGATTCGCAATGCAGCCATCATTGTAGACAAGCCTATATCCTTTGTCGATCGCTATATGAACAATTCACGAGACACACTGTTCACTCAATAACCGAAGAATTCATGAGTTCCTCAGCGGACTATCTTGCAAAGTAGCGGAGTAGCGGAACTCGGTTAGAGTAGCGGAAGTTACCTAGTCCGTTACATTTTTAAGTCCGCTGCTCTGTTACAGCAGAAAGTAGTTCCGCTACGTAACGGAGTAGCGGACTGTGCCCAACATAGGTAATCAATAACGTAAAATGTTTGATTTCTTTAATATGTTCATGGTACCATTTACCACGCTTGCAAAGGTGAGACATCGTACATAAAATGCCTTCGAGCCAATTCATGTGTCGGAAGAGAATTGTTTGTCTTTAGATAAACCTAGGTGATATATTTTCGATTTTGTTACTTTTAATGACTTCTTATCTTTGCATAAACATTTGATTGTTCAGTCATTTCCAAGTGATATCGGGTTTGTTACATGTACAAGAAATCCATACATGAATGAGAACCGATCGAAAGGCATTACACCGACATACTTAAGTTACTTTTCTCCAAAAACGCTGCAAAAGAAAACTTTTTGAAATTAAGTTTTAATTTGAAAATAGTCGATGCATTTATGTTGATTTAGAGCATAATAGCTCCACTTCTTGCTCATTAATTAGCTTGAATTTCATATTCAATTCTTGTTGTGTGAAAATTATTCGACGGACAATTACGCAATTACAGAAGACACTTCAAGCAAACAGCAAGATTGATTTGCTTTATTAAGTGACATCCCAAAAATTTGAAAATTATATAATACTGTACTCGTATATCCATATACGCCTTAATATTAGCTACGCAATACATACGTGCAATACCCACCTCATATATAATAGTGGGGATTTTCGCTAAAAAAACCGCTGACTTCATTTACTAGATACCAACAATCGACATACTGATTGACGTGCGTTCTGATTACTCATCTCCCTAATTCATTTATTTATTTCTTATTGATGAATTACCAGATGACGACATACTGATCGAATATGATGCTTGATATAATATAAAATTCAGCATTTTGCTGATGCGCTCACTGGTATTTTATGATATTTGCTCTACACATTTTTTTTAATTTCTATATTTCAAATTTCCGTATATTGTCATGGACAAATCAAATTTTTAGATTTATAGAGTCATATCAAATTACAAAAGACAGAAAGTTAACAAGCTCCCTAAAACTTTTTTGGGCAACGCCGTTGTTATAAGGGGCACTTTGCCGGTGTAGGAGTTTCGCCATATCTTTTTTTAAAAATATATTATCCTGTATTTCTTTTCTTTTGTTTTTTAAGGACCTTTAAGGATTTTTATATTTAGTGAGCTTGTTAACTTTCTGTCTTTTGTAATTTGATATGACTTTAACAATTTAATCTGCACAGTGTTAAGTGGTGGAGGAAAATCTACATTTATTTTCCTGATATATGAGGATCTCCACTTGCAGATAGTGCCATAATTAGGTTAATTTTTGCTATATCTGCAAGTGGAGATTCCTTCACATGTATGTCATAGAAATAGCAAAATTGTTATTTAAGGTGATGCTTTAATGCAGGTTAGTACCTTAGTGTCACTTACCTTTAAGATATGCGCGCAATCATTATAAAGACATATACCGGTACATGCATCTTAACAATATTTGTGACTTAATAGTAACTTAATAGATCAACCGAAATATTTTACCTATTCAATGATTTGTGAACACTATACAAAATACTCAAGACATTTATTCCCATGTTTATAATTTTATGAACTGAGTTAAAACCGTGAAGAAAGATGCTTTAGAATTGGGAATCTGTAACAACACAACATCAGCACATTGCATGACATGATATTTATCATGGACATTGGACATATACCTACTACCGTGTTAAAAAGCTTGAGGCTTATATACCACCTTGACACCTATGCTTATATACTGAGATTCTTACGAATACTAAACTGCGAGAACTGTGTTACTTTCTTGTAAAGAGAAATACTGTCTACAATCATTTTCGTTCAGTCGATAAACCACTCGATTGATAATATTTTATGCTTTTTATCTAATGTGGCTTTAACATTGTTTTTCCCATTATTTCCATCTTTTTATTCCTACGAGTAATACAGATATTAATTCTTACTTAGCTATCATGCTCGTATATTTTGCATCCCCATATCTGTCTATTCGCTGCTGATATTTTGTCTACATTCTGCTGAGGGACACCTTTCGTGTAAAGGGTAGTCATACTTCCTCAAACTTTGAATAAAAAAATTTGCAGCTTATCTGACCTTGGCAGTAATTAATTATACCCTACACAAAGAAAATTCCATCAACATTCTCAACAGTGTATTTTCCACTATTATAGTGAACAATTGATATATTCAACAATCTTCGCACTTGTTTAGGAGTGCTGCCCGTGTGGTCTGTTCCTCGTCCAGACATTAGGGTAGTATTCACAAAATCGATATTCTTTGTGATTTTTGTCAGTAGTGAACTTCTACTGTTTATTTGTCGATAGTAGCATCCTTTAGCAATATTTCATTCCCCCGGCGTGTATTAAGTTGTCAAGTAGTCGATTGAATTTCATATGGCGCCAAGTTTGGAAAATAATGGTATCGAATATTTACACTCAGTGTTATAGAAATATTCTTACTCCCCAAATCCGATCTTAAAAAGTTGATACGGTCCTGTGTCTATGACATCAACAATCTCATGCTTGATGATATTAAAAATACTGTCACACAAAAGAGTCACACTTTCTACTTTATTTTAACGATGGAGTTGATCACAAATTCCTGTATAATCATAGAATAAAATATATCCTGGCACACATTAGCATTTTCGAAAAACCGGAAACAGTATAAACGACGGGGTATAGACACGAGGAATATCCTCTGAAAATATACCTGCAATCAATAAAGAAGTGAATCACATTTGCATCTCGCTATCGAATGGAAAATTGAATATATAATCGTATAACCTTTTATATTCGAACTTCATAATTTCCGAAATAGAAATTCTCCTGAATCTGAATAACTATTGATAGAATTTAAATTCGAACAGTCAAAGTTGTTTCATGAAATTTGTCAGTGATCTGCCTGACTCATGAAGTAGCAAAGGATAGATAGTTGAACCATTGAGCTGCATCGCATGAATTCGTAATAATTGTTGACTTTCAATAAGATGCATTTGCTCAATACCAATTTCAAATTGCTACCGTCTACGTTCTAGTAGTCATTGAAATTCAGATGAATTTCTATTGTAAATTCAAAAGTTACTAACAAAGACACAATGCTTTGTTTTTGATATATGAAAGATGAAAATGCAATAATATGTAGAGCATAATGTTACTTCCCATTTAGAAGAATTCTTGAAGTAAGTTGACACATGATATTGACGCAGTTGAAGTGATTCTTCTTCTAAGACAACTATCAAAGCATCATGGAAGAAGAGTTGTTGTGATGTCACATTCAGTCAGTTCAATATGGGGAACTGATGACATCAACTCCATCGAATTTGAATGAAATAATTAAAGTACCGAACCAAATTATTGAATAACAATCACCAAGATTGATGAGGAAATTGGAATAAAACATCAATAATTACATGAACTTGTATAAAATCAACAACCGAACGAGTGTCAATGAATAAATTTCGAAACAGGTGAGTTATTAAAAACAGTTAAGGTGCACAGTTCTTATGATTTTTACATAGAACCATTACCGAGGATGTAGGAATTGTGGTAAGCGATGTTTCCGATTTAAAAACAATCAGTTTGCTCCATGAATTGGTAAATCGTCGAAGTATCTGAAGAGAAACCCAACCAGTTGGCATTACTAATAATTTGATGACTTTCAACAGATAAGTATCAAGAAATTGCTGAAAGCTTTAGAGCAGGCTTCCGGAAATATTTAGACGATTAAAAACCTGGTTGAATCAAATAACCAACGCATTGTCAAGGGCAGACGCTTCTTAACTTTTTACGCATCTTACACATAACTTATATTTAACACAATTTCTACTTTTCTGCTTTGAATTTTAAATATGCTTAATATTTCAGAACAATCTGGTTGGAACACCTCAATTTCATTCGGAACATTGCGGCATCAGATGAAGATTTGTCAACTTTCCTGTGAAGAGCATTTCAATCTTCCAGAACTGCAGCTTCATCATTTCTCTACGAGAATTTCTTGAAGTGGCAACGACACTATTTTGTATCTTGGGCGGACATATACAAAAAGCATTTGGTAGTCGCATGATAGTTTTGAGTGAGACGCGGCCTTATAAAACGTGCTGGCTAATGAGCGAATTTAGCGAGTGAATTGAGTGAGTCATAGCGAATATTCCGATGCTTTCATTCTTCTTTGAAATACCCTTAAAAGTCCACTTTGTGACTCTAACTATAGTATAGCTATTAATTCACGAATTCGTTCGGGATTGCATCATTTCATTTGATTAAGGCAAATATTTCAAATTATCTTTATGAAATGTTTTGTTTGGAACAATATTTCGAACAGTTGCAAGTAATTTTAACAGAAATGAGACGCATGAAATCTCATAACGTATTCGGCTTGCATGTTAAATTGATGGTTACAAATCCATAGCAAATTCGAACTTGGGTGATCGAGAGTTTTTGTGCATTTAGCAAAGTTCTGTCAAAAACATTTTCTTCTTTCACAGTCCAGTATTCACTTTTCATCTATTTCTCAAATTACTCTGTTAATCTTCCTTCCTTTCAGTCATATCAATATTTCCTGTTTTGCTATTGGCAAAATGGAGTCCAATTCTCTCTGTCGAATACTCACATTTCTATCTTCAGATATCCCTTCTATATAGCAACAATTGTAAATTTGTAAAATGAGTTTACTCAAGTTTTCTAAGCCTGATGATGGTAATCTAATGAAAACCAAAATTAATGACGAAATATAAATGATGACAACCTATAATCTCGACTCTTCCGAAGTCATCAATTTAACTCAAGCTGGAAAGCTCGAGGTTCATTGAATTTTTAGTGGGAAGCTATGCTCTTGTTAGTGGAAAAATGATTTAGAGGACATCCATCAAGTAAACTAAGTTCACGATTTTGATTTACCAAGTTATTTCAACAAAGTGTCGGATGTTGAAGAGTAAGTTCGACACTGCGCTAGAGTCACAATTCCACAAAGCAAAAGTGATTTTGAGATTTTAACTATGGATATCGAAAAACGCCATCATCTAAAATTTTGTGAATGCATTTACTACTACATTATCCATTTGCCAATACTTAGAAATTACACAAATTTTCGCTGTACGAATTTCCAGTCGAAGATGCCAAATTAACCGAGAAGCAGACTGTCTATACCTCCATTTCTAAACCAATTAATCGACATTTAGTACTTTTTTTTCAAAAAGGTTTCCAATACTTTGACTGACTTCCATCATGTGCTAGGGATCATTCTGAGATGGTCGAAAGATAATTTTATGGAAAGTAAAGGAAATAACAGATCATCGAATTTCCTCAATCAGAAACGGATATTCAAATATTTCTTGAAAGTATCTAGCTTGTACTGGTCAGGGAATGACATTTTTCATGCAATATATTTCACAATTTTTGATTTATATTTGAATTGACATTATTTCCGTCTAGCATTTGAGCATTGAGAAGTTGGGTGAGTCGACAACAGTCACAGTGAAAATCATGTTCATACATCATAAATAATGAGAGTCGAATTCAATGAAATCGTTCCTCACATGCAAGCGGGAAGTCTTTGAGAAACAGGTGAAACATCATGCGTAATCCATGCTATGCTTCTTACAGGAGCTGCGACACTTCATCACATTCCTATAGAATTGATGTATTTTGAATAATAGCACAAACACATCGATTCTAAATGCTTTCCTAAAGTAAACGGACCACTAAGTGAAAAGAACGAGACCTGATTGCTTGCGCGTTATGCCCTCTACAGACTTCATTACGTGTGACACTATATATACATGCAATATAGTAATAGGTTAGTTGTAATATTAGACAACACAGTACTGCACAGATAAATCACTTCTTTTAGTCTTATCACTCTGAGTTTCCAGTTGCTTCACCAGTCATCAATGAAAGACAATGATGCTCTGGGGATGTTCATTGAAACGAGTAGACATCGATCGATATATTGGCAGATTGTCTATGGCCTGCTGAAAGGTGTGCACTATCTGGATCAACAGTGATATTGAGCGTGGGAATGTAACAAAATGGTAGTGTTTGGTAACATTGACGAATTCTAGTGTCAGTCATTTCAACCAAGCGTGATGTCTAAACTTTCATGAACAATAACTGGCAATGAATCTGAATTGCGTATTTGTGGTCCTGGAATGTCTTACGTGAAAGAGGGATACCATTCAATACGGAAGCTTAAGTTCACAAATTTAAAAACAGCATTAGAATATTTTCGTATTAACAGTACTTTAATAATAAGAAAACAAAACATACATTTGCAAATAATCGATCGTGCCGATGGATCGTAGCACAGCGAACTACGACAAATTTGAATTGAATTATAGAAATACGCTGACTTTGAAGCATTACTCCTGGCTTCGTGAACATAATGATTATAGGTTGTTTGTAAGTATTAGCGAAATGTGTTTCCGTTTCCTTTTCCCTATCGGAAATAAAATATGGATTTTTTGCCGATTTCCTACAAAACTGTAATTCTTCACGAATGACGATTTGCAGAGACATGATCGACCTCTAACGACCCAGCAGACGAAAACATCCCCGAGTCATATCAAGCGTCAGTGACGAGTCCTGACAACATCACTGAGAGATCTTCTTAGAGACATTGAAGCTGACGTGACACTGCAAGACTGATTCTCAATATGAAAAATTGTGTATAATGGACACCATCAAAATGGAGAAAACAACTTCCTATCTGCAATGGTTCCTCATGTTCGAGATGGTGGTCTGATGCTATGATTTGAATCTCCATTAACTCTTGCAAAATGAGATCACTTTGTTTCTAGCTTTAGGATGGAATTATTATGTTCATGACAGGAATGTGATTGCTCCGATAGGGGTGAAACCGTAAATAAATATTGGCAGAGGGCGCACTTCCATAAAAAAGAAACGCTGCTATCAACCAATTCGGATGCGGCAACCCGGAAAAATGTTTATGTCATGATAGTCATTGTTAAAAACGATATTATGAAAAATCATGGCCGGATAACTTTATCAAGATTTATAGGCACTGGTTCATTCATTTTTATTGCCATGTCAAAGCTAATCAACGAATAATTGAAAAAACGAAGTCATCAGGGAATGTTGATTAGAAATTGAAATATTGAACAATCGAGAGCCCTTCTGATGTCCCCTTTCATGATAATAATGGTCGGATACGCATAATTTTTCGTGACTTTGGAATCAGTTACATAAACTGGACTAGGGCAAACGGTACAAGGAACATCCAACCTGTACGAAATCAAACCCGTTGTGCATCCTGTGTGCGTCGAGAGGTTATGTATCATAATGACTTTTGTGTTATACTTTTACTCACTTCACTTCACTTCTCGTTTTACGTCCTTCTTGTCCCATTGCTTGAGGTTGGACGGAGTTTGATGGCTCGCTTCCACTGGTCCCGATCTTGGGCAAGGTGCTCGCTGATGTTGAGGGCATCCAGGTCTTCTTGAACGCAGTTTCGCCATGATTTCTTTGGTCTTCCAACTGGGCGCTTTCCCTCCACCTTCATGGATTCCACTCTACCGATGACCTTCTCTTCCGCTCTCCTGACATGACCAAACCATCGAAGCCTCCTCTGTTGAATTCAGTTCCTCAGGTGTGTCAGCCCGCACATTCCCATTACATCGTCATTACTGACCCGGTCTCTCCATTTGATCATCATGTAGCGCAGCATCCTCTGGTCACACACTTCAAGTCGGCTTCTTTGTTGCTGAGTCAACGGCCAGGTTTCCGCTCCGTATAATAGTACTGATCGCACACACGTTTCGTACACTTTCGCTCTACACATTATTGGGATGTCTTTATTGCACAGCAGGCTGCTAAGATCCCTCCACTTCAACCATGCTGAACATCATTCAACCATGCATTCAACCATCACTCTTAGTCTCAGCCGTTAGTACCAGATCGTCCGCATAAAGTAACTCCCAGGGACCATCACCTTTGCATTCTTTGGTCGCCTCCTCCATTACAATCAAGAAAAGTAACGGGCTCAGCGCTGAACCTTGATGGACACCGACACTGATCTGAAACTCTTCTGACATGCCTGCTAATGTCACCACTTTCGAGGATGTATGCTTGTATAGGGACATTACAGATGCTACGAGGTACTCGGGCACATTTTGCCGACGAAGTGCCCACTCAATAACTGCACGCGGCACTCGGTCAAAGGCCTTCTCCAAGTCCACAAATACATGAAACAACTTCTTTCGCACCTGCGTATACTTTTCTTGTACTTGACGTACAACAAAAATCGCATCGGTCGTCGACTTCCCACTCGAGAACCCAAATTGGCGAGCATCCACTTGCACGAGCTTCTTAAGTCTCTCTTCGAGAACCTTTTCAAACAGCTTGAATCCATGTTCCAGAAGCCGAATGCCTCTGTACGATCCACAGTTCAGCGAGTCTCCTTTATCCTTGTACAATGGGATCGTCAGGTTTTTCTGCCAAGCTGTAGGAATTTCTTTCGATTCCATAGCTTTCTGAAAGATGGGTGTCGCCTCCTCAATAACCACCTCCTCCGCTCCTTTCATCAACTCTGCTGAAAGCCCTGACGGTCCAGGAGCTTTTCCTTTCTTCATGCTTCGAAGGGCCGCGCGTATTTCTTCCTTGGAAATTTCTTTGATGGGTCCTTCAGTTGCGTCGATTCCTTCAACGGCAAATTCGTTGCTCTCGTTCAGAAGCTTGAAAAAATACTCCTTCCATCGTCTGCACACATCTTCTTCCCTCGTGAAGGTCTGTCCATTAACATCCTTGATGTATCTCCTCTGGTTAACATCCTTCCGATCCCTTTTCATCTGTTTCGCAACCTTGAACATTTTCTGCTGCATTTCTGCGGCGCTCAAATTTACTTTATGTTGTACTTTGTGTTATACTTTTAAATATAGTATTTTCTTCCAAATATCAACAACTTAACCTACTTGTTGACAAGCGCCGCTGCTATCAAGGCTATAATAAGACTTCGAAAGTCAAAGCATTGGAGGTTATCAGCGGCATCATTAGAGTCGCACTGATATGCTTCCTTTTCGGTACTTTTCTTCAAACTTTGCGACGTTGACCCAAAACCTTGGGGTCGATATGGTCGCATAAACGTGTGATGAAGCTTCTTTCAACTAAATTTGCGAAGATTTTCGAGCCTCATCGCAGTTTATCATAGGATAGAACATGACACTACTAATGGCTTCTACAATAGTATTAGCGCCATTATCCAACATGTTAATTAATCATCAAACATTTCCAAGAGACTTCGTTCATTTTCAACTTCGGTGAACTAAATCATTTCAAAATGACCAAGCAAAAAACTGCATTAATATTAATTATCATTGTGCTCTGAAATCTTATCTTTGATTGTAAGATCACACAGAAGATCTATTCACACACCCTAATGTTAATAAACTACAAGCGGAGGAAACGCATAAGCTGAACGCACATGTGCTGTGATATTGCATTTCATTACTTTCTACAATGCATTGCAACAGTGATTGTGACGCATTCAATAGCAACGCGCTTAAGCCGAAATTTCATTTCCAAATGACACGTGACCTAATAGGAAAATGTATTTCTAAATACCTATCGATTAGCTGCTGATACGATCTAGAAAAATATGGGAGAAATTGTCTGCTTAGTGTAATTAACTTCTACTGACAGACATTGATAATAATGTATAAGCTAAAACTACAAAGTACATTTCAAATTCAACACAATTTCTTCCTTGTGATGAAGCTGATTGCAAATCCAAGTTAACCTTAAACATTTAGAACATGATAATCTCGTCTGACTCTCTGTAGAAATAATAAAGCAAGACACGAAATGTTACTTACATGACCGAACACTCTGCGTCGAGCGTTCACATTCGGTGACATGTATGCAGGTACACCAGAAACAGTGTTATAAGGATTGACTTGATGTCCCTGCGAGCCGTCCAGCATTTCATTGCTGCTACCGGTTAGACTAAGCTGTCCCTCGCTTATCTGTTCATCAAGGCTCCCTCGAGATGATGTGGTGATACTGAGGCCCAACATAGAGCTGTCCAGGGAACACTTTCTAGCACCGTTTATTCGAAGTTCCAATTGTCGCAACTGAAAATATAGAAGTTGGCTTCGAATAATCACTTAGCTCCAAATTTCATTTACCCAAATAGTGCGCAACGTTTTTCAAGATTCGGCAATGTCGGTTTAAAAACAAATACAGTGAGATTGCATTTGACGAATGCATTTACGAATATATGTATAAATCTGACTTCCTGCGACAAACCTGTTCACTGTCTTTGAGAAATGTTTCATAATGAACATAGAATGTTTAGAATCATGCGCATGCGACGTTTATGTAAGTAAGCATGTGCATCATAATGATTCCGATACTACTGAACACAGCAGCACCAGCTGTTGGTCCCTAAATTTGTATGCATCATATACGATTTGCATACAATCAATGCCCGAGAAAATCTGGGAGTAGGAATAGCTATTGTATAAATGTAATATATATCCGGACATACATGTAGATACACAATGTACATAAACAAGGAAAAAATACTAAGCCGAGAGATCAAGTAATAACACTATTTCCTGTGAGCATTAATCATACACAGACAATCTGATGAAACGACGGGCCTGTACTTTTGAATCATTGGACAAGCATCAACGAGGGACAAGTTAAGTTCAATACTAAAATATCATGATTGAACACTATTTTTCTCATTCTGGTAAACTTGCCTAAATGGTGCTACAAAATGTATGCAATTTAGTATTTAAACAGAAAACACATACAAAAATGGCTGATAACGTTTTTTGTAACTCCACTGTCAACGTTCATTGATATCTTAGCCATACTGACCTTCTCTTTAGCTTTCTTCAGGTCATCTTTCCGTTGCCTTCTTACACTCTTAGTAGTGCTCCTTTCCTGAACCAAACGCAATTGGGCACTGACAATTTGTTTTTGCAACTCGTACTCCAGTGAGAGACTGCTACCTGTATTATCTCCGGGCGACACTCCGCTAAGACCGTCAACATTGATAACACCGACGCCTGAGATCGGTGTTTCCTGAAAATAATGAAATCCGTCTGGTTGATATTGATAAAGAGACATTGATTTCTGTCTGCGAGTAAATTGCTCAACTTTTACCCTGTCGGAAGATGTATTCGGGACTTCCCACCCGCAGTTTCTTCCAATCATTTTAGAATTTCATGAAAACAAATGGTTTGTACATAAACTGCACGCTCTTTCCCATGTTGTGACTGGTTTTCAGCTTAGCTGATATTCTTAGATCAACAAAATCTTTTAAGTTACTGCTCCCTCACTGGTGACTTGCTTGTCCTTCTTGCCGATTTAGAATGATAATCTCGGGACTCAATCACACTACCAAAAACCCAATAAGCCTCTAGTAACTCCTCAAAGGAGATCATGCAACTCAAATTGAAAGCAACGAAAGTACGGCACATTTCGATGGATCAATGTTACAAAGCAACGGGCTAAGGTTGACATTCAAATGAAAGATCAACCTCTTCTAGAAGAGACTCTTCAAAGGATCTGGATTTCCTGGTCTGGCCCGGTCTCTCGAAATTATGCACACCCAGGCCCGCCTCATAATCAGTGCTTTTGCGATATGCAGGTTATACCGTAATACATTCATTCATTGTTGATTTTTTCTGAAATTTTAATATTAAAATCTGTGTGTTAAAAAACTTGTTGAATCTAAGCCAGATTTTTCTCACAATTAGTTAAAGAAGACCACCATATTTAAACATATTGAGTGCAGCATGTAATTTTAACATGAGGCTCACTGAGTTTCATATGTAATATGATCCTACGCTTTTAAAATTTCATCTACCGCATGAATTGAGTGACATATCTGCAGAGATAGCGCAATAATATTTGTGATGAAATACCTATTTTCTAATGCGTTAGTCGACTCCCACATGTCGTCTGGAATCCTTAGCGTGCTTCATATGAAACCAAGTGCTTTTTAGTCTTTCCTCTTCGTGGCATTTGCTATCTCATGACTAAAAAACTTCCTTTTTCGATTATTCTGCTGTACCGTCGACAGAGGACGCCACAAGAGATCAAAGTCAAGAGGCAGTAGGCCCGCTGATTTTTATCATGGTCAACGCCTGAGATATGTCAAAAACATATCTTCATGAGGAAAAACTGAATCGCAAGTGTCGCATTCTCCATACAATACCTCCCTCAGGAGGAAAACTGAATATGACGCCTTACTAAACATTTCACTGAAGAAAATGGACAGTAACAACTTAAATCTATCAACTACTTTTCGGTCAGATTTGTAGGAATCAGTGGACGATTACAGTATTACCGTGCAACGTCAACATCTTAAACATCACTAACTATATTCATTTCAATATTTACCGAATTGACTTATTGCAGATATTAGCAGTCGTCATGTAAGATGAGGAGTGCTTTAACACAATTCCGCACTAAGCAAAACATATAAGCTACGATTCAAAGTACGATAACAGTCTTTCTAATGTCAATAACTACTGGGCGAGATTCAGTTTATTGACAGACGATATTCACACAGGATGGTCAAACGACATTCAATATCTGAAACGGTTAACTCTGAAGCACATATATCTTGTCGCTGATATGCTAGGAAAATCTTCGCCATATATAGTAACAGCATGAGAGATAAATTCGGACGATTTCAACACATAATGAATATACACATCAACTTCAAATAAATATTTAGAAATAGACAGAACATCAAATTTGTATGTTCACGTCAAATGTGTTGCTACAAACGATCTACATCAGTATATAAGTGGAAATTATCGGAACTTGAATCTACGTGCGCAATATCGAAGAAATTCAATGAACAGAAAAAAATGAAGATATTTTGTCTGTTATCTGTCCTTATCTTAAGGCTCGAAATTAGTTTGAAAATGTTACCTTAAGGAAGATCAGGGGTGATCAAAGTGGACGTGCATGTAACATGGGAGTGGAAATGAAACTTCCAGTACACTGCAATATGAAATATTCATGAGCATTGCGTTATGCAAGTTTAAACATCAAAATAAAGTATATAGGTAGAAATGAAAAAAAATTAATTTTTTTTTGTTGAAAGAAGCATTCTGCTAAAAAATGCGATGCATATATTGCAGTCTACAGAGCAGAGGTGCGTCTGACATGCCTATTACAGAACTATTCATACATATTAGAAAGCGCAACAAAGTAAAATACCAAGATTTAAAATTCAATCAATTAAAAAGTTGGTTTCATATCAAGAACGCAGTTAATTACTTTTTAAGAAATTATAGAACATAAAGCTTATTTGCTCTAAAGAACCTCTGCTTGCACAATTCAATAAAATCGAAAATTGCATAGTAAATGCTATTTGTGGTTTCCGTGGCACTGCGATTAAGTGAAAATAGGCTTCGACCTGTCATTAAAATCATTAATTGGATGGGAACGGTCATGTCATTTAGATGTTAACATGAAAATATTTGTTGTCTTAATTCGAATTACATCTCGTTACTGCATCGCTGGGATCACGCTTCCACTTTTAGTTCTGATGATGCTATGCAATGCCATGGCGAAGCAGGTTGCGGATTAATGCAACTTATTTTTATTTAAAGTGAGGATCTCCGCTTGCGGATTACAAAATACTTTTTATATAGCAAAAAACATTCTTTAGTAAGAACCTATGCTTTTCGCCAAAACAGAACGCAACGAAAAATGTTGAGGGCTCCATGTCAGCTCATATGTCAAACTTATTAAATAAACTATGTATCATTCTGCCTCTATTTATTTTTCACCTGTTATTGACCGAAGTACAATACGAAGGGGTCCATGATAACATCCGCAAGAAAATTCCATACCCGTGCCCCATTCGAAGTTGGTTTAATATGATTTTTCGACGGATCAAAATTCTCTATTTCTTTAGCTTAAGTACTTAAATAGCCATCGTAAGGTTTATCATGAGCTATGACGGAAAATCAGGACTTTACCGACAATACAAGACAAAATTGGAACAGGAGATTTTGACGGAAAAGGAGGCTTCGAAGTTGGCAAAAGAAAGAAGCTGCAAAAGTTGGCAGCCTAGTGTTGTTAAGGAGGTCACTATCTCATTGTAATTCATTATAAATATGACATACAATATCGTCAACAATTATTCATGAATAACAAACCGCAACGAACAATTCGCTTGGGTATTTATTGAGTCAATTGTTAAGAGAGCTTTCAGTTTCCCATCATGGCATTAGAATTTCAAGTTTTATCCCTTCTGCTGATACATCATAGGAACATGTGCATAGCGCCGTAAGGCAAAAATCCATTGACAATGAGTAGATGAAGTATAATATCAACATATACAAGTAAAGGATCACATTATATAATATTAATAATAATCTCTTTATTGTTTCACTACAAGGAATCAGTGAACACTTACAAAATGCGATGACATGTTTTGAAAGTAAAGAATAACATGCAAGGTACCACAACCTATTTACATTAAAAAAGAGTAATGAAAACAAAAATAGCGACTATTTACAATATCTAATAAAAGAGTTTCTTGATGTCTAGTATTGACAATTAGTATACAATCATATCACACAGTGCATTATCACAATGTCTTTGGAATTAAACTTTTTTTGACTTTTGAATCATAAGAAGGCTTAAAAATCAATAAGAAATCGAATAGAGCTCATAATGAATTTGTGCCTAGCTGGATATCTGATCAACAAAAAATAAGTACATCATCTTACCGAATCACGAAATGACCGATGAGGTAGTTGAGGAGTCATGTCACCGCTAATTGGAGTTTGTGGGGAATGGATAAGTAGAGGAGATAAGGCATAATTTGCTCCAATTCTTTTCCGAATAGTCGGTAGTTTTTCATTAGGTAAACATGGATATTCCTCCGGAAGTTCGCCTATCAATTCCTGCAAGAAATTAAGACGATAGATTGAATGAAATCCAATTGAAGAAGAAACATGTGCTAGAGTGCTGGAATTTCTTTTCTATTATCTGTGTATTTGACTGAAGCTTTACGCATCATGAGGTATTGAAACCTTTCTACGCATTGACACTTCTCATTAAATGATAAATAAACTTGCATACTATTTCGTTCAAATGCATGAACTTCGGCAGATTATGTCCATTTTCATTTACGGGATTCTTTCATAGCTTTCAGTATTTAAATGAATGTTTAAATCGCTGTATTAAGAAGCTAGTATTTAATCGTCAATAATTTACAATTCTCAGAACAGAATTTCATCAGATATATAGCATTCTAAATCATTGAATAATCTGAATTTCGATTAACTTTCATATTCATCTTTTCCATTATTTGAAGTCAAAGCCTGAACTTATACCTTGCGGTATATTTGTTCTTACCGTAGTGATATTGATACAATAGCAAGAAAAAATCGAGCACATTTCTAGAACGTTAATTTGCGCTTCAATGATCAAAAATAATTGGCAAAATGTTGAATAAGAAGTTGCGATCTCGGGATGGGAATCGTCAATTATTCATGAACATAGTGATTCATTGAGCTTTTCAGTTATGCATTTCTAACACTACTATTTCCAACCAGTTTTCAATTCTGTACAAAATATTGATGCTTAATTCGTAGCTGTAGTATTTATTTGTAGATTGAATTCCATGTTTGCCTTCGTTGTCAAGACATCCACTAACACTGTTGAACACGCCCACTAGACATTGCATGTCTGTTATCAAAGAAGCAAAATATTAATACTAAGTATACGATCATTTTCATGACAATATTAGCAAGCAGCGGCGACATACTAAGTCACTTTGTATATCACGATGACAAGCTAACGATAAAAATAATGCATCGAAGCACAAAAATATGCCCCCTCACAAGTCTTGATTTTTTAAAGTTACTTCTTTCATAACTCTCTGCTCAATTTGAAAATTGCTTTTCTAAACATCAAGAAGCGTAAAATTATTCAGGGGATTTCATTATATCTAAATTTGAAAATTCATCGTATTCCAGGCATCATCGACAAGATCATCGAAATTCATCTTCTCATCTCCTCTGTGACTCATGCCTCCATTATTTTAATGTTGGGGAGAGAGCGATCTAATTCGAATTGTCTGTCTGGGTTTTGGATGGCGCATAGCCGTTTCGATCGCTGAAAATACGCCTTCATTTCCCCAGATTACTTTGATTGGTCTGTAATTATAGCAGATGATCATCATCTTCACCTCTTTTTGGCAATGCTTCACGAGCTTCCTTCATGAGAAGCGGGAGGCAGTATAGAGTGCCTGAGTATGTTGCTATAAGACTATGTAATATTTCATTGCTCACAAATTCAGTGAAGATATTTTCTCGTTCAATATAGCAGCCGCGTCGCCATCTTACGCCAACATTATTCTACAGACACTTTCAGGCAATTGTCACGAATTACCCATACACAACTTTCATGTGGCTTCTCTTCTAAAAGTACTGTAGGCATGTGAGAACACCAAATAGTAAAAATGTATCGATGAATTTTATCGAACATATCAAAATGACACAGGTGATGACACAGCACTTACAATGTGCTGTCGTTATTATAGCACAGTAGCATGAACATCTGCATAGACAATTCACGCTCCTATCATTCTTCATAATTAATGACATAAAGCTGTAATTGGCAATGAGTGCACTATCATTAAAAGGCTAGAAAAATAAGAAATCGAATAGAACTCATGATGAAA
Source organism: Prostheceraeus crozeri (assembly GCA_907163375.1). Classification (NCBI taxonomy): domain Eukaryota; kingdom Metazoa; phylum Platyhelminthes; order Polycladida; family Euryleptidae; genus Prostheceraeus; species Prostheceraeus crozeri. The sequence goes on along the minus strand of CAJQUW010006427.1, from coordinate 180,500 downwards.
TTGTAGGCTCCTTGGTCGCAAAACAAGTGCGATGAAAAATATTACGACATTGAAAAAGCTGAATCGCAAAATAACCGTTTGCATGCAAAACTTAATAGCATGCTAGAATGAATTGCGGCTTGAATTCACGAAAGGTTCTATAGTATGTCAATTGGCTTGTATTCTTCAAAAACTCAGAGCATTCTGCACTCACGACTCAAAGCAGATGATGATGATCATAGCATTAAGATGTCAGATAATAGGATCAGAGAACAAGGTTCCATCTCCTTCATTGGATTGGCGGTTACGAAAAACTTGTCATGGAAACCGCACATCCAATCCATTAGCAAGCAGGCAGCTCAACGTATCAACAAGTCCACTATTCGTCATCTGATGGAGTATTGTTGTCATCTGTGGGCCGGCGCCCCACAGACGCATCTTAACCTCCTTGAACGGGTTGTGAAAAGTGTCAAGAATCTTATGGGTTAAAACCTTGCTAACAACTTGCAGCCGCTATCCGGCAGACGGGATGTTGCTTCACTCAGTCTCTTCTAAAGATACTACTTCGGTAGAAGCAGCTCTGCAGTAAATGAGTGCGCACCAAAAAACCTAAGATCTTCTTCAGAAGCACACACAGAGCTCTCACGCGCTATCAAGTGAGCTTAGAACGCGCACGTACTGTGAGTTTTGTCCGCACGGCACAGCTTTGGAATCAGCTTCCCCAGACCACTTTCCCTGACCAATACAATCTTGATACTTTCAAGAGGCGTGCGAACAGGTTTCTGATGGAAACAGCTTAATCAGATTAGAAGATGCTTTTTTCCTTTTATTTATTTAAAATAATACAATTTGTTACTTTTTCATTGAGTAACCCCTAGCTTCGTTCATGGCTCATAGCTGTGCTAGGGGTGAAAATTCCGTAAAAATTCGATTTAAACTCCGACATTATTGCATCGCCCCTTCACCAATAGAAATTTATTTGAAAGAAATACATTTCCAGAAATAGAAGCACTTGCCAACCCCTGTCGTTGTATTAATCTAGTACACTTCTGCTGGATTCACATCGACATTATGATCTACAATGGTCGATAACAACTTATTTTTTCATGAAACATAAACTGCAACATTATCTGCTATACTCTTGGATTGTAATATAGTTAATGATGAGCTAATGATTTCCACTTGTGATAATACCCACCAAGAAAAACTTCCTAGCCTGTATAAAGAAACATTACTTGCACACTTGCTGGGATCACTCATGGAATTATAGATATATTCCGTGGATCACTTTCTCCAATACAAATTTTCGAACAACGCGTCCCTTCAAGAATCAATTTGTCCAATTTTAATAGTTGAATCAACTCACTATGCCTGATGATCAGCTAAAATATGGCATTATTTTCAATTCTTCATATTTCACTATAGGATGATAGGCATATAATTGGTAAAGTAAATAATTGGTATCAGTATAATTGGTTTCAGGCCAGCCACGGAGTGCTAAAATGTATAGAATTTCTCGAAATAGGCGAAGAAAGAGCTTATATACGAGGGTCAATCAATAAATAAGTTTCCCTTTCAAAATTTCTGCATTCATTGAAAAGATATATTAACAAGATTTACATAGGGATAAGGTCTGCATATTTGCGATTCAAAATGAGTGTCATGAGCTTCAACACACTTCTTCCAGAGTTGGGGGAGCCTCGTTATTCCACGTTCAATGGCATCCATGTCCAGATTCTTGATCAACGCACTCTAGGCAGCATTAATCTCTTCCTCGGTTCGGAATCGCCTTCCACGAAGTTCCTCTTTTATTGCAGAGAAGAGGAAAGTCACAGGGATTTAAGTCAGGGGAGTAAGGTGGGTGAGTGAGCACTTCCCACTCCCACTTCGCCAACATCTTCACAACACAAGTCTTCAGGTTAGGTCTGGCGTTGTCGTGAAGGAGAATCACCATCACGCCTTCAGCAAGATGATCTTGTCGTCGTCTTCTCAAAGCTGGACGGAGCTTCTTGCGGAGGATCCACTGGTAGTCGTCACCGTTCACAGTGGTACCATGGGGAACAGGCCAATCGAGAATGACTCCGCAGCGATCGAAGAACGACACGATGAGCACCTGCAATACACCTTGACTGCGCTTCGCCTTCATCGGACGTCCTTCTTCATGAAGTCACCACTCCGCTGACTGGCGCTCGAGTTCTGGCTCCCAAGAATGAGCCCAAGACTCGTCTGCTGCAACGATCCGATTCAGGAAGGAAGGATATCTTTTGAATCGTTGGAGATGCTGTGAGGACACCAGCATTCTGTTCACCTTTTACTCTTCGGTCACAACATGGGGAACCCATCTCGAGTAAAGTTTCTTCATCACCAAGTTCTCGTTGACAATATGCCAAGCTGTTCCATGGTTGATGTCAAGCTCCGTAGCCATTTGATCCACCGTGATCCTACTGAATAAGAGCTCGAACCTCGTTAATCTTCTCTTCAGTGGATGCTGAAGTAGGGCGGCCAGCTTTTTGCAGATCAGACCAGTCTGTTCTGCCGTCTTGGAACTCGCGCACCGAATTCCTCACTGTTTGGATTGAAGGACATTCCTCCCCCTAACATTGAACAATTGGGCGTGAATGTCAACTGGAGGAGTTCACAATGCAGTCAGAAACTCAATGATGACACGAACGTCGTATCGCGAGTAGTCAGAGCTGGACAAGACGGAAAGAATGACTGAAAACATCTTGCGTCAAATCGAACATTTAAGGCGGACATACCTGAGAAGTATTCATAAATCGATCGGTTGTCAAATTGATGATAAGAGTCACATGAAAACCTGCTTGCAGTGAAATGATAAGAATTCACCTAGTAATCATTTCATCGCAAACTGGTGCCTATGAAGTAATTGCGTTGTGCGTGACAAGACAGGGAAACTTATTTAATGACTGACCCTTGTATTCACATATATTCATTTTTCGAACGATGATCTCCTCCTTCCCCTCACAGCTTTCCGCTTCCACCACTCATTGCGCAATACAAGTACCAGTATCTCAGTTTTGGTCATTTCTGCTGTCTACAACTACTACTACATGTAGGTGAATAGAATAACAGATAAAATATTATGTAATAGATAATGGATGATTTTCAGGTCATTATAGAACTTATTAACCGAAGGCTGAGAGACTTGAGTGTGCATTTTGTAAAGGAATATTATACAGTTGGTTGATCACACTCCACGCACTAATGACGGAAGCAACAAGAGGAATTGTTCTGTTTATCATCCAAAGAAACGCTCTAGCTCCACACCGATTGATAATGACTGCAACGTGGCATGTAGTTGATTTACGTATATCTCACTATAAATTGTTGTGTAGTTAAAGAGACATTTGTAAAAATGTTCTTTCTACATGTATCATCCACGATAGAACTGTAGCTGCACTTAGCATGTACGCACACAGAATGACAATAACCGAATTTGGCATCGTTCAACAAAATGGTTGCCCTCAATGAGTGCACTAGCAGACATTATCGCAGCAGAAGCAAAGTGATCGATTGCAAGTCCATTAGAGAACTTTTCAAACCTGAAAGCAGAAATCCAGAGATGATTTTTCTAATTCTATTGTGCTTGGTCACCATCACCTATATCGCTGCAAAGTAGGTAAATTATCTAGATAATTATGGCGCCATGTAATGACCAGATTGTGGGAATTATTAACCTGTAGACACAGAAAGCTGCACAAAAGCATGCATTATTGAATTTCAATCTCAGTTGAAAAAAATTAATACATTACTAAGTTCCAATACATTTTCCCAATATAGCACAAAAATTCTATGGAAATCTACATGTAGGCTATAAGTAAAACTATGGATATCTACGTCAAATTCTCTAAAAAAATTAGAAGCTTCCCTGAGCGTAACGGTGAAAGAGGAAATTAAAGAGTTCTTTAAAAAAAGTCGTTCCTTTAAAAAATAATAATGTGGCGGGCCTGTCTTATAATTAATGAACACATTTTATTTGGATGATCATTCGCTTACTAGTTAATATAGAATTAAAATGAACACCTTACTAGTGGAGAATGGTGTTTAAATGACTTACTCCTTCTTCAATGCAAACGGCCTTCAGCTGCTCAATTTTTTGATTGAACAACTTCAAAAGTCCTTGTTTTCTCTCTTCTAGTTGATCATATTTCTCCTTCATAGCTTGGAAGATCTTCTCCTTCTCTTCTTCAGTTAACTCTTCTGCCTCGATGTCTCTTGCGGGAGATTTTAGTGTCGACGATTCGTCGAAAACTTCGCCGCTTTGCATTTCTTGTTGATAGTGTTGTTGAGCAGCTAATTCCTCTAACATTGACGTGCTGATTCCAGTATCACTTCCACTGGCAACTGAGGCGTTCAAAAGTCCAGTCGACGCAGAGTGCAGAGATCCTACAATGTGTAAACAGACTTTAGGGTGACATTATTAATCTTATCGTTGTTTCCGTTAATTATGTGATTTCCGTTTATTTTCTCTTACGATGAATGTCATAACCATTTTGTTTACATGATCTCACAAAACCGCCTATTTATGGTATAACTTCAGAAAGCTTTTGATCAGAAATTGACTCGTATGCTGTTACTATATAAAGTAAGTAAATCTGACATTCATAGAATCTATTGAGTGTATTCTGAGTTGACCTTTTCAATTTCCGTAATTGGTCAACAGCTCAACCTTCGCAAGCAGGCTGCCAGTTGACCGAATCAGTTTTAAAGGAAATGAAGTTCACCCCCAGGTCAGCTCACAATCGGATCACCTCGAGGAATATATCGTCTGCACCTTCAGATTTCATTATCTTTATAATGAAAAATTTTTTAAAAACATTTTTTCAATTTTTACCTCTCCCGACCCCAACCAAAAGCTATCTTTGCATTAAACTTTATTACGATGCATTCACCGTCTTTCAACCAGGCCTGATACGAATATTTTGAAAATGTGTTACTTGAAACATAATCAAAAAATTGAATTAAATGTAGTAATCTACAATACAATTGAAATAAGTAAATTGATTCTTCAAGCATATCTTTATAGTTTTGATCAAATTTTATCCGTGATGTTACACTGTATAAACGCCAAGGAGTCACAACTGAAGATCAACTAATACAGCTCTTTTGGTCAAGACTGGGACACTATGGGAAACGCGATCCGGTCGTCGCAAACTGACTTAGTTGCTTTTTAACGATGGAGCAAGTAGCATCATTAATAAAGTTAATGCTCAGTTGTTTAGTTGGAAAGAGTATGGAGTATTTTGTGATGCTATTTCAATTGCTCTTATGCACAGAATTATCCGACTGCTTTGCGGCAATCATCTTCAGGTACAAAAGAATCTATTGATTTTAGAAGGAGTCTAAATGTTCGAGATTAGTTTAAAAAAGATATTTACTATGAGGAGATACGTTATGATACAACGTAGATATGAACAGGTTGTACTCGGTTACATACCTTTACCAGCAGCAAAAGAAGAATTGATCTGACATGAAAGATGATCACCTCACTGATGTCAATAATCACAAGTATGTCCAACCACATCTTGCCATGCCCCCTTCTCAAGTTTTGTTTGAATGAACTATGTTCTACGTTAGAATTGCCTACATAGAACTATTGAAATTGCCATTCCTTTCTACCTGAAGACTGTCTGTGGCGGCAGACCGAAAAAACGTTAATTTAATTAGTTGTTATTTAAGAACAAAAGGTCTTGTTTCTTTCCGCCTAACAAGATAAAATGGATAATCAGGGTATTCAATCAGCTTTAGCGGTGACAAGGTATGAAAGCAGAGTATGAGTTAAGTAGAATTGAAAGAGTAGAAGCTCTTGTTGATATCAACAAAAACATACTATACCATGAAATATGGCAAGTTTATGTAACTCTTTCTCAATGTCTTCACAGATTCACATTTGATCGTTTCGTGTTCTGCGGGTTCTGGCTAGGTAAATATCATCAAACAAATCAACAACTTGAGTTACATGTATGTGCTTATACCTAAAAAAAACAGGGTCATACTTCTGTTCGATTGATCTAATGACCATCATACAAATTTAGTTAATAGTGATATTAACATCATACTTGTGTAGAATTAAATATAGATATAAAATATAACTACTATTCAGGTCATACAGGTCATTCTATGTGAATGGCAAATCCTGAGTTGAATTATCAACACTCAGAAGCATAACTACTTGAAGATGGAAATGTGACATTTTCACAACAGACAGTAAACGTAATACATACAATAGAAGTTATAGTGCATTGCTAAGATTGATTCGCTGTATAGGTTACACAAACTCGTATAATCACTCCATCATTTAATAAAATTGGTAGAATCAAAAAATTGCCTAAGACAAAAAAAGAAAAAGCCTAAGACACGACCACTGTATTACTTTTTGAATTCAAATGAGATTAATAACATGATAACAAACGAAACTAAAACACTGATTTATGTCCTGGGGAGACCGCACAGAAACACTGCTAGGCCAACAAATATCTAACAGTATCACTCGCCCATTGAAATTTGCTTGTCACTAACAACTCGCTGTCTAACACTGTTTCTGTGCGGTAGTCCCTGGAGTTTACTTCTAGTAGACTGAATCTGAAATGCGCGAATTATAATATCCGCAACTGAAATATTGCACTTCTGACATCCGCTATGTGCTCTTTAAATTTTTTGGTTTTGGAAACATGATCGGTTATGTTGTTTGAAACAAGAAGAATAATTCAGTCCAACACTTAGGCCGGAGAAACACTAAACAATCACAGCTGGCACATAGAATAAGCCATAAGCCGCCTTTAATTGCACAGGCACGCAGAAACGGTCACCAGCGATGGTTTATGGCTTGTTCCATATAATACATCGAATACTAAGTGTGGTATTGCTGGATTTTGAATGTTTGCTGCAGTCGAGCCATCATAAAGAATGTGGACATTGTCCTATAAATAAGTTCAGTCTTACACGAAGCAAAAAAATCAATCTGATGAAAATTAGTTTACTATTAGCAATAGCTTCATGTAATCCCTAGATAATAGAAGAATCCCTCTCAACTCAAATTCACCATCATTAGCGGAGATTAGATACAATCTAACGTAGTCATAATGAAAGCATGCAATTAAATGATTAAATCCTTATCTTACTAATGATACATGCCTTTCTGCTACAGATAGCCATGATATCTGTATTTCCCATGACCTTGTTCTGAGAGAGTCATCACAATGGAGTTTTTTCACTTGTTCTCCTAAGAATGTATTTTGCAAGCTTTCGGGTGATGGACATGTCTTTTGAAGAAACTAATTTCATGTATTTATTCCAGGTCCAAGAAAGGTCACACAGAAGCTGTGGAATCCACTGAGTTACAGAAAATCTAAAGCAGTTCAGCGCTGAGAACTTTAAACAAGAATAAGTGAAAATCGGTACTTTTACTTGTCATTGGTAAACGGCTTTTATCTCTCGCCTTAAATACATGTATCAGCCGATGTTTCTTGAATCTGACTATTACTTTCCCTTCGTAAAAACCGATAACCGCAATGGCTCAAACATCACAATTTTAGCACACGAAGCTAGCATTCGTAGAATCAGATCTTTAATACAAAATGACAACAAACCGTCGACTCAATTCACAGAAATTTTGGTAAATTGAACTCACAGTCACTATTTGTATTAGCATTTTATAGCGTGGGAAAATGAGACCTGTCCTCACTGTTTAGATATTGATGAATCACAGTTATTTGCTTTAGCTGTTCAGTCATCTCTGCTTACAGATTCAAATTTATCAATTTACCCAACAACCAGAGCGAAAGAAAATATCTGCTTGGATAAAATTCATAATGCAAAATTGAGCAAGTGGGTGTTAATATTGTGAATTTCCAATACTCCTGCATCACATGGCTCGCGATACGTTTGCTAAATAATTTCAATTTAATTATTGAAGATAAGTTTTAGGTCTGCTGTTCTACGAAACAAAAACTAGATTATATTAACACAAAAAAACATTATATTAGGCTCTTTTGGTCTCTTAACACGGGTAGGTACTTGGCCTAGCAATATTCTGGTCTAGAGGTCGATCCACGAAAGTGCCATTGAAAGTCCTCTGGAAGCATCCGGACTAGAAGTATTATAAGGTTACATTGACCAAAGGAGTGAAAGAAGATACTTAGGAGTCATACGCATCAGAAGAATTACTTTGAAAATGCACATAGAAACACACGCGGGTTTACTGTTGTCTACACAAACAGGTAAGCGCGGAAATCTTCAATTTCTAAAGCAATATTACTTGTCTAAACGTTCATACTCAATCCGGATCAGAATTTTGTACAACAGACCCAAACCTGAATTGCGATTAATTCTGATAATCAGTTCCCTCCTATAAACAACTAAAAAATATCTGCGATATTATTTACTTAGTAAGAAACATCGGTCATATATTCTAGCTTTCGAATCAGTCTATTATTTTCAGATTATAGGCCTATTGCTAAAACATAACTTTGTCGTTTTATATATAAGCAGTGCAATACCAATCAGTTAAACCATTCTCATCAAAGCAGTTGAGAATTCAAATGAACACGTGACAAGCAATAGAAACACGATCTTTCATCTCAACCTGGAAAATCAGATTTCTGTAAAACTAGGTAACTTCTACGACAGTCAATTTAATCGCAGTTTAACCTGAAATCAATTGAAACTCACCAAACGATCGGCTGTTGTGACTGGTAGAACTAAGCGGATGGATAGTCCGGTGTCGATCGAGAGTAACAGCGCTGCCTTGTTGTGGTCGTACCACTAGTGAAGAAGAATGGACTGGACGACAAAAGGAATGTCGGCGGTGGGTGATTTCGTAAGAGACGTCGTTCCGCGGTGGTGGACGGGCTTCAGTCTGCAGATGGTAAAAATTAACTGTTCAGGCGTTGATCTAATTACAACACTATGTAAGACACAATCACACTCGATTGTCAAAGTTCCAAACAGCTGCTTATTAGTTTTAAGTCCGTGGGTGGAAATCCGGTTGGTAGCCGGTAGAAAACGTCACTCAAGAATGCATTGTAATAGGACCTATCAGATGCTTGTCATAACAAAACAAAATCATCGATGGAGCATGCTGACTCATATCACAATGCGATCACAGTGGCCAGCTGGCTGCACCATACTGGCCAGAGACAAGCGTTACTGACGGAAATCTGTTAACGTTATGTTACTTAATGTGGAAGTATCGGAATCTGATAGACACTAAATTGGCGCTAACAGCATTCTGCATTACGTTAATTTAGATCACTATCGAATACAAGATTATATCGATGATAAAGTCAAAACACGAATAACGAATCATAGTAAACTCATGCAAATATAGATAGATGGTCTACAGTTGATTTCAACGTCATGCTCCCTACCACCAAATAAAGATTCATTACAAAATTGACTATCAAATTCAATCAAGTTTCTCAAATATGCAAATGAAGCCTTACAGCTTCTTATATCATTTTGCATGTTATATCCCTCATTCATCTCTGCACTTAATCTAAAAGATTTTCTCTGTCGCCAACATACATAGGATTCGATACTGAAGACTTGATATTTTTGAAGTTTAAGTGTTGCATTAGCTAACGTGGATATAACTCATCAAGGAAGAAAATGACGAGCTATAATGATTGTTCCCCGATTTGAAATTAGTTACGCAAAATCTGGTTTTGATGAGCCTTCACGAAATGCAAGTAACATTCATTACATATTTTACATACTACAAAAATGCAAATGAAACAAATGAACGTAAAAGGGAAAACTTATACTCTAGCTGACCTGACAGGATCATCTAACTATAAAGAAATAGTAATTGCCACGACCAATGCGACGAATCTACATGTATACTCAGCTAATGATTTTATAACCACGTCACCATCAGCAAATGACACATTTTCAGAAACTTCTATGCGTAATCCCTTGATTTAACACAATATTAGAAAGAATTTTAGACACGTATGATGTGCACTATTTCTATGCAGAAAACTGTTGTCTGTATGATGCTTGCTACTCGAGCTTTGAGTTCGCCTTCGTTGAGATATTTCTCCTGAGAAAGGCGAGCTGAAAGTTCGAGGAATAAATATCACACCATCATACAGACAAGAGTTTTCCGGAATGCTGCACAAATAAGTCTCTGTGAGAATGAAACCACTATTGCAAAGCGCATACACCATATCCGATGCATTGAAATTTTCTATAAGTTCTTGTCGGTGGTTTGGTAGCTATGATACAGTAGAACTACTGGAGACATAGTTTTTTTTAAGGAAAATGGAATACGGATCGATGGGAAAGGATTCTGTGGCTATGTGTCCGACTACTATATCGTCTAGTTCTCCGTGTGAATAATATTATAATCCATATTAATATTTAAATTAATGTTCGCTATCAGCGAGCATTTTGTCATGTCAAAGAAAGCAAAATAAGACGTTTCTGAAAATAAGTTGATTATCATATTTCTCATACGTCATATCTCTCGAGAATTGTAGGAATATCGAGAAAAAGATACCATTACTTAACATCTTTTCTTATATACTTTCTTTAACATCTTTTTTATTATGATATACCACCTATAATTATTACTATAGTATCGTTACATGTTGTTAAATACTTATTTCTTCAACTTACAATTATGATGTCCAACTTAGAAAAACAGCAATCTACTTCAATTGACACTTTAGTAGGCATCTCCTATTGCGAACAAGTGTACAAACAGTGAATATTTCGATAAATATTGCAACTCATCGGTCTAGTACACAGTACCAACTTAACTTATCTGCTGAATGCTGAGTTCTATTCAAAAACTTTCGGAGTATGCATGTGCGATTCGGACAATTCCACATTAGGTTGATAATTGAACATCTGTTCAGTTCGATGTAGCACGGTTCACTCTGGGTCTCAGTAAAGCATGTGCGGTTTAAGATCTCACAGGAAGCACCTAAAATTCTGCGATTTGGCTTGCAGTCTGTAAGCCCAGCCAATTTTCAATAATATATGCTGTCTGCTTCCAATGAGCACAAATTCCATATAGTATCTGTGATATGTAGTAGGCCCTACTATACATACATACAGCACCTATGCAGCCGATACAAATATCAAAGAAATCTGTATAGAAAGTTTTTAATTATCATTTGAGAATCGTGCAAAACATACTAAACGTCTGATAATTCTGATATCTGATACCTAGCTATGGGGGAGAAACTTTTACTCCTACATCTATTGATTCAGACTATTGTGCATGCTCATAGATCATTATAGGTCATTCATTAAAATAGCCGAAACAAATAATTTTGAAATACGGAATCCGAAATATGGAAACTGCGAGCTACTACAAAACTCATTAACGAGTAGATATATATTTTAAATACAACGGCAAACTTTCGATAGGGGAATCAGAACTTGCCCCTCCTCCATACAGGGCGAGACTTAAGATTCAATATTTGAAAGAAAGACTAAGGATTATCATCTGCGGAATCCTACGACAAAATATTGTGATTAACTTAAAATCATTTTATTGATATTGTTTTTTGAATATATTTGGTAGAAGAGATATTTTTGTTTATATAATCAAAGTATGGTACACTCTGAATGGAGCACATATAACTACTATTTTCTTGACAATCATCTTTGTCTCATGTAGTGCATGTATATTAAATTTATGTGAGTGAATCTGTCCGCTTGAAAAGACAGAAATTAAATTATAACTAACGCTAATCGCCACCAAGACATCACCGGACAAACACAAGAGATACATCGCATGATTTTAATATCTGCTGATTATATTGTATTTGGTATCTGGTATTTGCATATTGCACGGTTCAAATACCAATGATTTTGTGATTCTGACGAATAGAAAATTTGCACAAAATATTTTCATGAAGGATTTGTGCTTTGCACTGACTGCTGTACATAATGTAACATACGGAAATAAAAACTAGTTACCTCTACAACGGCGACATCGTTGACAAACGATAATCGAGGCATATAACTTCAAAATTAGCATAGACACAAGCCCTACTTTATATATTCTTCCATATTATGTCTCCTCAGATATTAACAGTAATAGAAAAGTCAGTGTTAAGACAGAATATGAGAATTAAACATCAGATAGGTTCTTCTTGTAGATTTAAAATAAGATGAGGCATCTTGTTTAGCTTTGATGTAAAACGTAAATCAGTCAGGTAATTTATCCTACAGAAACCCTGCAGGAAGCTTCCAATGGAATGGGCCCAGTCGCAAAAAGAGAGATCACATGCCTGATAATTTGATGGTACTAGATACATGCAATCATCAATTATTGACAACAGATGCTTAAATCCTGATCTCAATTTAGATCACACAATTAAAATTGAAGTTTTATCTATTGACTGTTATTCCCAACAGAAGTGTTCAACTGTCTGATCAGATATTCGATGAAATGACCACCCTGTTGACGTAGATGTATATTCTAAAATCTGCATCTCCAGAAGACGTAGATATTAGTGACATCCGACAAATTGCTTTATGTACTACCAATATGTGTACTGATGGCGATGAAATATATATAAGTATAGAATAATTCGTTAAACATGCATTGTCGGCAAGCATTTTTGAAATTAACGATGCTGATATTTGAGACTTTCACCAATCTCTTTTTAACCGAGATGATAACTTACCAGCACACATAATTCATCATCACTTTCCACCTGTAAATGCATTACAGAATGCTTTCCTTTGCAATTCGATTTTCATCAGATGAATTATTATGACAGCATTGTAACAATACCGTTGGCGGTTATGAATATTATTTGATAAGATATCTATGCTTATTCAACTGATACATCATGTTTGATATCAACGGTGTGAATAAAACCGAATTCAACAGGAAAATTAATCAATACTTTCAGGATAACTTTAATCCAAATCAACAATTAAAGTTGAGAATAAAATACGATATAATGGAAATATTGCTAATGCTTGGGGACTGGGAACCAAAGCTGTACGGTTGCAGTCATAATAGCATGTGTAGGTGATACCTTTGCCAACAACATTTTGTCATCATTAGAAAATTCATGTGTGGTACATGTGTTAAATTACTCGTTGAATGGAATTTTTCTGCAAATTTAATAGATCGAAGTGCACCAATGCTCCTTTAATCTCAAATAAATAAAAAAGAGAATATGAATTGAAGCAGTGGAGTAAAACAGTTAAAGTGATTGAACATTAAGAGCCAAATTCATAGATAAGTCGCAAATCTTTCACCTTCGATCAGCATAACATGTTACGATATGCTGACGATTGTCTTCTCAAATAAAACAAAATATTCCATAAATCATCAGTTTTATAAGCTTATTCCATTTGAATTTATTTTCCGATCAAAAGAGTAACTGTTCATTGCATATAACATAATGGGCTCAGGAAGAAGGTCATATTTGTAAGGTGTCATAATGGGGAAAAGGAAGCTCCCATTTTAAAAAAGTGGTTGGGGCGATTTTAACAATATATTAAAACCTACTAAATTTATTATCCAAAACAATTCAGACCGATTACTGAGAGGTACCTCCTATAAATACAAAATTAATGATGGCGTTATTGTTGTGCATGCCGTAAGTACATGTAGGTCCTGTCGCAATGAAATAACTATAACAATATGTGTTTTGTGAAAATTGGGGATGACATTGGCGGTTGAGTGAAGTTCTCAGTTTGCCAGACGCATGTCTTATGACATTGAGCAATATGTACAACACAGCCGCATGAAAGCAGCCATATGCAGCGTACCCTTATGCACCTCAGCAGTTCGTTTCTCCCACGATATCCAATGAACAACAGCCAGGTCTTTCGTTCAAGGAACCGCTGATTCCTAGGAATCAGTGAGCCGCTAGGTTGACCGCTGTTTCATTAAGTACGTTCAAGGAAAGGCCGGCGTTGTCCGATGCATTGTAAGACACAGGGAACGAAGACACGATACATGATAAAATAAAATGACAACTGAGAATATTTCAGCATCACAATTCAGAATAATTTTACTCAACAACCACGTTGTGACAGTTGTGCTTTCCTGCTATGTATTACGATGAAGTCAATCTGCACCGGTCTAATACAGTGCGTTCATGAAGTCACTGTGCACCTAATAAATCAATGCATGCTCAGTACTTTGTCGCTTAGAAATAGATTGCCACGGCACTATAAAAAGTGAGAAACTTCGACTTCTGTGTGATCACAAAATATCTATTTACATACTACAAAAACATATGAAAATGTCCACCTTGTTCACGAATACAAATGTCAATTCGACGTCTCATATTCTCAAACATTCGGTGAATTTCCTCGTGCCTGATAGCGTCTATTTGCTGTCGGTTGTTTTCTCTAGACTCCTGTAGATTTCATGACCTGCTTCCGTAAACCTCCTGCTTCACCGCTAACCACCAGTAAAAGTCCAAGTCATTCAAATCTGAAATCTCGGATGCTAAACTCCTTCATTGTTTGAAATATTCCACTAAAATATCGAACTGAGGAATTGGTGGTATGCGCAGTTGCTCCATCTTGATAGAAATAAGCAGTCAAACCTTTCATCGTCACTTAATTCGTCAACGAGTGAAGCAATAATTTTGTCAAATAATTTTTGCAATAGTAGTTGAATATCGGTCCAAGCATTCGTATTCTTGACATGAGAGAATGTAATGGCTTCTCAACAAATTCGTGAGGGTTTTCACTAGACCATATTCGGTAACTCTGGCTGCTGATACATGTATGCCTTGATAGATGAAACCAAGCTTCATCAGAAAAGAAAGTCTTATCGAGCACATTGTTTTCATTTAGATTTTCCTTGAACCAAACGCAGTACTGAATACGCTTGTCATGATCGGCATCAGTCAATTCATGTTGGCCAGAGATGCGGTACGGATATAGGCCTATGTTCTTTCTTACAGTAGGATGAGCCGCCCCGGGAGATAGACCCACTTCTTAGGATAAGCGACACATCGACTTGTTTGGGCTTCAGAAATAACAGTTTCAGGAATAATCTTTTGATCACTTAAGATTAATAGTCGATCTGAGCGTGATGGATAGTGCACCGAGTCAGCTTTTCTGAACTTACTGATTGGACTCCAATCAACATTTCGATGAGGCAAATCAGATGCAGGAAGTCTTTCTAAAAACCCCTTCTTCACTTCATTAGTATATTCCCCATTGGCACGGAAAACATTTTCGACCAAGAAGTTCGTCTCTCGCATGGACAGCACCATGCTTAGCTTCGAAATGCAACGTACTGATCTTCACCGAGTTAGCTAGCAGATGTGAAGTTAAATTCAAATTCTAAATCACGTTTAATGTCACAAGCTAGTCAATTGCGCTTCCCAAACGAGCCAGTGACTCTGTGCATGTGATAGATATCTACAATTGTAAGATTGCGACTGTTTTCTTTGGCAAAACAGGGTTAGAAGAGGTGCACAGTGAATTTATGAACGCACTGTAGATTAAATTATACTATTCTATGATATATCTTTTGCAATCACTTTTAGTGACATTTATCTATATGTTGGCATTTGTAAATTTTTATTTTTTATTTAATTGACAGAATTTAAAAGGAAGGGAAATCCGCTTCTCATTAAATTATCACAGCACAAGAGATTCTGATGAATGGAGACGATAGGCGATATTTTTGTACCAATTGTGACAATAGCCCCATTTATTAACATTCAGATCAATCAAATTTGAGAAATTCCTTACCGAGCCATTATAGATACTCTATCTGTTGATGTGGTCATCGCGCGTCTAATGAGTTTCTTTATTATTTATTCACCCTGCCAGACGACCCTCTTCTTCTTTCAGTGATAGGAGTCATTCATCATATAGTTGAGCAATGGACGGGATATCACTTTGAATGCAGCACAACAGTGAAGGTAAAAATTGGGGTTGTGCGACAGCCGCATCTGCTCATTTAGCCTTCACCCCAACAGAAAGTGCGTATTGGCGATCACTGAAACACTGCGCTGTGAACTGGTGCATAAATGAACTCCTAGGAACTCTGCATAAATAGATGAACAGCAATTGCTTGCAAAAAAATAGATACATTGGACTGCTTCTTGGTGAACAAAAGAAAAACAAAGGTTCAATAATAAAATCGCTTTCCTTCTCATCCGATGCGACAGTGTCTTGGAGCAGGGAATGATTTTTTTGTTACGTTGTATTGTCAGTGTTTAAGGGTTATATTTTGTAACAAAGAGCACGCATAATCAGCAGGAAATATGGTGAAAAAGTTTTTGCTTTATATATTCGCATTACCTTGGTTCGTTGTCGCTCAACATTATCCATGCAGAAGTGTTTGGTGGATTCCGCCATACTGTATATGGTCTTGGCGAGTGCAGTGGTTATTGCATGCCAAACATGTGTTTTGGTGTTGCCCGGTATAAAGGAACGACGACTGGATGATATTCTGAAAAGCCAAAGATATTAAAACTGATGCATGATGTTTAAAAAATCTTTCTAGATAGTTAAACAATTTTCTAATTTTAGCTACATATTCAATGATACTTAACAATAAAAAATATAAATCCTAATCATTATAGAATGAGCTACTTGCATGATGGAATTTGTTTTATAGGTTGAATATACAAATGGCAAATAGTTAAAAACAAAATTTGACATTCTTAATATACGACAATATTAACGAAATTTGACATAATTTAGGAGCTTCGTTTTTGTAGCTCAACTTTGCTATTATTATGATTTGAATAATTGAATTGTCTCTATTTTCAAATACTTTGTCTGCGAGGCGAGACTAAAATATGATCGATAGGAATTTGTACATAGGATCTATGAGAAATGGGTTGCTAAAATAAGTATCTTTTACTTAAGATGGCATGAAGCAACATTAGGTTATGTTTCACTTTTTGCTGTGACCGATTACTTGATACTGTATTATACCGTTTCTGAAAAAGAAGCAAAATGAGCAAATCAACATCATCATACGTTTCGATGAAGTTCATCTTCATTACACATGTAGTACTTCAGTATTCAAAGGTGAACAATAAATTAATAATAACCTTCTGATTCACGAGCATACTGGTACAGTTCAATAATTCATAGAAACAGAATGACTATAGCATCCACTTATTTGGTCATCATGAGATTTGCAGTTTATAATCAAATTTGCCTACAAGAGATAACATTAATCAACAATTACAATGATCACTGATTAATGATTGATCATGCATCTATTCTTACGTGGTTTGCTTGCACTATGAAGGCGTCTACGCAATTTAAATAACATATCATTTTGAAATGTGTACCTAATTTTTTTTCACGCCATAGAAATGACGGATTTCAACCAAATCAACTTCATCGAAGTTATTTCATTAGTACTCGAAACAAACGTACAGCATTGATTGTATTTCTTCCCTTGTTGTGTGACCCTGTGTACATGTCTATTAAAGTAAATCGTAGATGACTCCCGGATGTAAGACAGGATGAAAATCGTTCAAACGACAATTGAGATGAAACAAAACTGCTCAACCTTTTGCTGAATAGACTACGGATGACAGTGATATATGACTTAAATCAACGAACTTAACGGATGATGACATCTGGATGTGCGACGCATGTACTCGACTCTAGAATGTTAAGGTCAAATCCATCTATGAGATCTATTCAGATTACTGAGAATTTGACTTCATCTTTTGATCAAAAGATGATATAGTGAACACATTGGACGCATCGTCAGTTTCAAAATCTTGACATCTCAATTCCAACAAACTTAATTCAGCGAAAGTACTGCGTATACAGTATTCATTTAGTCTACCGCTACAAATTGAATGAAACCGATATATTCATAATTCAGAAGTGATTCATGTCTTCATTCCTTTTTTTACTCATGTCAAGTAGATTACCGGAAGAATCCATCCGATAATCAATTATTCAGACTTCTCTATCGTGACAAAATTATCGAATTTCAAAAGCAACATCGCTGAGTTAGACAAGTACCGTATGTATTTGATATTTGCCATAAGATGCGTGACAGTCAATAATAACTGAAATGAGATGATAAGTACCTGTAACACATCATGTACATGCGGAACGCTATAGTGCGGCTCCGCATTTGATCAATCGGTAATTCGTTTTTTCAGTCACAGACAAATGCGCACTGGACAAGTTGCTTTTGCCTAGTTAAGTCGAGTAAAAGCAATGAATTGCGTGATTGATGTCTTTATACCGTATGTTGAACGATAAAGTTTACAGTGGCGTTTCGTATGAACTGATAGGACGAGCGGGTAAATCAAGAAAATTTCAATGTGATTCGGATAGCTTTATGTAACTATGTTATCAAGACCAATTGTAAGAAAGCACGATCAAAGATGAAGATACTCTCAATAATGAACATACAATTTTCCTCAACATTTACAGACAGAAAGAATGCTTGCGTACACTTTCATCATTCGATGAATTAATCGGGAATACATTGTTAAGACAACAAGCAATACATTGTTAAGACAAGAATGTATGGCATTTAAAAATCATGAGTTCGTAATCTATCAGAAACCATAGCACACCGGTCATTAATTACCACTCCATCAAAGATTAAATTCCCAATTAAATACTTTGATCATCGAAACAGCTTTAGATCAACATCAACGCAATAGCATCAAAAATTCCAGGAAAATCGAATAGAAATCACATTTTGCTTTAACGCAACAGCAAGCAATTATAATTAAACATAAATTACCGAATAAGAATAGAAAGTTATCTGAATCCCCTGATACTTAGTGAATTCTTTCTAAGTCAGCAAAGCAGACAATTTACAAAATTTTGATAAAAATAACACCGCTTCCAATGTATACAAAATCATAATTTCGAAACTTTGCAAAATATAGAGCTTTCAAGTTTCACGACTGCGTTTACATGTAAAATGATACAATCCGTCTATCAATTGCAACATTTTTCATGATTCAAGGAATGTGTTATCGATGTGCCACGATTATACGCAAGATATAGCGCAAAATTTCACCTGGACAAGAACTATGTGAACTATGTGAAAACTTATTGTGAACTATATCTCAAAACATTTTACATAATAAATTTTATCTTTTGCTGCCATCGGTCCGGATTCATTCATCTAAGAAAAATAATAAAACAATCTTCTACGACTGTGTAGTTGAATATTCCCAAATATATTTTACATAATTCAAAAACTTCTCGCCAATTTAAATTCATTATAACAAACATAAACCAGTCAACTACTTCTCATCAATTATTGCGGAATGCTTTTCTAATGCATTAATGTTCAACAATGCTTTAAGTATCAGTAATCACATTTTTCTCTAGATGGTGTTGCAAAAAAAATTCCTCAGTTTTAAACGAAATTCAGTAAGAAATAATAAACGTAATATTGGGTTGACAGCATTGTTATGTGTTAAATTCGTCAAGCAAGTGTCAGTATGCAGCCATACTGATAAGCTTCTATTCTCATCGCGAAACAGGCCTGCAGAGATCACTAAGATAATGCAATAATTCATACCATCCTTTCTGTCATAACACATTAACCTAATAATAAGTCACATAACGATATTTAGTAATGTATAAGCAATTTATACAACATGTCAGGATTGATGAAATATGACTGCCACTTTAATGCTAGGAAATTCATGATTCATAGCGGACATTTCAATCTGCATTGCATCATCATTTTCCAAATTAAACATTGGTCCAAATAATTAAAGATTGATTGAAATTGAAATTTCACAACAAAATGATACTGCTAGCACAGAAGAGTATTACAGATCATGTACACCCACATAATGTTTTGTTGAAACTCTGTCCGAAGCATTTCATATACTACATGTAAATTTGTGCTGCTATTTTTTTCACTGAGTAATTTTAAAAGTTATCTTTGATATTACAGATAGAAGAATTTCTATTATTCTCTGTAACTGTTATCACCGAAGACAAATTCTTAACAAGCTATAAATAATAGCATTAAAACAAAAATGATAACACATGAGAGTGCTTTCGGCCAAAAATAATGATACACGTACATGTACATAAATATTTCCTGTGATGGTGATATAATTTTTGGTCTTAAGGGAGCTTCAAAATTCACTCAAAATGGATTTAAGTGGCATTTGTAGGAGAATATGATTTTGATCATTGAGATGTCGTTTATGCTATGTACATGTACTGGACAGTTATTTAATTCATGCATGCCCTTTTTCTAAGTAAACATTTTTAAACATTGCAACTTATGATTCATAATGTGGAAATGATGCAAGTCTACTGTATCTCTTTTCGTGAATCATTAGCATTTCTGCCTTTCAAATGCAACTAGGAGGCCCAATAAACTAAATTTCATATTCGCCGAATTCATAAAACATCGTTGACAGCAGATATCAAACGTTCATTGATGCTGAAACATACTAATGTGCTGATCGTTTAAAAGATTACGCTAATTTCAATGATGGAGAAACCTGTGTGAATGTACAAATATATTGCGGAAAATGCAATCCGAAGTAGCAGTCTAGGGAAACTAGCTAAGAAAGTCGAATCCGGAACAATACATAAGCAAGCTCCACTTCGTGTTTCCGAAATTTGATGCTTTTATAAAAAACACACCACCGAACATCGACCGTTAGAAGGTGGGGGTCACCAATAGGCCATGTTATACTTATTTTCCATTCATCAGTTTATCTTTGTAATTCACCTATCAGAAGAGTATTTATCGACTTATTTTTGTTCTATATAAACGACGATATACTACCTACAGGCTTCGTGAAATTGTTGACTATGATCAAACGTTGCGTTACACCAGGATTTTCCACCCTTGTTAAAATTTCCAGGGTTTTAGCTCCTGGCAAAATTTCATGTTGAACATGATGGAAGTACCAGTTTTCGAAGAGGCAAAACATGGAATGCAGCCAAAATTGGATAATTTTGCTATGAAAAAGGCAGTTTACAATGAATAATCCAACTGGACCCTCACTATTCTCTCACTATACCTCACTATTTCACTAGCCATTCCATTCATTAACAATAGGTCAGCTGATCGATCATCGAGAGCGTGCTGCACATCTTCAATACTATCAGGTTTGTTCTTTGAAATCCCAGAATTGAGTGTCTAGAATTGTCATTGATTTGATTTATCTTATTCATTTTTCTATTCACTTTCTTTATTTTGTTCTAGCATTTTTACCCTGATTTATTTGATTTATTGTCTAATTTTATCACTTAGTCACTATTTCATGTTAAATAATTTCTTCCTTCCATAACAATAGTGAATCTTGATCTCAATCTTTCAGTTATGCAGAATTATTCAATATTACGTTATCTTCTTTCGCAGTATACTTGTATGTTGCATTTGTTGTCAAAATGTGGTTCAAATAGCGGAGCTATAGAGACCCCACCGACGGGTTATTCCCTTGCTTCTGCTGTAAGATTGCATTCTATGGTGATGCCGAGATATTTTTTAATGACCCAAAAGCAGAACTAAAGCACGGTTGTCGGTGTCGACAGACAAATAAACTAAAACTGCTAAAAGACGCATTTAATACAATTTTTGGGAATAGAGGGCTTGAATCACTTATACTGTTTAAACATAAAAACATCGACGCTTTTGGCTTCCTATAATGAACAGTATATTTAATACAATGCTAGTAACATAGAAGAATGTAAATATAAAAATAAAAGAATCGACATGAAAAAGAACCATGACGTTTAGCATCGTGAGTTCAGAGCAGCCCTTACAAAATTAATATTCATGTACTGAAGTATTTGTTGAAGAATCTCATTGAATCTTTCATCTGTTTGAAAAATATGCTTCATATTCGCCCCTGTCATTGCTGCATCCGTAATCAGCATTGCAAATGTGCGTCTCGAAATGGGCTTCCTGAAGGTTGGCAGACTGTCTGCTAAATCATTAGCTGAATTTCAATGACACGGTGCGAAATGTCCCGTACGAAAATAAATGGGGTATGATCATAGCATGATTTTTTCATAGTATAATCATAGTTTGACTACAGTAGGATTTTATCACACCATGCTCATGGTATGATTACAGTAGGAGTTTTTCTTAGTATGAACTAAATATAGTCACTTTTTCATCGTGTGATCACGAACCGATTTTGATAGCATGACACTACTGTCAGATTTTTCAGTTATCAGTATCTTCTTCTGATTCATGAAATGGTTTCAGCGATCTAACATGAACAATTGAGCATCAAAATCAGCTCAAATCAAATAACTGAATTGACACTTTCAATTAGCATGAATCACGCAATTGATTGGAAATGAAAGTTCAGACGATCTCTTAATTAGTAGAAAGTAATAGTATTATAAAATACGGATTACCATCGAAGAAACGGAAATTATACTTACCTCAAAATGTCATGTCACGTGAAAAATAATACAAGCTTATTATCTCAGGCGAAAAATCAATCTGCTGAACATATTCGCTGAGCATACGAAATCATACTATGAAATGGTATGAAGTTTTCATAGTATGAAAAATTCATGCTTAATCATACTGTGATTCATACCGATTTATTTCCGTACGAGATCATGCATTAGAATTTCAACTTTGACATGTTTTATAAAGTTTTACCATGCGCAAGGGATGTTTAATTTTAAGCTTGCACACCAGGGAGATCACACATGAGTATAGGATGTGTCAAGGCAGTCTGCATATCTGAGTCTGAATAATTCCGTCATAATTGGCAGGTTTTGCAGTGTTAACAGAATTTGCCACGTTTTTTACCAGGTGTTATAACAGGGTGAGACCTGTTTATACCTCTCATACCCAAGACCTGGTGCAACCCTACTCGCAGACTGAAAAAGCACGGACGTTTGGTCATAATCAACATTTTTTCGAAGGCCATAGGTCGCATTTTTTAATCGTCGGTTTACCGTTATGTTTGCGATTTGTTTTGCAATGCTATGTTAGGTCATATATGTTTTCGTACTGCTTATATGATGGCATAGCTATTGGTTGATGATGCATAATTGAGGATCAAAAGAAGGGTCCTACACAAGCTGGTTAAATATAAAATAAAAAATCGCCAATTCTTATTTTCGAGAAATTTAGCCTAAACTTGTGAAAATTTCCTGGTTTGCAGCATTCCTTTTGATGTCCTAGTACTTCTCACCACTTTTCTGAGACTTTCATATGAGCCTAGTATTAGAGTCATGAAATTCAACGTATAGAATGAAATTTTGATAAACTGATGTCATTCTGCACTTGCACTATCGCTTTGCGAATAAGTCACAACGCGGCGTATTTGGTGTGTGTGAATAATGGTCAAAATTATGATGAAGCAAAACACGTTGTCATTTGTTCCGGATTAAACGCCATGATTTATGGACTCTATTCAAATTAACCTGTCTTTAAATATTCTTTATCTTCCAATAGTGATTGTTGGGATTGTTCTACCCATGTTTGTAAATATCGTTAATCTCCAGCTTGCAAATTAGTTCAGGTTTGCACAGAGACAAGCAGATTCCGCTGCTAGCAGTTTTCTGCGGAATTATATTTTTCAGTGATAGGTGAATGACAAGTGAAAGAGAAATATCGATTACATTCGACATACTAATTCAGTTAGATAGCAGGAACGGTAGATAGCTGGCTTTAGTAAAGAAAAAGCGTGAACAATAATAGGCGTAGAACCGGTTAACGGCCTGGAAAGTTGACATCAGATAGGTTTTTTATGGGGGAGTGAGGGTATAGCTATTGATCTACTTAAGAATGTTGCTTATGCCCAAAATAAAGCTGACTACTTGATCTCATGACATATTGGTCATCCTGATCCAGCTTGAACTGGGATGAACTTTTGTGGTCAAGAGATTACGATGACGAACTACAATTTCTCAAAATGACAAAACAGGGAGATGACTTTTCTGTAAATGGTGCTAACGTGGAACGATTGCAATATCTTTTCTAATCAAAGTCGCAAATTCACTGAAGAAAATACCCCTTCCTGTAAAGCATTAGTGCATATTATTTCTGTTGTCAGTACCGTGTTTGTCAATTATTTATCTTGTATGACATCCCTTGACTTAAAAAAACTTTTGGCAACAATCTTAATGGGCTTACAAATTATCACAGTTGCCTACATGTACGTCGAAAAAGGCCCATTAAAGATCATTTTTGAAACAGGTAAATGTGGAAAATAATTTACAAAGCGGCGGAATTCGCTTGTCTCTGGTATTGCACAGGTTAGCGGTTTGAGATGAAGAGGTTGGCTTTACATAACAGTTGATAATCAGGTCGTGAAAGAGACACACTAGGACAATGAATCACCAATGCTTTGATGAATGAATAACAGTGATCGCAAAGCATTCGAAAAGCAACCCGAAATTTTAAAACAAGCACTTGAGAACGAATTGTTAAGGACAGCATTTAACATTTATTAACTCTAAAACAATTGTTTTAACAGAAAGAACAAAACAACAAAACAAAAACTACAAGGGACACGAGCGAGAAGTAGAAACTCACAAAGTCGTTGGGTCATTCATAGCCAAGGCAAGCTCATCAGCCTCATGCTGTTGGACCACGGGTGCCTCTTCAAGGCTAGCATTGTAGGAGGCGGACATAGTTGAGGACTCAAATGGATGGAAGGCACTCAATGTGTGTACTACACTGTAAGGTACAATTTAGAGCATGACAAACTTTGAAAAATATCTAAAATCGTGCAAATATAATTTTGAACAGGCGTTCGTATGATTGTTAACTCAGAATGATAAGGATCAATAATTCTAAGCTGGTATTTAATGGATCAATTTTTATCTAAACAAGAATTAAGTGCAGTCGATGTATATATGGATGTAAGTGCTGACTAACTGAAACTAATGACAAAACCTGTGCACCACGAGGAATGACGACAAATCTATGTAACAGGATGGCCACGTTATCGAACAAATGAAAAAAATCCCGCTAAATCACACTTTTCACATTTCAATTAACATCGGAAACTCACATTTGAGCAGTTTGAGAGCAGTACTAACTAGTTAATGATTAGCAGTGATTTTTAATCATATTCTCACTGCCTCGCTAAGTCACATATCATAGAATCTCACCGCAGCCGCCACCCTAGCAGAGGGAATTTATGAAGAGAGAGGGAAAGTCGTACTGTAACCGAATGCCGCCTACAATAGAATACCTCCATCAGATAAATGATAATTCATCCTCCCATATGAACTTTGTAATCAAAATCAGCGATCAGCTACTTGATAATAAGAAAATAGACAGTCCACTGTAAAGCCAATATCTTGATTAAAATGCTCACTGTTTCATATGAAAAACTCATCAGAAACGTAGACTTCAACTGTCTACTTGACTCACTTCTAATGTAGTACAACTTAAAAGAGTTTTTGAAAAATTTCAGCATCTTCGCAGTTAATTACAATTTCAGTGTATTATGTGATCATATTGATTTTCAGTGATTTTGTTCTCACTCTACCCTGCCCCATAAAAGCAAGTTATGGGTGGGGCAGGCTTCATACAGTGACGACCCTCAGGCTTCAGTAATGAGAGCGCAACGGAGAGGAGACTCGAACCGCTAACCTTCGCTTCTGCATAAGTGTTCTGAAATATATAACTATTCAATTACTCAACGTTATAAGTCATGGCATTGTTCGTTCACGCTTGCTCCAACATGTGGACTGTGGACAGTTGGTCAGTTTGACGAAGTTCATAAAGTTCATAAAGGTTTACTTTCCAATTTTGTTTCAATTGTTCAACTAAACTCACGACAATTGTCAACAACACCGGCTGGTAAGTGACAGATACGATCAACCAAAAAAAAGTATCGAACATTTCACAGTATTCAGAAACTCCTGTGTAATTTGAAAATGATGAGATTCCAAAGTTTCCATATGCGCGGCCACCCTGATAGATATATAATTTAATTACTTGTGTTAACACTACACTGAAAACAACACACTAAAAACATGTGGATATTCATTAGGTAAGGAATGAATGTTTCAAAACATTATCTGACAAAATCTGGTTTTTGGAACCAAAGTTAACAAAAGATACGAATGTCACAATTCAAAAGGTGGGTTCAAGGAGAAAATAAATTGACATGCGTAGGACACACATTGAGTGAACTGTATCAAACAATCGATACAGGGTGCAAGACCAGGAAGATGACCGACATAATAAGTCATGCAATTAGACGTCTCATACCGAAATCGAATAAACATAAACCAAAGGAACATGAGCAATAAACACATCTTGTAATGAAATTTCAAAATGTTTGATGCTCAGAAAACAATATGAAAATGTCCATTTCTAACAATCGAATTAACAAATTACGAAAGTGAACGTGCCGTGAATGTTTGTTTCTACTTAGACATAAAAAAGAAATCCCTTTTCCCCTATCACATTAAATTTTCAAAATGTTTCAGAATCCAAACAAAACAATCTTGTCTGAAATGTATCTCACTAATGATGACCGAATGAATTATTTCGATCTACATGCAGCTCTTCCCTAAATTACATGTGACTATTATAGTAACGATCACGTGTACGTGCGAGTGCGTACCGGTATTTGAAAAACAATTGTGAGGTCATATGACAATTTCAAAGTGAGGACTAGTGTTTAATATTGCGTCCAAGTTACATGTCAGAAGAGTGATGTGATGACATTGTTGTCAAGATAGAAAGTGTGGCGATTTGGCATTTGGATGCATACTGACGGCTTTAAGAAGGAGAGAGAGAGAAAAGTACAAAATAGCCAAAAATGCATGACGATGGAGTAACTACAAAACTCAGTACGATAATGGAGCTTCTCTCCAGATTTTCATCATCTCTAACATGTTTCCATGTACAGTTATGTTATCTAAACGACATGCATGGCATTTGTGTGGTAATTTCCAAGAACCTGCATACAATTAAGCCATTTCAGCAACACTTAGTAGAATATGCATGAAGACGAGTTGATAATTACTTACCAAGTACGGATTAATTGAAACAGCCTTTTACATGTGAAAGCATTCCTAGATTCAACAAATTGGCGGTTTGGTCTTTCCTCACCTTCAGAAGAAGTTGAATATTCATATGAAGCGAATCTCATGTTGATAAATTTTGTGGTATCTTTATAATTATTTATTTCTTTCATTTCAAAACATTTTCTTTTCTCAAAAAATCCGACAGATTGGAATATCCAACTTATTGTGTAGCAGTCGCTCTTTTTCATTTACCAAAAATATTAAGCCAGTAATTCAGGAAGAAGAAGAAAGTCATTAATTTGAAAAGGTAATGAAAAATTATTAATATGAATAAAATTAAACTGAAGACAGACAAAATTAGAAATCTACAAATATGTGCATACTGGTACTACTGATTGAAAGAAAGATAGTAAACAGCAAGTTTCAGATTAATTGATGATGGAATTAAATCACTATATATAAATACATATAATTCATTTGAGGGCTAATTGTATCTCGAAATAAAAAATCAAGATCTCGTATATCAGAAGATAAACCTCTTATACCATGATTTAAAACTTGTCATGCTTTAGATCTCTGAAATTGCTCAATGACACCGGATTGTCTTCGCTCTTATTAAGCATGATTAAGTCTAACACAGAAGAGCAAAACTAAGTGCAAGTGCTTATTAAATTTCGCTAAATGACAATAGATATCATTCAGTTTTTCACATGCGGACTTAGTTAGTTGTCTTTGCAATCATAAACAGGATAATATCTCCAACAACGCGCTATCCTTGAGAAATATTTGGTACTAGAACAACATGCGCTACTATCGTTGCGCTACTATGACAACTCATTATAAAAGATAACTCTTCTTCAATAAATAGTACTATTTTCTTTCGTTCACTACAAACTAGACTATCACTGCGCACAAATTTCATCTGAGTTTAAACTGACATGATTATATCATCAATCGTGTGAACAGATAGATCAATTTAGCTCTCTGATTGGTTACAAAACCGCTTGTTCAGTTATAGCGATGCCATGATGACTTGGTAAACTACAAAAAAATATTAGATTTAAAAAAAGAAATACTTGATGGCGTTTCACTACTGAAGGAAAATCATCAGTAAACCGAACGGAAGTTGTCATTTTTAGAAATGCGAAGCTCATAACGACCGAGTTGCCAGAAATTGTTGTTGTTTCTGATAGAGCAATTATCAGTGAAAAATATAATGGCTGATAATCAATAATGAAAGCAAATTGTCGAAAAGAATCGATTAAAGCGAATTGTCGAAACTAACCTTTCTTTCTTTTTTCCTCGAATATGCGATAACATAAATGCAGAATCCGGTGCATATGTTGATTTAAAGAAAGTGTGTATTTCCCGCTGATGGTAATTTGAATCAACAATATCATATTTACAATGTCTTTTAGTACTTCGACAAGTCATGATGTCGTATCACAATATCATGAAGTAAGATGTATTCTAATGGAGCGCAACATTATACTTTCTGACTTTTTTATCTTAAATATTCTAATGTCTTCCCTATCAGTACATTATGAAGTACACAATAATAATACAATCTTTATTGACGATCCACAACTGCAATTGGACGCATAAAAGCATCAAGATCGAAAGTTAAATTGACAAAATGGCATGAAATGAAAAGTACAGAATGAAAGAGCGGAAGAATCGCATTTAATGTGCGGTACTCTTTAAGAAGTTGATGAAGACTGTGTGTGTGTGACCAAAAGTGGAACGCTGCTCAGTCCACTGGGCAGGCGACTACAAGGACAATCACGGAGACGATGGCTGCATCAACTGACCGAGGACTTGAAGAAGGACCGAAGTTCAGTTCCTGTTTTATCTATTACGATGCAAATTCAATTCAACGTAGCAAAGTGCGTCAAGGTAACAAAGTTAAAAAAAAAACAAGCTAATGACTAGTTACTTTTCAATAGGTACAAAGTATGATTTAAAAGAAAATTTTTATATCCTAAAATGTCTAAAAATTTTAAAAATACTAGAAGGACAAACAACGCTTCAAGACATACATTGAATCTCTTCATGCAGAGAGCAAATAGGAAGAAATCTGAATTTACAGAAGGAAACTTGGTTGTTTTTGATTCCCACTTACAATAGCAGGAACTTCACTGTATATTCATATCCAAGCAACAAACAGCATCACTATTTATATATTTGTGACACTTTACACGGACGAAGTTGGCTTGAAAATGGCAACTCAATGACGGAAAACTGTCTCACCAAATTCCCCAAAACGCTTATTATTTCTTGAAATATTATTGCTTAACTCTAATGCTAACTTAGCGTAAATGCAATTATGTAATGACGTTGATGAACATGGCACACATGGAACGTTTCCTATGTACACAGCACCGACAACTTAGCAGCAAGGTATGTTCCAAAATTTATGTTCTGACAAACCACCAAAAATCAATTTAATCCTTTCCGTTAATCAATGAATGGAATGAAAGATTGATCGCTCGTAAGCACGTATAAATTAGCTGCGCGACGAGTGGAGTGCCGTTTCAATTGTTTTTCCGCTGCAGTAATTCATGTTTCACGCATCAGCATGCTTGACTCACGTAATAGACTTTGATTTAAGATAGTTGAAATCAGCTAGATAAAGCGCCAGTCTTGATAAGGTAAACCGATACATAACTACTCCAGCTGGCGTTTTTTTTTACAAAAGTGGCAGGCGTGATTCACAAATTCGCTGATTGAAATCATGACTGTTAGATGAAGTGACACATTGCATTTCGGATATCGGAAAATGAATATTACAGAGCTGATCTAAAACGGATAAAAAAACGATATAAAGAGATGATATAAAAACGGACAACCTAAATTTCACTGAAATTCAATCGATTCTCATGTCTTCCAATCGCGTCACACATCAAAGTGCCATACATCATTCAGCAGCTTTAAAATGTGTTATATGATAGACTTATATCGGATAACCGATTTGTATTTGTGGCATTATTGTATTTGTTGAGCAGTGCTCAAAACATGCAAATCGCTCAATTTACAAATCGCAATTTTTGAAAAGGAAGACATGTGAGCATGATAATGAATCAGGCTTGGAGAGAACGAGCATTTTCTGAGCTCTCTTTTGACACACTGGTCATCAAAATCGGTGAACTAATAGAAAAATAGTGATTTCGTTAAGTTATCACAAAATCATGACCTTTTTGGTAGAAAATGTTATGTTCTCACTTTTACATTAAAAATGTTGGTGTTTGGTATCTTCAGAATCCTTGCGATGTAACGAGTATGAATATGCATGTTACATTTAGTTAAGTTCAATAGTTCCTTTTCAAACTTCTTCAATATTTTTCTCATTTCTCCAAAAGTTAACAAACACCATTTAAGGTGAACGAAGGTTCAAAACAAGACAATTGGCGAAGGCATGTCTTTGTTCTCTCATAGCAGCTGCCGATTGTTTACCTCCATTGTTTGTGCACATTTGCGGGAATGAGAAAAAATATTGAACTTATATGAACGTAACTTGCATATTCATACTCTTTACATCGCAAGGATTCTGAAGATACCAAACACCAACATTTCTAATGCAAAAGTGAGATCATAACATTTTCTACCAAAAAGGTCATGATTTTGTGATAACTTCATGAAATCACTATTTTTCTATTAGTTCACCGATTTTGATGACCAGTGTGTCAAAAGAGAGCTCAGAAAATGCTCGTTCTCTCCAAGCCTGATTCATTATCATGCTCACATGTCTTGCTTTTCAAAAATTGCGATTTGTAAATTGAGCGATTTTCATATTTTGAGCACTGCTTAACAAATACAATAACACGTTGATGTGTGACGCGATTGGAAGACATGAGAATCGATTGAATTTCAATGAACCTTAGGTGATCCATTTTTATGATCAGCTCTGTAATTATATATAGTTTCACAAAAAATGATGAATAGGCTAAGGGGTAAGTGAGTAGAAACTGTTGTTTGATATACGTCTAGCAAGTGTGAGTCATCATAGCACACAAAACAACACGAATGAAAACATGATTTTAGCAGCTATGTTCAAAATGAGATTACAAATGCTCAAGGGGCGTCGAAGAACAGTTAAAAAGAGTTAAAAACAGTTAAAAATCCTCATGAAATGGTCGCCATGTATCTTCACGAGGGAGCGCTGGAGCATGAGGAAGACACCTGAGAGACTGATGAGGACAAGTTTGAGGTAGATAGGTACTTCATGAGGGCGTTTTTTCAGAATGGAGAGGGGCTACCACTCTAAGGCAAATGTTTTAACCATTAGAAAATAACTTACAGGAAAAATGGGAAACTGAAAAAATGGAGGGATCGAAGGAATTCCTTCAAATGAAGGAACTCATCTCCGTCAATGATCTATGGAGGTGTTAAGTCGCATTACTCGAGCTTATTACTTTTCTGATCACATTGTCCACAAATTAAAGGACGCAAAAACAACTTTTGGAGATCTATTTAGTTATGATTGAATAGCAGCAATCGTAAGAGAACAATGAACTGAATGAATTGAATGGACGATGGTCAGATGATTTGGATTCAATAAATCGATAAAATAAAAACCCAAACTGCTTATTAAAAACATCACAACTTGAGTGCAAAGGAAAAAAGTAGATATTATTAACTGAAGGACTCAACTTTAGTTATGGATACAGCAACCATTCAAAGAACATGTACAAAAGGGCAAATGCGACCTATGTTTAATGGTTATAACTGTTGAAATTAGATTCCAAATTTACTGTTGCGAAGTTGCTTTTCGGTTAAAAAAAGGATTGCAAAGAAGCATGTTGTCTGACACTTGGAATCTTAAACGAGGACACTAATTGATAAGTTCCTGTTGGCCATCATCAATTATGATGCCCATATTAAAGAAATACGATTTGTCGAACAATTTAATTGTTTGGCATTTTTTAACTTGGAAAAGCGATCAAACTTACTACATAATATTCGTAAACTAATTCAAGTCAACAGGAACTCCTACTTTGTTGAAGTTTCTAATGCAGCAAGATTAGCGCAAATATTAGGGATTATAAACAGGCCATTTCTTCCATGGAAGCTGAGTTACAGAAACTATATAAGCTGCACAATGCACGTGTTACAACGTGAAAATATAACTAAGTTGGCAGTGCAAAATATGAAGAAAGAAAGTTAAGCTTTCTAAGACATACCATTCACATAATTTCACCCGAAAGAGTTAATCACTAAATTTAAAAAACTCGGAAATAAATCATGAAAGATTAGAATTCCTAATCCGGAATTCTGGGTAATTCAAAAAACTATGTAATGATGTAATGATATCAGTAACACTCGTCATATATATACTTATGATGTTGCTGTCATCTAAACAAACCTTGATGAACCTGAATGATCAAGCTCGATATTTCAAGATAATTTTAATTTAGTATATTACACTGGTCTGCTCACAACAGATGTAGAATACCACTCAAAGGATTCTGCTCAATAAGAGGGCATTGTCTTCAAAAATATTCAATCAGATAGGACCTCAATTCGTTCTCTGCTCAAAGACATATCTCTCGGCTTCGCTTCGTGTTATACTTTAGAATGTTCTGGCTGCAAAACTGCAATGTAGCATTATACTATGGATTTTAGGGATAGAAAATAAATGTAGGAGACCAACGAGACTGCGTGAGCAGCCGAGATGTTACTTTTGAGAATTCTTCTAAATAGTAATGCCTGGTTATAATGATGAAATGAGAGCCAAAGCTGTAATATATGCTATTAACTAAATAGTTTATAGCATATTGTGTGAATAATAAAAGGAGAATATAATATTATATTCTTATTTTTTTATTCACGCAACATTTCGGCTATCATAGCCAGCTTCAGGGGAGCATAAGGTATCTTTTTACTCTTACCAATACTACTAGTCAGGTCAATTTCTATTGACTATTGGCAATTGTAGCCCCGTACTACCTGCCGCATATCATTTTCATCATCATCATTCATCTTCATACTTCATTGATGTCAATCACTTTGCCTATCCTTTCTTTCCAGACCCTGCTCCAGTTATTTTAAATTATTTTTTATGTTTGAATTTCCTACATATAATTACTAAACCTATAATGAATTCCATTTTTACCTGAAGATGGTTTGTTGAAGGTGAACAAAAAATTTTGAATTTAATTATAATAGTTGCTTAACATCAAAGCATTCCTTATTCTTTCCAACATAATTTCATTCGTTTATTTCATACTCGAACTCCTATAACGTTTGAACCAGAATTCCGATCTATTGAATTTTTGAGATTCAAATGCCTCAGGGTAAGGGCAGCAATTCGTCACGATAAACCATAGACAAAATCTTAGTCGCTCACTGGAATTGATTTGAAGATGGTTGTGTCGTACATGCACATAAGAAAAAGAGTGGTTCCAAAATTCAAATTTATCCTTGAGGAACTTCTGCATTGACAAATTTGGTGAACCGCAAGATCTGAGCTTCATAAGAAGTCCCTGATGGCCAGACTTAGCGCCTTAGATATATCCAAGACAACTGATCTCGTCTCTCTTCACCTGTCAAGTGACTCACTTTCAAACACTATAAAATATCTACAGTTGATTGAGTGCCTCAAGGTGTGCTGTGCTTCAGACAACAAGTTCTAAGTTTCAGGAGTCAACAGTCATCACTGCTTCAAATATTGGAAGAAGGCTAATAGGATGGAAAACAATATGGAAATTATCTCGTAGAAAAATTATTCCTGTTAATAGTCAAGTGCATCACTCCAGGCTCAGCAGATTCACTTTCTAGAAATATGAATTAAAACTCACAAAAAACAACTGTCTCAATCAGGACTTGAACCAACAATACCTGACTAGGGTGGGGGTGGGAGTTAAGGGCAGCCAAATAATCGGCTTCTCCCTTATTGGAAGTGATGTCCACCACAACCACAACCACGGAAGGCACAAATGATTAGTTCTAACGTTCCTTTTGCGCTTTTAGGAAGCTGAAACACCAACACCTTTACTGCGGACAAGTGAATGTTCATTCCAGTGATTACTCCCGGTTGCTGTATCATTAGGTTTAATGGTTAAATATCAGTATTGGTTCAATATGGATATATAAAATCAAAATCACAAGTGGCAAATATGAAGTTTGAAATTATCGCCAATTTGCTGAGACATACCATAATCACACTACAGTGGTTGATACATATAGATGATTCTATACGGAGTTGGTGTAGTTAGTAGCCCGTATTTATGTAGCAACTACAGCACGATCATAATAATAATAATACATGGAGATCGATAAATTCTTCATTCTTACCGTTTTGGGTCGAATACAATCAGTGAAAACTTCTTATCGCGATAGAAGAAATTTTCTATTCTCTCCCACGAAAATGTCTACAAGAGCAAACAGCAACATAATAGAAGCTGAAATCGATTTCATCTTTACCTTCATCGGTTTTAATGTGCATCTCAGTGATTAAAATCATAGCAAACACCTGCATGGATCGCTTGTAAATGCAAAAGCGAAATCAAGTAGCGACGCATGAATATTATCTAATTATTCAAAAAAATCGCACTTTAAAGTACGTCAATGTTAACAATGCGATTTACAAGAAACAATCAGTGAATAGTTGCTAAACTGTTCATTTAATTCGGAAATGCTTATAGTTAAAAATACATACAATGCGCAGTGCATGTTTTGCAGAGCATGAAAAATAGGACACATCGTCATTTAAGCTATTTCTTTTTACGATGTATTTACACTGACAAACCATTGGATGGTGTTCTCAATAGCTTTACTACAAAAGCTACCACAACAACTGAAATCTTCAATTTTGTTGAAGTATTATGTGCATGTGATGTTACTATACACATGTGCCATCATGAACATGTTTACTGAAAACTTACCTCTCTGGGAGTCCGCTTGTCGTTGTGATCATAAATGCTTATACCCACATTCCCTATTCCAAGCCACCATGGAATACCGGAGGATGATTTCACTTCGAAAAAATGAACACCGTACGAAGGCAGTCGCTGAATCATTTCCAAATATCTAAAAAGATAATGAAAATAAATGCATTATTGTAATTAGATTATTATGGAATAACATTTAAAGCAATGACGATTATAGTTTGCGTTCACAAAATTGCTTGAATAAATGGTATTTTGTGCTATCCGCGATTCGGAGTGAAAAATATCTCCCGACAGACGGATAGGAACGATTTCGGCTCGTGAATTCAGAAGTATTACTTTAGAAAAAAATTATGTAAGTAGAATACTTTATTAACATTGCATTTCCAAAAGCAGCAGTTGCTGATTGTCAGTGACACAATACTGAGAGGAAATGTAAGCAGTGTATTAAGATATTACTTAACAAATATCCGAGAAATTTGCGTATTGAATTTACACCGGAAATGGCTGCTGCAAAGCAAATAGGGGAGTTATGTTGATCTTGAGGGATGCGAACTTGGCATGCTGAGGATTCCTGATATTGGATAAAATAGCGGCTATTTTCCCACTGAGGATTGTCACCTCATTTGCCGAATTCAGAACATATAAAGAAATCTAATTTTGACTGAGAGATCGCATCAAAAATGAACATTTGCTTCGAATAAACATCTAATGATTTGCTATAGGCATATATATGGAATGAAGCGTCTATTTTCGAAGATGTGCAAATCATAGAGAATGCGTTGAGTGCCAAATCATAATTCAATCAAATTTAGTTGAAATAGGGTTTTACGAAACTATAGCAAATCGTACAAACATGACTAACTGTTTTGTCTTTATCAATCAGTAAATTTAGCACTGCAGAGATAAGATATACATGTAGACTACTTTAGGGAGGACAAACATGACTGAGGTTACAATAACAGCATATGAAATCATAGTAATATAATTATCTTCCAAAATCCATCACTAGCTGGAAATGTCACGTGACTATCAGAAATGTATCATTATGTCGTAGAGCTTGAGCTCTGTTCCCTTTTCTTTCGAGACAAGTTCGAAAATAGAGTGATTGTTCGGCAAAGGAGATGCGTGCCTTAGAGCAGTCTTAATTACTTCTTTTCATCGTTGATGCGTATTACGAGGTTCGAACGGATGAAAATATATGAAAGGCAACGTCATTCGAATGCTATTCTGAATCGGCACCTTACATAGGGATTTGATGAATTCTCAAGATGAATGCGTCTAATTGCATATCTAACTAAGTCCCAAAATGAAATGCTATGACTTTAGATCATTGAAAATTCATCGCACTCGTAAGATATCTATTGAGCCAAACCTTCAAAGACATGCTCAGGGTGATGGCAAATAAGAGTGATAGACAATTATCTGTCAAACGACGAATGTAATGAGAAATTTGAACATTGAAAAACTAAGAAAGCTTCATTGTAACTTCTTTATACTGCTAGATGTTATAACAGTCTCATAAATGCACTAATTGATGTCAAATATATGCTGTGAATAATCATGCGATAACTCCAGCCTTTTTGATTTTCAAACATCGGGAAAGTGAGCAATAGACTCCTGGCCGTTCAATTTTCCATATTTTTGGACGAATCTCAAGACAAAAGAAAATCCTTCCTGGATTTCAGGATTTTTCCGAACGAATCTCGTGCATCATTTTCCGTGCTTTTATTTGTTTCTTACTGAAGTCTCTAGGTTTCATGGAACAAATCAAATATGTCAAATCAATAAACAAAATATATAAGAACGATGTTCTAACATTCTGCGGGTAATTAACAAAGTACATTTTAGGAACACATTCAGCACAGTTGCAATAAATCATGCTCATTTGTACATTGGAATCAATGTGAACAGGGCATAACAGGTCCTCAAAAATGAGTCATGGAATGTTGATCCTTTACGAGGCTGGCATTCAAAAACGGTCAATCAGCATAAGGTCCATATCACAGTTTGAATTACACCACCAGATAAAATCGATTTTTG
The DNA here is from genome assembly GCA_907163375.1 of Prostheceraeus crozeri. Lineage (NCBI taxonomy): Eukaryota > Metazoa > Platyhelminthes > Polycladida > Euryleptidae > Prostheceraeus > Prostheceraeus crozeri. The sequence goes on along the minus strand of CAJQUW010006427.1, from coordinate 143,670 downwards.
ATGATCACCTAAAACCTTTTGGAATAGGTCAAAGGAGTCATGAAAATCAGAGACTACAGAATGCAATGCACTGCTCGGTTTCAGAATATCAGTATCAAAGCTGCATTCATTTGAGAAGATCAATGCCGAATCAGGACAATACAAATGCACCATTTTCAGGATGACGAGGAAAGCGAAGGTGTTGTGAGAAGAGCGAGCAGTCAGTTCAAGCACGTTGCAGGAAACAATCGACGCGTGACTAGTTCTACCACGGTAGTCACTGACCGTATAATATTAATAGCAGAGCATTTCGACTGGGTCGTCAGATAGAATGGCGCCACAATCAAGTAGATAAGCAAAGTTCGTCGGTTCTTCATGGTGAATTGAGAATGTCATCCTATCCGATGATATCGGTAAGGCATGTGAAAGTTAATAATAACGTCTCTCAACTTAAGATGTAATTTAGTTCAAGGTAATAGTAATAGCAGCAATAAAAGGAAATTTAATGATGTGATATTTATTTATCATTTAATGGAATCTTTTTCTTCATGTCATAGTTTGGTACTGCCCCTAACTTTATCGCTCAAAGTTTTAAGAGAATTAAAATGTTCCATTATTAAAATGACATCCTTAAGTCAGTCGTCGTTTTCTTGTGCATTTGTATCCGGATTTTCCCTTACTAAATAAATCACGGCGTGATGAAAATTATGTTGATTTTCAAACTTGATTACCTCCTGTGGCATGATTGCTTTCCTGCAGTGCTAAAATTGTCGATACATTTTCACTGTAGAACGGGTATCAAACGTAAGTCAATTTTCCTGAAGACACGGTCAGCAAAGCTCTGGTAAGCGGCAAGAAAAGTAGTTTTCGGAATACCAAAAATCGGTTATATGATTTCATATACATAAGTTTCTATTTTTCAGCTAATGAGCAATTTAAACAATTTCACAGGAATGTTTGTGTTTCAATGTTTACAAATTAGAATTTAGAAATAACCAGTAGTTGTATCAGTGTACTTTTATAACTCTCTAATGCATTGTGCTCTTCCTCTACCATAGCAGGATAGTTGAATAAGCTATGGAAGATGTCCCTTGAAAGTGTAGTGAAGATAAAGAACCCATCAGCCTTGTTGGTCAGTCACTATCAGACAAATCATTGATGTGCTTTGTATTCAACTTAGAGATCCACCAGTAATTTACGATGTAATAGACACTCGTGTTTGTCTATCCGTAGCATAAGCATTCGCATTAACTTTACTGCAATGGTGTATTAGATCGTCGATAATTTACTAAATTTCATTTTTAATCGTTGATGATATTGTGACATTTCCTTAACGACTTCAAAACCTGTAACTAATTGTAATTTGCATCAAAATAAAACCCCATACAACACTCGTCTGAACTTACTGGTCGTGTTGAAAAGCCCTATATATGTAACACATTTTAGAGAATAAATAAAGTGCCTCAGTCGCTTTTTTATCACTAATAACCGATTTGAACATTTCCCAAATACGGTATTGCAGGAAGGATCCAATATTGCAACCATTAACTGTGAGGCATAGGTTACCGCTTACATTCCAATAGATAACTATCTCGTCGAAGAAAAATGATTCACACATGAACGAGCATGAAAAGTAATAACAGAAAACAATTCATTCACCGAGGCTTTATTGAACGTTTAATGAAATCGTTCCATTTCAAATGAAATGTTAATGTCACAAACAAATTTATTCAACCAGTTTACATCTGCTTTTTCCGTTCAAGCAGCATCTTTACGGTTCATTATGTAGCACTGTCGCGATGTTAAATACTAATTTCGGTCTCATTCCACGGATGTATGATATTGATGTCGTTCAACTTATCTTCTACGCAACACCCGGCAGAAAAAAATTCAATGCGTTCTTCACAACGTTGAAAGTTTTGAAAGCCTTAAATTACCTTAGATGCACTCCGCACGGCAAAGTATTCTTCAATAACGAGTGAACTGATATTACCTTACACTTTCTAGAGGCTTTAATATACACAACAGAACGGAAAACTGTCTCGATAAACTATGCATTACACTTGAACTTAACAATCATGTAGTCAATGATAATAAATGTTGAGTAATTATAAATCATGTACAGTGCACGAAAAACAAAAAAGTCACGAAGTAACAGAATTTAACCTAATTTTAAAAACTGATTGTCCAATGTTTTTATTCATTAGAGCATTGCATAGTTGGTACAAAAGCACCTCATGACGCTGAGTGTCTTCAAAATCGTAGACAAAAATCCCTTTCATGATTCTAACCCAGAAAAAATCTTTTGTAGTTATGAGTGAAATCCTCAAAGTGGTAATATATTCAGATTTTCCATGTTACATTTTGAAAAGTTGAATTTTTTTTTCATGTATCATCAAAAGTTTGATCAAAAACTTTCGGAAGTAGAACCTACACTCAGATAAACCCAAGTGCTAGAAATGCATTACTTAGGTTTTCATAAAATGACGTTATGAATGCACACATAACCCAGATTTTATGTCATTCAAATATACTCGTACATCTACTACGCTTATGCGTATCTAAAGCTTTCATAACAAGGTTCACCAACCATTGATCTAGATACTTTATAATTAAGAAAAACGTTTTCCCCAACAAAATCTCATATTGGAGAACTCTCCACTACGTCTTTCAACTATAGCGCTTCTTTTTATAGGGTCTGTTAGATAGAACTGTTTAATGGATTGAAAAATAAGTACCTGAAGGTTCACAAATATAAATTTCAATGTCTTCGTCTTTAATTTGCAGAACTAAGATCACTGATGCAATATGCATAGCTTTCGCATTCGCACATGAACACTGATCTTCACTTAGTCACTGAATGAAGCGGTGGGTATGTGCGAATTACTCAAAAGCATTGGTCGTTGGTCGCAGAAGTCTTCATTAGAGGTCAGTTGCGCATCTGTTCAGACCTCTCCCGAAGTAGCCATCTCAAGCTGAGGACACTGATTGCATCCATCATGTGATAAGTGATAGCATCCTCGTATTGTTAGGAAGCTTAAATAAGTCAACTTTTTTTACTTGATTCATTTTATTCCTTTTGATTTCGGAACCTTCACATTTTCTGGAGCGTGAATATCGAATTTGTGATAAATGGTGTTTGCATGCTTGGTGACATGAAACCAATCCAAGACCTCAGATCACAAGCGTCACATATTCACGTGTGTTAGTTAGCTCTATGCGGTGGCTGTAGATGCCCCACAGTCATCATGGGTCGTTATGCTATCCCCCTGATACCAGACAGGTTCACCAGATCATCAGTGAAGACAGCAATATTTCCTGGTCTACTGTTGTCGGCAAGGAGGGTATTTATCTCTAGATTGACTGCGTTGTTAGGGCAATTTCGATATACCCTTTACGTTGCATGCAGCGACGTAGGTGCAGCCTGTAAAATCTACAGAAATTTTAATCCATGAAGAGTTTGTATATCATCGATGTTAAAGCAGTCGCTGAGAGTGGCTTGGCCTCAATCATTATTATGTTCCTTTTGGCGCATTCTAGATTGTTAGGGAAACCGTTAGCTTATCTTTGAGTAGGTGCAATCCATCCATCAATTTGTTGATCCACCTGTTGATGGACGAAGAAAGGTTTTTGTTGGGGCAATTTGTGTCGCTCTACCATTGACAGAAAATTCAGTATATGGCACGATGCTTTAGGTGTTTTATTGTTGTAAATCCAAGAATTACCATCCTTCCTATATTCAGGGAGTTTCAAGATGTTCTAAATCTTAGACACGTCCTCGTAGTCTTCTCTTCGGGAAACATACCCGAGCCAACGCAATCTGCTTCGGCAGATGACTTTGAAACTGCATTTGAAACTAAAAACATCTTACATACGTTATTTTAATGATGCATATGCTAGTAAATTAATTGTACTCAAAAATCGTTATTTAGAGTCAATGATCATCATTATCCATGGACTTACTCAAGAGTAGCATCACCCTTTGACATCCCAACCATGGTTTGGTAGTGGTCGACGACTTTACCCTCACTGAAATAAGAAACGATAAGTGATTAATGCAATTATATGATTTGAATCATTGACGGTGAATTGTACTGATGTAATGGTATCTTTTAACGATATAAAAACAGAGCGACTACGGAAAAGTAATTGAAAGATCATTTGATGGAACATCTAAAGAAGCGGATTTCGTCGACCTTTGTCAGAGATAACATTCAAAACATTAAATTATGCGGAAAATTGATTTCAAATTTCAAATACATAATGCAGCAAGTTAATGCAATATGTCAAAATATATTTTAACTTATCCTCGTTAACAGCGACACTTCATGATTTTCAATATTTGAATGACACTTCTGAATGAAAATTTGATATCATTGTTCAGAATACTGCTTCATTTGAATAGGTCTATAACAAACATCCGACAGGACATAAAATCTATCTTGAATGTGAAAACTTCTAATCTTCTCCTTGTGACTGAATGACAGGAACAGTAACAGAATTTTCACCCCTGGCATGATGTCATAAATGAAAAAGCCAGGGATTACTCAGTGAAAAGTGGATTAGCGCAAAATTCCTTTGCTGATGATTATCAGGAGGTTATGTACATATCCTAATAATGCCTGTTTCCATCAACATCGTTTGTCTGAAGGAACAGGCGTTGCATAATATGGAGGAAAATTTTATTCAACAAACGACTAGAAACTGTATCTCAATCTAAACCTGAAGTGGGGGGGGGAGGAAGGGTCTCCTAGAGCCCCGATACATTTTTTGATGTTGCTTTGTAACTATAATAGCTACGACTCTAATCTTTTGCAACTCTTAGTTTCTATGTATTTCTGATAACCAATTCAAAGTTTGGCCAATGGGAACATCAGAAAATTTACATTTATTTAAGTTTTGCGTTCGATAACAAAGCTCACTATAGAATTATAAGCATTATTGTCAGTTTTATGTTGCACATAGTGGATTCCATGTATAAGAAAGACTTCAGTTTTTATGCATTTGTTCATGTGGATGTGCAGCAACTGCATTTCCCTCAATTAACAACAATGAAATTAAATAAACGATAGATCAAATTGCCATGCAAAAGATGTGCGGCTGGTAGGATTCGAACCTACGACCAAGGTTAACTAGACCTGCGCTCTAACCAACTGAGCTACGAGCCACTTACGCGACTCTGTCAATTGGCAGGATCAAACCCTCACCACCACACATCAGTTGTCAAGGTAATAATAATCAATGAATAAATAACACGTCACAATTGTGACCGCCGACATTAAGGCATGACTGATATAGCAGCAGACTACTACTCACAACTTACATGAAATGCAATCAAAAATGTCTGGGAATAGAGGGCTTGAATCACTTATACTGTTCATTATAGGAAGCCAAAAGCGTCGATGTATGCTTGTTACTGTATTCTTTTTTCAAAGAGATTACTAGGCCTTTCGGGTGTCGCAGACGGCCATCGTCAGGCAATTGAATGTAACTGCAGTGTCGTACACGCGCAGTACATGATTAACATTCGATCATATCACGCCATTCAACAGAGACAAATAAAATAAATCATTAGTAGAAAATAACAAAATAAGACACTACCTCTTAAGACATCAAACTAGTAGTAAGAAAATAAGTTAAAAGAAACGAAGGAAAGACAGAATCATTTACTGCACACATTCCCGACATGAAACTTAGTCTTGTTGGACGAATTGAAAGTTTGAGACCACAACGATTCCTTGATGATCCGCTTCCTCCAAACTACCTCTCTGTCAACTATCTCCATCATAGTGAGATCCACATTGTGATGGTCTTCATGCACATGTCTCGCAATCTCAGACCTGTCAACGTCTATTTGTTTCACTGCTCGAAGATGTCCTTTCTTGCGCTCCCCCGTCGTGCGACCAGATTCTCCGACGTAGGACTAGGAGCAGTCTGGCTGTGAGCAGGGTACCCTGTAAACTACACCAAGCTCCAATCCGCGAGTCGGTCTCTTCTTCACCAAAAGCTGTTGAAGTGTTTGTGGGTTTCATACCGACGTGGATGCCAGCTGTCTTCAGAATACCTTGTATCTTCTCTGACAGACAAGGAACATAAGGAATCGAGCCTTTTGATGGTTTTGCTTTCAACTTCAATCGTCTCTTCCTTAGCTTCTTGAGACCACCAAGCTAAGGAAGGGTACCCTGCTCACAGCCAGACTGCTCCTGGTCCTACGTCGGAGAATCTGGTCGCACGATGGAGGAGCGCAAGAAAGAACATCTTCGAGCAGTGAAACAAATAGACGTTGACAGGTCTGAGATTGCGAGACATGTGCATGAAGACCATCACAATGTGGATCTCACTATGATGGAGATAGTTGACAGAGAGGTAGTTTGGAGGAAGCGGATCATCAAGGAATCGTTGTGGTCTCAAACTTTCAATTCGTCCAACAAGACTAAGTTTCATGTCGGGAATGTGTGCAGTAAATGATTCTGTCTTTCCTTCGTTTCTTTTAACTTATTTTCTTACTACTAGTTTGATGTCTTAAGAGGTAGTGTCTTATTTTGTTATTTTCTACTAATGATTTATTTTATTTGTCTCTGTTGAATGGCGTGATATGATCGAATGTTAATCATGTACTGCGCGTGTACGACACTGCAGTTACATTCAATTGCCTGACGATGGCCGTCTGCGACGCCCGAAAGGCCTAGTAATCTCTTTGAAAAAAGAATACAGTAACAAGCATACATCGACGCTTTTGGCTTCCTATAATGAACAGTATATTCAAAAATGTCTAAAAATTTGTCAATTTGCCAAATCCTTTCGGCTGATTTGTAAATTTTTTTTCCTTCACATGTTACCATGATGTTTATACACTTAGCACAATTGAAAACGCACCACCTGTCAAATCCGTCAAATTGATCGCTATACACGATTGATAAAGAATGGAGGACGCATTCTAACCGATATAGATATCTGTGCTACGGCCCGACGGCGGTCAGGGGTCTAATGACATGATTGACAGCTAATGTAAATGAATAGGACAAACTTTTAGTGATTAAGAGAAGAAATTATTAAACATAACATGTAAATGAAAAGGACAAACTTTTAGTGATTAAGAAAAGTAATTATTAAACATAACATCTATACTTGTACAAGTTAATAGCGGGTACAACCTCCGCGAGCAGTCAATAAGGCACTGATTCGTCGCGGCATTCTGAGGACGAGTTGTCTCAGAAAATTTTGAGGAATTTGTTGCCAAACTGCAACCACTGTCTCTTGTAATTCACGCAGTGTTTGCGGAGGCGGGTCCCGCTGCTGAAGGCGCTTCAGATAATCCCACACGTGCTCGATCGGGTTCATGTCCGGCGACCCTGATGGCTAGCGAAGAGTCCGTATCCCTAAGTTTTCCTTCAGCTGCGTCACATTGTATGCACGATGCGAAGGTGCGTTATCATCTTGCAGGATCCAGTTGGCCACGTCTCCGAATGTTCGAGTCGCAAATGGCAGAAGATGCGTTTGCAGCAGTTCAGCATAACGCTCACCAGTCACGTTCGTGTTGAGCACTACCAGCTCGGTCTTGCCCGTCAGGGTGATGCCTGCCCACACGTGAACGGATGGCCCCTGTTGCTGATGAGTAGGCTGGACGTGTTGCTGCAGCATCTCTTGGCGTGGCACACGCCAAACACGAATGCGGCCATCATTGCGGAACAGACGAAACCGACTTTCGTCAGTGAAGATGATACGTCTCCATTGTGGTAGTCTCCAGTGAACTCGTTGCATCGCCCACCGCTCTCTTCGTGCCACATGCGCAGGTGTTAATCTGGGGCATTTGCGCATCTTCCTTGAGCGAAGTCCTTGCTCTCGAAGCCGATTTCTTATGGTGCCCGAGCTCATGATGTTGCTTCTGTGACTTCTTTCGCCCCACATCAGTCGTAGCAGAGTTGCGGGGAGTGTGGGATTGCCTCGCACCATTCTGAGCAATCGCCGGTCAGCTCTGGCAGTTGTGTGACGAACTGCACCAACGCCAGCATGTGCCACGGTACCATTTGCTCTCGCTTTCTTGAGAAGTAGGGCAATCGTCGTATGCGAACGACCGAAATGTCGTCCGACTGCCCGAAGGGACATTCCAGCGTCAAGCATGCCAATAGCACGCCATCTTTCGGCATCAGACATTTGACGCACCATCTTAAGATTTTTCACAAAACCGTCATTTCCCATAATAAGTCGTTAATTTTATACTTCATGATCGAAGTTCAATTTGAACACATGCTTGCTAAGTAATTCGGTAATAATAATGCTTGCTTCAGTAATTCAGTCTGAACAATTACGCAATCCCACCACCAGACCGCCGTCGTGCAGATATCTATGTCAATTAGCGTGCGTCCTTCATTCCATATTCAATCGAAGCGATTTACTTCGAATTAGCTGGATTTGACAGGTGGTGCGTTTTCAATTGTGCTAAGTGTATGTTAATGTTTATCCATGTTTTGTCAATAAACCACTTATGACTTATGACTCTATTTGAGTTGTGACGGCATAACTGTCCCAATGCAATCAAATATGCTCTCGACGCTGTATAAAGATTTTTCATAGGATAACATCACTGATCAAAACATAGCGTTTATCAAGGCGCCTGCCATCAATTTCCAAAATTTTAACCTGCTATTCATAGTAACAAGATAACTGATTTGGTAAAGACTGATGCCATCAGTGGAGCGAGCAAACGTCAATTATGTTTATCTGTACAATTAAACGATTGAATCATGGGAAGATGGAGGATTCCAAAGCTCAAAAATTGCTGGGTGAAATACGGCAGAAAATTATGTGCTTTACTCATATTCAACACAAAATTAAAGCATCGCTAATATTAAAGACATTACTAAAATATTGCAACCGTAATGGAGACAAAAAGGAAGTTAACTGAGACCAAAAAGGAAGGAGTTCAAAATAAATGAAAGCGAGCATTATGCTCCCTTACGTTGGATATTATGGTAAATGATTCCATCATCCGTAATCAGCAAATGTAGTAATAATAGTAATACATAGTAAATGCCTCCTTCCCTCGCTCACTTCCTTGTTTCAATAATAGAGAAACCGCCTGTTCATCGGATATTTTCTCATTCAACTTTTATAAAGTACATTTATTGAGATTAAACAATTTATTGCTGATAAACAACTCAAACTAATACATTCTATATTCCACTTATGCATTCCATATAAATCAAGCTTTGCCTTCATCTGACATTTTTAGAACTGAACAGATATCAATCTGCAGCAACAGCCTCTTATTTGTTGATAATTTTAGACACCCAAATCATTATTTTTCATCATTTTAAAGCATTCACGGTTCGATATCGCGTTATTCATTGAAAGTCTCTTCAATGAAAATCGAAAGATTCTGATGATAGACATTACTTGTAAATGATGCACATCACATGAAAACTGTCATGTTTACCAGATAGAGATAGTCTTCTTATTTCCATCAGATTATTTAGTCGATGGATCATCTGATTCTGTCAAAACAGTGATAACAGTTTTCTAAGTTTATCTTTATCATGCCTTGATGCCTGTTAGAGAAATCAGAACGTTGATTTGCAATAATACAATAGTTCACTACTAGTTAGAATGATCTTTTTGCGATAAGAAGGTCATGGACCGCATATCTGCCTGGTATCTAAATCTTATCGTCAGAATTCCATGACCTTCAAGATAATACAAATGCTTTACAAAATATTAATTTCATTCAATGCCTTACTTGACCTGATTTTCTCTCAAATTTCTAATTGCTCATATATTAAAATACACTACATAAATCTCTTACCAGTAATCCAATGAGGGATGTTGCTTCAATGTACGGAGAGGTAATACTGGCAACTTTCGAAGCTTATTTCGAGCCTCCGATGACCTGAAATAGGTAGGAAAGAATCTCATAACTATGAAATTTTTCATTCTGAAAGAAGCAACAGGTCTTCGTGGAGCAGTGGCCAAGCTCTTGGTCTACCTATCTTTCGGATAAGATGTCTAACTCTAAAAGGCATCCGGGCTATAGGTCTCGCAGCATTCCATTTAAGTCTAGAGGGAGTAGTAGTGATGGCAATGTTTGAGTTTAACAAAGAAATACTTCCATCATTCATTAATGAAAAAGCCTCCACATTAATATGTGCATGGAAGGCATCAGAAATAAAGTTGATTTGTCGATAACCTATTATATCTTATCACTAGCGGATCCAAAGGGGGGGGTTCATGGGGCTCAAACCCTCCCTCGGAATTTCGGGATTTTTAAATGCATTGCCATTTTCCTGTATTCATACAATTTATGTAGTCTATTTATTGTGGTAATACAATATGATACATAGACAATATGTACAAAGAGACGGACCTGTTGTTCCATTTCTATGTTATGTAATCTGGTTTTCCTGACCACATTGAAACGTGTTAATAAACCAAGGCGATGACACAAACTGATGGAGAAGCATTATCCAGAAGCGTCCGGTCTCTCGACTGAACAATTAATTGAACGATTTGTGAAACAGCATCCAAGAAAACTATTCTGCCAAATAATCTTGCTTGATTTATTCAACTCAATAAATTGTCGAAGCCAACAAATCATGTTCTGACCTAATATTTCCATATCAATGGATATTTATTTTATTAATCTTAAGTATATAAAGTACATACATAAAATAAGCCTTACATCATACCGGTATATTTTATTTTTACATTATATCAAGTATTTAATATAGGCCTAATAATAAGTACATTATATAAAGTACAGGAAAATAGGCTTTTCCAAAGATATTTAATATATCCTGTTTTATTGTGCCAAACCCCCCTCACCGAGAAGCTGGATCCGCGCCTGCTTATCATTGTGCTCAAATGATTGGTATTGTCTCATGTCTAGTAGAATGACGCTAATAATTCAAACTTATAACGTCACAAATCAAAATTATCTTCTGGCAATACTGATAAGTATATAATGATTGACAGACGTCAACTGGCATGCCATCAATATCACACAAATATATGAGGTCGAACTTCATATTACATTTCCTCTGGAGTTGGTACATAAACATAAATTTATCAATCAACGATTACAGTGAGAATTTCTATTTCTAAGAAATTTTATAACTCAGCTTACGCGATAAGATAATCAGAACAAAAGTAACTCTGAACATCATATCATGTATATACGGTTAATTTGGCTGAATTTTTAAGAACTTTGTTCATTTTTTCAAAATAAATATTCCAATCATGTTTGCCATTAATTGGGCTACATAATAATTGTGAAGAATTGAAACCTCCAAAAGTTAATGTGCCTGGCTTGGCATACTCTTATCAGCAAGTAACAGGAGAAGCATGACAAGCAAGCGATTTGAAAAATGAATAACTACGTAAGGAATCCCCAATTGTCAGGGGTAAAGACCCATGCTTTAACGATCATATTGAGCTTCCCATGGTTCGACTTTGTCAACAGCCTATTATTTACGACTATGCTACTGTTCTGGCATCCGTGTATGGATGGCTTTCTGTACATCTCAAATGAAGAAAAAAAAATTTCGTCACTTAAGCTGTCTTTGTGCCAATATTTCGTAATTATTTCATTGTGACTCAAGTTGAAATACTACTGATTTTTTCTTTGGGGGGGGGTTATTGGGATTTGAAAAAGTTATAATACAACAAACTGTCTCATTGCGAAAATTTGTTTTGCTTAATTTTCGTATACATACTCATAGTTCATAAACATGACGATGAGTTCGAAAATAAGCGCAAGTTAGGAAAAGCAAAACATTCTAGAAGTGACTGCAATTATCCCACTTTTATGGTTTTTATCCGACAATGTCAGATAATTGAAATTAATCTCACTTATCATATAGGAAAATATGGTGGAACAATTCACTTACTCCACGAAGTCACCATGAGTGATTTGCAATGTCAGTGCACCCAAGTAGAAAACAGTTTCACTGTCACACTCGAGGTCACCCTACAAAGAGAAAGCACATAAATTACATACACGCACAAATATAAAATTCCTTTAAATTTGTGGAAATTTGTTAATATAACTTACTTTCGCGATAAGTTTGCGCGATTGTAGATAGAATTGCTCGTAAGTAATACTGTTGATTAGGTAACTGATACTCTCCACATAAAACCTGAAAGAATGAAGTGATATTTTAGAATTTCATAACTTCAGTTCAATTTAAATCAACGATTATTGGTTCACGTAACAATGAGGTCAACATAATACTTTCACGTACTGAGAAACACTGGTGAGAATAGGGTAGCTAACCTATGTAGAATTTTAGATTCCCTAAATAGAAAATAAAAAGGAATACATTATGTCAACTTATATGGGGCAACGCGGACTTCCGCAGAGCCGCGAAAAATTCTCATCACTTTGAAATAGCATCATCATCATTCACTACTCCGAGTGGAGTACAGGCACTCCACCACTATGATGTGAGTAAATTACAACATAAGAAATGTAAGTACTATAAACTGCCGCATGCTGTACATGAAGTGCTAAAAGTCAATTTACACAAATTACATACTTTATCAATGAAAATTAACTGTGAAAACTGATCTTAATCCGGACATAACCAACAAACACATGCTCGTCAGTAGCAAATACACGCATCGTTCAGGCGTTCTATGCACTTAGTGAGGTTGGGTATCGTTCAATTACAATCAGGTTGATCTCCTCTTTCTTTTGGTTACAATTTTGCTTCGCAGCGTTGACCCAAAAACTTCGAATCGTAATCTTGCCCTAAGACATTCTCCTTCAATGAGTCAAACACATACCTGTCTGACATGCCATATCTATCACTTTATTTTTTACGACTGACGGTGTATAGGTCTATGCGACAAACTTAGGCCTACTGCAGAAATTGAAATACATGACAAGTGATCGATTTAATAGCCACAGAAAAGGAAATGATTTCATTTCACGATGTGAAAATCATGGCTCTTCTGAAGCAACATGTCTAGAATAGGCTAGAGAATAATGAATTATAATGATTGAGTGAATAATTTAAGAAAACTCAATCTGCTGCATTGATATTTAATATTACAAATTCAATTGATGTACTTCTCACAAATTCAAATTATCTTGATTTTCTTTCCTAGCTTATTATCTCTTGAAGTTATTCATGATGACATGAAATGTTTTCCAAATTTTCACAAGCTTTCACAATGGTGCCATTTCCCCCGAAGTTCAGTATCATTGTGCTGAACTTTTGCTCACAAAACAGTTTAGCTTGCACAGCTTCGATGCAACTCAACTACTACATTCATCATCAAATTCAAAAGAATAATTTAGTTCGAGAAACAGGTTGCATGTATTCCTTGAATACATCAAGCAGTGCTACTATGTGATCATCCATGTAAATGTAATGCAGGAAATATATAGGCCAATTACTCGACACAAGATACTTTCATTCTGTAGGAAATGTGTGAAACCATTTACTGTATCACATCAAAATAATTTGCTGGTTTTCCTTCACTAGGTTTTTCCTCGACTTAATCAATATAGTCTGCCACTTTGATCACTTGCATAATTCTAAATTCTGAATCAATGTCATCATCCACTCTGAATTTCAGACCTCACCAACTGCCGCTCTTATTTCCTGAAAGAGGGGAACTTTCTGGCATTTAACTCTGTAGATTTAGTTTTCCTGTAGCGCAATCATGTAAGAAGAAAAATGGCGTTAGTTTCAATAGGTACATGAATAGCGATCAAATGTAAACCGAATATAACTGAAAATCCTTTTAAATTTTCAGAAGTGTCTTTAGTAGCAGTGAAAATCGATTTTCTATGTTTATCTTTACTGAGAAAACGATTTCGCGAACCGTCAGAATTCTCACCGTAAAACAAGTCGAAAAAAGTTGGTTCCATTCTATTCAAGTGTAAACTCGGAAACAAATTTTCACCTAAAATTTGATTCGCCACATGATTCTGAAATGCACTTGCGAGATTTTTTAAGATTTAAGATCTACGTTTTCACATATTGTGTGAGCCACATGTAGGTATTCTAAGGAGAGTCGCTTGTCGAATAGAAAATCGGGCTAGAATCCATTTTTTCTCAATTGTAGGAAGCCCAAAAAACACGATCAGTGCATACAAAGCGAATCTTTTATTCTGCTGAGGCCTTTCGACCAACACCGTCGGTCATCATCAGAGCTCTGATGAAGACGACAAGAAAGTCGCTTATGCATGGGTACCTTTGTAGTCCCCTGACTCTCACTGACAGCTGATGTAGCAGTTTTTTGGCTCCTCCAACTTCATCATCTGAAACAATCCACGCTTACTTGCAAATGCGTCATATGCAGACGCATTTTGGAAGATACATCAGTAAGAATGAATTGATGCTTACTTGTAGCTACATGTTGGCTTCCATTTAATGTACATTTGTATCATGTCGCAATTAGAATTATGCTATGGGTCGGTAAGATTTGTCAGATTGCAGCAAAATAGATAGAGCCAGCGTACTTTGAATAGTTTCCTAAGAGTTAAATCTCATTGTCCACCCCTGTATGGTGTAAATCGCAAGTCCAATATATCCGCGAAAGTTATGATTTTCAGCACCATTTTAGCGTATTTTTCATTTCTGCTAAATGAAGATTGGGAGCTCCTATTCACAGAGAATTATGGTTGAATAGACTCAATGATGCGTGTAAGCTCAGCATGACAATTACACGTACAATCGTACATTCTAAGTGCCACGTACAATCTATATACCATTGCCCTACATACATATATGCCTAACCAATTTTACGAGAAGTTGCCCTATTCCCATGCGTCTTCAATACCACTTCGTTTCACATAAATGTACGAAATTCTAAACCATTATAATTACATTTTGATTTACAGACGACGCCCATTGTTACTAGTAGCACATGTCCCACCAACAGCACATGCAATTTCAACCATGTGATTCAAGCGAAGCATCGATATTAACACTCACAATTGCTTCATCTAAGAAAGGTAGCCTATCTTTAGCTCCACACTACACACAATTACATGAAAAATTGTAATCAATTTGACAAAAAATAACCACTTCATATCAGCGTCAATCTCAAGCAGCTCAAGTGATTATACAATGTTACAAATCTCGACAATATTTACGACACAGCGCATCTAAAAAATTTGCAAACGTTTGCAAAAATTTGCGCATGTAAAAAATTGCAAAATTCTCAAAAATTGCTCACTTGATCTTGTCTGAATAAATTTTTAAGAATCGCAACATACTTTATTATCAAACATAACAACATTATGCATAATAGCAATAGTGTGTAATGAATTCTGATAAGATGTTCTATTAATACTTTGTCCCCAAAAAGTCAACATTTGATCGATCGAAGCAAAAAAATAAAAAATAACACCGTTTTTATATATAGGAATGCATAATAAGGGTGCACAACTTTTACTTCGCTCAAATGCGGGCTTTTTGGGACCAAATATTAATAGAATATCTAAATTCAGAATCAAATGAGGTTACGTAGTAATCTATGAAATCCCTTCAATTCTACATGCGAAGTTTATCATCAAAATGATGGGGATGAATGCGTAACAAGCGTAACTTTATTCTATCGGCGTTTGAAGCCTTTGGAATAGTAAAAGTACTTCAATTATTTTGGTTGAGAAATCAAGATATAATTATAATGGTTTAAAAATCACAGGAAAATGTACAATACCAAATCGTGAGCCATAGTCAAAGTTCAGTTTTCAAAGCACTAGATACACAATTCTGTTAGTGACTTTCCAGTAGACATGATCCTCAGATGATATAGTCAATAGTCAAAATTGTTTATTTGAATGAGAAGCTACATTCAAAACCGCAATGCAATGGCCACTTGGGCACTTACATGAAAGCGCAAACTGTAAAATGACACATTACATGCAAAAATCGGAGAGATCAACGATCTTCAGGCGTCTTTTAAATACAGTGAAAGTCTCAGCCTGTACAATAGATATAATGATATGCAGCCAATTAGATGGATGAAAATTTCACCTCAGGAGACAAGTAGGCACATAGCAGTGGTCTATCGGTCAACAAAACATTTGCCGCTAAAAACCCATTTCGTGTCTCAATGTACGAAAAGAACACGGATTCAAATTTTAGAAGTTTTATACTTGCACAGGATAGAAGCTGGAGGTTCTAAAACTTTTGGAAGATACCCGGAACAGGAACGTTGAAGAAGGGTTGGCTTCTAGAAAGTCGGTAAATGAATAGTTGCGTATTAAGGGTCTACGAAACTGCAAGATGGGTCCTTGCTTTAACAGGCGTGATCAGTTAAAACTCAGTAAATACTTAAAACGTCGAAAATTTAGGACTTAAGTCCGAAGCATCCTCCAATTCCAACCGACAGCGGTTAGGCAAACATGAGACGATCTCCTGTCAGCAGGAACAATCTGTCATCTGCAAATGGGTTGAAGCAGTGAATACCTCAAATATGGACTGAAGAAGTGACCCTAATGTCAGAAATTGCTTCGATTCATGCCAAATCGAATCAAGGTGATTCTGAAAATGGGCGATCACAATAAATATTGAACTTAAATGTGATAGCAACTGCTATCATCATGAAACTGGTATTAGACATTTCGAACATCATTCTGAACAGAATGTTGGATGAGCTATCTGATTTTAAAACGAAAATATGGTGGATGCATTTCGATTTTTGGATACTCATTTACAAACATAATGTAGGCTTACGTGTATCAGTTACCTTATTTTTTTGTCATGTACATGCCATATTTTAAGTCGTCCTATCTTATGTCATATATTTCCATTCGTCTCTTAAATATATCATCAAAAAGAGAAATTTTGTGAAGGATCAACATTCTTTGTCTACTTTTTGTGAGAACATTTTTGCAGAAACGCAAGGGTTTCTCTACTATCTGATTTTATGACGCTCATGCTTAAGACTACTTTGTAAACACATTTCTTGATTATCTTGCTTTTCGCATTCGTTATCTCTATTAAAGTCAGTAAGCTGAGCACACTGTACCTATTGTGCATGGTTATGCGCATAGCTTAATCGGCTGAAGTCACGTAAGACGCAATAATGTCTACAACAGTCTATTAATGAAAGCAGAACGCCTTAAGCAGTTATTGTTACTTGTATTCAGGTATGTTTCGTCATTATGCTTGCTCAGATTCTTATGTATTAGAACGACAACATTTCCGATCACTGCAATTCGTAGATACAACATATTGCAAATCAATCGTCCATGACTTCTAGTACTTTATGTTATGGCAACAAAAGAAATAATCTGTACTGTATTAAGGTAAACTGAAAATCCAGGCAAGCAGAAATTGTTAGAAAAAAATGAAATATATTGTAACAGCTAATCCAATGTAAAAGGCGTACATTCTCCACCTGATTGAATTCACTCATAAATACGTAGCAATGAATCAGGTTTTCAAAATTTAACAGTCAATTATAGACACCAGACGATACGTCAATGAGTTCGCAACTTGTGCAGTAGTTGGTATTGTTGTAGACAACCATCGTTCAGGAAAGTAAACTTTCTTTGAATATATGTTGCACTTTAATTGTTCACTTAATAACTTAACAGCTCACATTCTGGTTCCGACTATTCTAATTGTTCTCCTGCATCTTGCAAATATGTCAGTATAAATGTCAATCAAAAATTGCATGAATTATTATTCCTTAACAAGGAACTTGCTTTTATAAGCAGAATTCATCGCTTTTGCTAGTTGAAAATCGGAAGATTAGCTTAAGCAGTAGTTGCATGATTTTTGTCAGCATGAAAAAAAGCTATTTAGCGTTGAGATTTTCTACAACATCAATAGAACTTCCTCTTCAACCTTTCAGTCATGCCAGAATAAGTTTTGAGATGCGCAAAATGCATGTCAAGTGGAAAAATAAAAAAAGAACTTGATGTTAAGTGAAAGTAGAGAATAATAAAGCGGAAACTGCAAACACACAAGTGAAAATCCTTTTCCGATTAATGTTAAAGTGGATGCTTAACATCCTTTGCGAAGATTGTTATCTACATGTTCAACGTGTTTGTTACTCTTTAGTCACCGAAACTACATAAAAGAAGATTCTTTTGCAGTTTTGCAAACAGCCTTATTACCAACAGATTTTTATTGCACGTCAATAAAAATCAGTTTATCCTCACTACCTTTTTGCCCTCTTGGCATTTTATCATCCCAACTTCATCGCTTTCTTGATATTTGGCCCCTGTGAATTACTTTGTCCTGAGATCTAAAATGGATTCTGTTTTAATATTTAGGGTTATCATGCTTTTGCATATGTACTCATTACCAGTTGCAATCAGACTCAGTTCTTCCGACATTGATGTGATGCTGCGAAACTCAAAAACTAGTCGTATAGGCCTGCTGCTGGCTGTGTGCTCTTTCTTCGTTGAGGCATCTAATGGTTCCGTCAGACAACAGGAGCTTATCTTTATTAGAGAAAATAACAAATCGAACATTTTTCTGGTTGGAAAGCCTTTTCCTGAAATTTTCACTTACTTAATGCCTAGATACAGCAGCGGCGGTTTCGTTCCACCTCGCCGAGGAAAATCGTGATCCAATACCCGTCGATCCTCCTGTAACCAGTGCTTGTATCCACTGAAACGAGAAAGGAGAAAAGTAAATGGAATTGTTCATTGTCCATGACGTTAATTGCTTGATGGTACATGTTACAGTTCATGCAGTTCGCGCAAATATCAATTCGATTCTAAGCGAATGACGCACACTGTAATCGCCATCGGAACTGGTTTGTTTGTATACACTATACATTGCTAATCTAAGTTCTGCCAGCAAATGTGTGCAGTTGTAATGTAGGCTAGTGTATAACAGGTGAAATTTCAGATATCACAAGCAGGTGTCATCATGTTATCAAAATTTGCGCAAAGCGTGACAATATGAGGACTGGTTCATAATTCTCAAATATATCGACACGCTCCTATTTCCACATTGAACCAAGATTATTGTGTATTGAAGGCTCATCTCATTAGCTTGAAATATATCATGACAATGTCATTCAGCAAGCGTGACTCAATGATGTTCGGAAGCATTACAGAAAAGAAATTAAAAATTCACCTATTTATAGCCAGCATTCATAACATTTACCTATTATTTGTAGGAAATATTGAACTCTTTCCGGTCGATAATCTTCAAAATTGATTGTAAAGTGATGGATCTATAAAGTTAACAATTCCTGTAGTTTCTGTGAATCTTGGAGTTTCTTTGAACTCATTAAAGAAACAATCAGCGCAATGCTTCAAGAAAATCTTGACATTCTGATTCTGAGTGTGCTGGAATGCTAGCATAATGCGTCTAAATCAGCAATAGAACTCGGAATCTGAGCCATAGATCTCAAATTTGTTTTTTGTCGTCGTCACTTTACTTCATTAATGTCTGCATATGTTTGAATTATTTTGATTTTCAATTATTTTGCTATACACTCAGCAAAAAGAAGAATTGAGAATGGATAGATGATAACTCGGCCACATGGAAGAAAGGCTCCGTGCCTAATGTGCTTCCGAGTATAAACAAGGTTCATTTATTTATTTTATTATATTTATTTTGAATAAACAGTTACTACCGCTACTAAATTCTCTATTGAAAGAAATTTCAATGTTCAAGACTGTATTCAAATAAATGGTCTTGAGTCCCTTGACATACCCCTAATTATTTACCTGTCTTCTTCAGACTTTAATTAATGTGAGTTAGTCGAGAAGAGTGAAAATTTATTGATATCATCTTCATTTTCATTATTCGTCATATACAATTCACATACACAACACAGTGATTATCTTCAGGTTGAATTAATGTCATCACTTTAATTAACAATTATTGAAGTACCTCTTGTCAATTTTTAGAACTGATATTTAGCTTTATAACTCTTAATTATACAGTTTTATCCATAAACAGTTGCATAATCTAACGTCCAGTTTCATTAATAGTAAGAGAATATTCTGCAATTTGATTGAAGATGAAAATTATTTTGATGAAGCTTTTTCTACCTTTTCATGACATACACATAACATGGGAGTATCTGCATGTAAGTATTGAAGTTTAATAATTATAATATCTTTTATCGGACTGATGAATTTTCTTATTATGCGGCAATATGTGGAGTTGTTAACCAGGAAAAAGTTCCAGGATAACTCGATTAAATAAACAGCGACTATTCTGGCGAATTCGAAGTCCAATATAACTATAGTCACCAGAAATTTATGGCCAGTATCGGCATATACGCGATATATGATACCTTCGGGATAGAATGCTGCCAAAGTCGGGGTACATGGCAACTATTTCTGCCGATCAATCAATCGCGTGATGTTGTGATAAGTACGTCGACAATTAATGATGCTTCTTTGGTATAATGTATGTGCGGGGAATGGATCGAAAGCATTACGTGCACCATCGTCCATCATCGACTGCGAAATTACATGTACAAAATCATTTCATACGATATTACTGAGTTTCTCAAAATGATTTGATACAGATTCCACTTCATATTGATCAATTTTCAGAAGTTGGAAGTTGCAAATCCAGTTCGTACACATCTCATTCTGACCACAGTGCACTAGATCGAATTTCTAAATACTTACGAGATCGACAAGCGAAAGGACATGTGGTTAAATGAGTCATCAAATACTCAGATTGCCACGCACGGCGAGAGATGGCAATCAATTCGTCGTCACAACGCCTTCCAGACTACAGACGGGAAATACATTTCATATGCAGTACGGGATCTACATCATCGTCTCTACCACATGCACTTTCCTGATGAGGGAATGTAATACAAGATACTTTCAAGAATGCGTTCACGGATGCGCTACTTTAAATGACATAGTTTCACTGACTTTTTGAATTTCATGTTCGAGATTGCAACAGTAGACATTTTGTGGAGCACTAGTAACAACAGTAAATGGATCTCTCATCTATCTATCTATCTTGACGATATCAATTACAAAACATTCGAAGTAAATAGAAAGACGAAATAATCGTAAAGCATTCCGAACGTTATTGATCACTACTTCGAATGCTATCATCTTTTACCACCTTTATTTCAGCGAAAATGATCATAACGAAATAATCATTTTCACCCCGGATATCTACACCATCTTCAAGTTATTGATATAGGGACAATGGGACATAAAATTCGTGCATATAAAACGGGAGAAGAAGATTTCATAGTATCATAGCTTCAGAGACTTCACAATGCACTCGCTGCACACGAATAGACGACTCACATAAATTTGATGAGGGATAGAATAGTTCTTTATTCAGGTCTCACAAACAGGCAGCAATTGGCGAGAGCTTTCACAATGACTGAATGACTTTTAGACTGAGTATGAGCGCACTTTCACATTTGCCTAATTACTCTAGAGACAACCGCAACATTTTAGCACTGTGGATCTTGAACACTGAAAATGAATGTTGGCTGCATCTCATACACTCTCGACAACTGTGGTCATCCACGCTATCGGATGAAAAAAGCTTAAGCATTTCATGTTACTCGTAGTTCAGTTTGCTCAAGTTCCGCTTAGATGACTGAGAGCTCACAGTGCTCAGATCATTCGATCTTCCTCATCATCTGCGTGCAATTTGCACCATCTGCACCTTCTAGCGCACCACTGCAAGGCAGGCAGGATGCACTGGATAGTGCGCCAGCTGGTGTTGACAACGTCTTAAACTTCGGATCATTCGTTGAATGCTGTGCCACATCTAAGTTGGGTGAACACATCTAAGTTTGAAATCGACCGCGTTAAGAGCAGGCCTACCACCATGTGATGTCGTAATGCATTTATCGATTTTCAATTTGTGCGACTTAGTTATTCATGCACTTGATCTAATAATTCCTCAAATCGTGATTCCTTTATAATGACACGGATGGCTGATTCTGTGGATGCATCAAGAACTCGCATGACTGCGTTTTCATGAGCCTACCTGTATTATAAGTAATTACATCGGGCGCAAGCAGCATGAATAATTATGAGGACTCGATTCTAAGTGACTACCGACTTTCCCTCATGTAACAATGATAAATAACGCAGAAACAATTCAGATAAATTTATTATATTGACATCATCATATGGAAAAGCGAGGGTTATGTCACCTTTGCAACTGACTTTTGATTGGCGTTAACAAGACTGAAGTAAATTGACCTACTACAATTCTTGCCGACTGTCACTCTATCATCACAAACTTCCTCTGGAATAATTACGAAGTTGTAAGTAAGCAAATCTACGAGGATGAATAAGCGAGGAACAGTATCATTTAATTTCTACTAGCTTTTCATTTCAATCTGCGCGCAATTTACATTAGCGGTAAATAACTTGTTGCCTATGTCTTTACTATATTTGCAGGTGATCAGGTGCATGATAGACCACTAAATTGTCAAGAACAATGATGATACAGTTATCTTGCCGACCTGACAACACTGTAATGTTAGTTGGAAATTTATAGTCTTAAAGACAGACGTCGTGTGGTGAGCGCCGTATTTCTTAATAACTTAAGTAATGTCTGTCAAAGATAGGTATATTGAGCTCATAAGTAGAATTTACAATTCACCATTTGACAGGGGCGATTACTTACGATAAATATCTGAATTATTGTGAAGTCTCTGCCTCGCAAAAGCAGAAAAGCCATTCCCATCAACTAAGGGTAGAGCTGCATAAGAAACATGACAACTCTCACCACATTAGGGGTTGTCATCTACAATAAGAGCGGTAGTGTCTCCCAAAGTGGAAGACTCGAACACTGGACATTCTGCATCCATGTACAGAAGCGAGGCCCTAATTCAGCAGAGCTATCCAATGAATGACCAAAAGACGGATTGATAAATCAACTTACATTCAGCACACAGTGAATATTACTGGATTGAGTAATGCTCATCATGTAGGCATCATTTAGATTATGATAAGAATGATGTAACCCACTCAGTAGGAATATTAATAACGATGAATTTTAGAAAAACATCCACTAACGAAAAGAGAATGATTTCAAGGACAAGAAAAGAAAAGATCATGAGTTCTGAAATGGTATTCCTTAAATTTTTACTTTTGTATTCGATGGTTCACAATTTCAAAAGTATAGGACCGACAGCTCCTTGAAAAGAGCGATTATAAATACAATGCACTCCGCTCAATCGGGACACTTCGGCGAATTGGCACTTGTCAGCTTAACCGCTAATCCCAAATAACCAACTTACGTTTCTAGTATTACTTTATCAAAGAAAGATCTATAAATCATGCAATTGAGAGTGATCACTGATCACACTTAATTGAAGTATTAAGTTCAGTTATCAAATATTTCAAGTGCTTCGTTGAGACATTGCTTGCAGCAGACACCAGACAGGTGAATCAACTGTCTTTGGGTGAATCTTTTTGGTTGCCTGAATGCCGTACAGCCAATAACAGTTTTCAGGGAGTGGAGGTTATAGACAGAATAATCTTATTGGCTACCTTAATGTAGCTCAAACCTTGTAGATTCTAGATGGCTAGAATGCTAGTAATTTTGATGCCTGCAGGATTGATTGCAAGGACAGATTTGTAATGAAGGTGTCCTCTTTTTGGAGACGAAAAGATTGAAATTTGCCGTAAGTTTCTAACAGATACCACGACCCTATTTCGGAATGCCGTCAATTATATGTTGATAAAATTTGGCAAACTCTCGTGAAAGACCTGTATCAGTTCACAGATAATGAATCTTTAATCAGTTGCTCTATCAGATGTTTCCGCTATCATTTCACTAATGCATGAAACGCGGCCTTGATCACTACACTATCAGGTGCAGTACCGTAACGAATAATATGAATATTCATGTAGACGTCGAATATCTGGTCTTACATCGATCTAAGTATTACCACACTATAACAAAAAAATCAGGCGACAATAGATGCTAGAAAATTTGACGACCTAAAAGTAACCATAGCAAGTAAAATATTTCAGATGTTTCACATAGCAACTCATTACATCTTACATTAAGTGGCCTACTAAGGATATTTTAATCAATATTCTGCGAAGTCCGGTCCAGCCTCTTTTAGACTCTAGCTAACATAACTTATATTAGTTACTGACATAAATAACCTCCCGCATTAGTCTCCCCTATAATGGATTTTTACTATGACTCTAGATCGTTCATCCAAACCTCCAGCGGACCGACTGAGATGTTCGAAACAAACTCCGATGTCCTTCAAGGCGACATTTTGTCGCCTTTCCTCTTCATCGTAGTAGTGGACTGCGTTCTTCGTCGGTGCCTCAAAGAGGACAAAAGCTTAGTTCTAACCCAACATAGAAGCTCCAGAAATCGTGCGATCTTCCTGCCTGCCTTGGCGTGCGCAGATGACATCGCACTTATATCCAACAACCCTCCCGCAGCCCAACTAGCGCTCTTACAGCTGTGCGAAGAGTGTGAACGTGTCGGTCTTCAAATTAACGCTAGAAAGACCAAGATCTTACACCTTGGCTTCAACAACACTCCACCACTTTCTCTTCCTTCAGGAGAGACAATTTCTGTATGTCAAGACTTTAAGTACCTCGGCAGCTGCATCATGTCACCGGACTCCATCTTTCACGAAAGAAAATGCTTGGCCTGGTGAGCATCTCACCTTTTGAAGAAGATTTTCAACTCAACTGCCCGAGGCCGTCTGAAAGTACGAATATTTCAATCTATCGTGGAACCCATACTCCTCTACGGTTTAGAAGCAGTTCCAGTTACCGACATAAGAAGGCAGGTCATGGATGCTGCCCATAGGACTCTCCTCCGCAGCGCTCTGGGCATACACTACCTGCAGGAAATCTCGAATAAAGTGCTATTGGAGCGAACTCGTGTTGCTCCTCTAAGTGTCACCTTGCGTCAACGTCTGATTGGCCACTTCGAGCTTCGGCAGAGGTAACAAAATTCTGTTTTCCTTGGTCCTCCTGAATCAACCCTCTGAGCATTTTCGAAGAGGACAAGGCCGGACTAAGACCATTATTGACTGTTTCAAGTCAGACCTACAGACTCTCAATTTCGCCGTTCAGTTTGCTGTTTGTTGTCCGTCTGTCACTTTCTGTCAGCGCGTGCGCGCAAGGTTGTAGCCTTTAGTTAAAAAATATAACAACTTGACTAGTTTATCATTTCTTCATCCTGATCATTATATGAAACGCACAGATTTTGTTTCAACTATCAGGGATTAAATGCAAAAATTTGGAAGCGCTAATAATTATTGAATTTAGTTGATGACGGAACCCTTTATCATATAACTTTTATAGTAAAAGATTCTGCACGTGTATTCTTACTGAAGATTTCTACTTTTTTCAAGTAATTAGCCATGAATCTATCTTATCTATCAACTTTATCGGTTGATGAGTGCAACTATGAAACAGCGATTCACCGCGTCATTGTTTGACAAAACACGAAGGCAACAGGCGTCAAATTCAAACTAATTTATCATTATCCTGATACTGCATCTCCATCAAATCCATCTTTATAAATATCTATAACGTCATCTTTGGAACACTCTATCGCTAAAGAAATAATACATCCTTTACAAAATCATGAAAAAAAATTACCGCAATACCTTAGAATAGCTTTGCACATCAAGCGGGAAGACGCATTCAGCTAGCATCGGTTAGTAGTCTACTAGAAAGTATCTACAAAATAAATAACATTTTTACAGTTTAGGAAACGTTAAATCCTACCGACTAGGTTTTCTTCTTTCTAGAGATGCTTTCATTTCAATTTCGGCACGAATTCCCATTCTTCCTTTACAAAATTCATGATGCACTCCCTAAGTAGCACTCAATGCGAGAATCCATTAAGAAAATGTTAACGCGGTTGTCAATTTCTTGACAAATGATCATCTCTGTTTGCTTTGGACAAATGCATTCCTCACCAACTGAACTGACCGTAGTACCGCTGACTTTCACACATCAACATGGAAGCAGATTTTATCAAATGCAATATATTTCGCTTGTTTTGACTATTGATCAATGTTTGTACATCTGCACATGAAAATTTGCGTTATCAATTGAATAAGTAAAATAGCATGTAATATAACATACATGTATAGAAGAGGAGTCATCGGATCGGATTTGGGTGTTGAGTCCGATCCGATGTCTCGAAAACAAAATGATATCTTAAAAACAGTAGAAAATACATATATTGTAAGTCAGTCGATGCACGTAATTGCAGTAACATGGCATCTAGATCTGGACGCATGTTCATGTTCTACACTAGTATGGTATGTCATTTACTACTGTTACTGAAATTTTTCTGATTATTCCTTTTTACCAAAATCGTACAACCGTGATGGATATTTGCATTAGTGCATACTTATAATTATCAAGAGCAAATTTTTGCTTTCAACTTTTTGCTGAGTGACATGTTGAGAATTCTTCGATGTCAGATAACTTCGAATTTTCATAAAAATGGTAATCCGATTATTCAAACCTAAAATACGAACCCGAAGAGAAAGATGTAAACCCGAACGAATGAAACCCGACTGTCAGTTTGGATTTGCACACCTACAGTGCATATTATATTCACGTATATTGTCAAGGTACGAAGTATTTTGATGTGAGCGCCCACTTGTCGCATTTGTAATTTATATATTTTTCATGAATATTTTAGATTATTTGCGAATGAATGTCAAACAAAATGGAAGTGGCTGAACTTCTAATATTATCATCATTCTTTCAAAATGTATTAGTGCTAAACAATAATCTCACCTCAAGTAACCGAATAGTAATCAATGTCAACAAAAGAGAACCAAAACAATAAGAAGAGTGCATGACAGGGCTTGACCCAATACCAGGACGAGATTATAAACAAAGCACATTACTATCAGCTGACATCAATTACGCTTCGTTACTCAATCTGAAGGATTTTTAGCTTGAAGACTTGCTGTTCACTAAGAGACATGCTAGTGCGATCATGTTCCTTGTAATCAATCGGATCATTCGGCAGACCAAGGCTTCAAAGACACTTCAAGACACTTAATTTGCTTCATACTTTCTGTTATTACAAAGTCAAGAGAAATGCCATGAAAAGGTTCTATATTTCCATGGAATTACGAGAAATCAGTCTCTTGCAGATCAGTGCAATGAGCAGTTGCTCCTATTTTCTACAGCATGATTTTTACTTAACATTAATCGACTAAATTCATAAATGTGCTTTCCAGGCAAAGAAATTTCAATGCATTATTCTATAATAATCAATCAATTGCGTTTATAAACTTCATTTTCTCGTGTAAATATCAGAACTCATGTAGTACGACCCAACAAGGTGATAACACAGGATGAGCTATGTAGGCTAACTTGGACTACAAATAGCCATCGATCAATCATCTCAGATTTCCAGAATATAGTAATAAATGAAGTTCTAGACATTGACAATCTGAATCAGCAACACACTAGCTCCTTTCACAATAGAGAATGAGGGAGATATCACACAACTGCAACACTTGAAGAGAATGCAGAAATACTATGTTTGCACGGTATGTAACTATACACATAGGAAAATTCCATGACAATGACGTTTAGAAAGTGGTCATCCATTCTACCACACCCTCTACAGTGAAGTTAAATATATTTTTTTCTTCCCTCTGTATCTCTGAAAATTGCAAGTAGGTATGCATTTTTTCAAAATCATACAAATATCCGACGCATCCTCACAAATAGTGGTACAACCTAATTTCAGTTGTCTAGAATTGCCCGCGAGCTTTGACCAAAATTTCGGAACTCTACTGAACAGATGGTGTGACCCAAACGGATTATCAGTCCTTAGAAGTTGATGGAAGAAAATCTTGACCAACTTCATATCCACACAGAACCCCACTATCACTGCTTCACTCTTAACTAGTTCTCTGCTCTTCAAAACCCTACCATTAAGTACCCAACAAAGCTGTACTTATTCATGGATTTATTCAAAACGGCTGATTTTTGTAGACTTCAACTTCGAAGTTTAGTCTATGTTGATGACCAGGATTCGATTGTTGAGAGTTGTGAGTAAGGTGTTGCTCAATCTAACTCTTCTAAGTGAGAGCTATGCGCTGTGTTCGTGGGGAATATTGCTTTGTTTTCATACTTGGTTGTGTGGGCATGATGATGATGCCGTCTGTTTAGACCCTTTTTTATTGCTGTCCTACATGCTGACATTAAAAAGGAAAAGGGAGAAAATTTGCTTAGTGGGACGCATGTTCTTATGTTTCTCGTGGTTGCGTGTTTGAGGCTGATATTGAGAGTGGAGGACTGCATCTGTAAACTTGATTATCGTTGATACATGGAGTGTTGGGACGAAACATTTCGTGAAGGACATTTTTTTGCTTCCTCCGAAGTCAACAGAAAAAAATTAACTTCTATCATTTATCCAATTATGAAGTTAGATTAATTTTATTATTATTTAATTATTAAATAATCAATACATAATGATTTTTTCATATTATATTTCTTTAAATCGATTTCTTTCGAAGTTCTCTTTTTTTCAATATCGAGACCTTCATCACGATGATTTCGTTAGAAGTCTATTTCTTTGTTTATCAAAATCTTTTTTATCTACAGGGTGTTTGAGATCTTCTTGTGGATTTTTGTCACCACCATTATGGTACATAATATCACGCATTAATTAATATTCACACCATGTGCTGATTAATGAAAGTAGCTATGCACACTTGACGAACAATATGCGTTTTGATCGGCAAAAATGGGATCTGTAACATCGGTTATGCGAAAATCAATGAAATACATTGGAGCGCATGCACAACTTTGTCAAGCGTTTGCCAAGGATTACTAACTGTCTATTATCTGCACTTATCATAGAACATCGTGACTTAGCAAACGAGGGGTTGCTTGATTATGATTATGAGACAGTCAAGTGCTTGTTTAGTGTGAAGTTACACAAAGAATCTTCCGGCAAAAACATGGCTTCATCGGATAAGAAATTATGGAAACCTGTTGCTTCGAATAAATGGGTAGATTATCACATGGAGATTTTCGAATGACAAGAAGGCCGGTTATGTAGCATTCGCAGAGGAAGCTCCATAAGAAGTCGGACTTGATTTATCCTTCGCAAACAAAGTAGGCTACTAAAAGGAGAGGGAATCCAATCCTCGGGCATTGAAGCACAGATTTGTACAAGAATTGAAGCCCTAAGATACACTTAAATCGATTTTATTTTTTCTTTTCTAATTGATTGATTGACGCACAGGATTCTAATTCTTCTATCTTTAATGTACTAGTTTCAGTTATGAGGCAACATTCCATCTCAATGGGAATGTCCACCGACACAACTGTTTCTTGTATGCTTGCACAAACCCTCATTTGATTGACGAGAAGCCTATGTAGACACCTTCGATATCTTTCCGGGTCAATTTGCTGTCTTGCAATGGAGCTTTTTTCAAGTGATGGAAGAAGCAGTCAATGCCAAAGTCAGCAAGTACATCTTGTTAAACAAAGAACCTCCACTTATGAAACCGCGACAAAATGGAACTTGGTTGTAACGCGAGGGTGGGGGACCGCTCTTGATGCACGAGAATTCGTTTCAAAATTGATTCGTCAGATTGGTCGTGATAAGCCTATTCCCTGGTTTCTATGAAGCTGAAGTTTGTCAAAGTTGCAATTTTGGCTAAAGGGCCTGGTGCAGGGTTGCCAAACTCGGCCAGAAAAAAATCCGGACGCTCTAATGTTATATCATCAGAGTAAATATAAACATTAATTGCCTTCTATACTTAACTGTGAATAGAAAATAATCATTATGCGTAAGATTGTCATCAATATCATGCGTATCTCTTTTCCTCTTCATTCATAAATGACAGGTGATTTTGAATGAAAAATCGCAGCTTTTATGAACCCGCAATATATTCAATTAACAAATACATCGATAAATCTCAGAAGCCTTGAGAATATTTCACAAATCCTTTTAACAAATATAGGCAGTACAAAGCTATATAAAAATTGATCAGCGCGTCTATGATTTCGTTAAATGATTAAATCAACAAATCTATAAAATATACATTGCGCCTATGATTGTGTTAAGAATCAACAAATCTATAAAGAATACAGCGGTGTATCTATGACTACCAGAAAAACAAATCTTTATAAAAGTACATCAGTGCGCCTATGATTGCGCTACCAGAAAACAAGTCTATATAATAATACATCACTGATAGACAAATGATCACTATCAATAAAAACACGTCAAGTATAAACAATCTAGCTCACTGAAATCTGTCCATAAAAACAATCCGATAAAAAATTCTACTTTGGCAAAAACAATTCTTTAAACAGTCTAAAAATTTACGTTTATGATTCTTCATCATCACTAGCACTATCGTGCTCATATGATTGGAAGAATCGCCGGGATGAGCTTCGAGCTATGTCGATGAGGGACTGAGTTACTGAAAAGTGTTGTAATCCATCGATTTTTTTCAAGTGAGATCGCACTCGCCGGATACCGTTCAGAGTTTCGGGTTGGAGACGATTTCTCTCCTTTGTGACTACAGCTGCATTTACACTAAATCCTCTTTCCTCAGCAGCATTGTGTGGCTGAATACAAAGCAATGGCTGCACAAGATATTTGTGCTTTTCGAATATCTTGCTCCAATAAGCATCTAGCCGCTCTTCTTTGAGTGGCTGAATATCACTGTTGATTGCCAGCTGTTTCCATTCCTCGATTAATGGTTGCATGTCATCAACTTTTATTGTGGGAATGAGACCTGCAAGAAACGTCAAGTTATTCAATTTTGTTGTCTTGTCCTTATCCGACTGAAACGTGCGGTTTTGTGGACACAGCAATGTCAACTTTCGCCACAAACGCATGTGTTCTTTTTGATCAAGTTTGAGAAGTATGGCTGCGTGGAAAACCTCCAAATAAAAAGCCTTCGCTTCGAGTCTGAAATGGGTCATTTCGGCAGACTGCAAATTTTTCAAACATAAACGTTCGGTTCGGTGGCCAATATCAACGTCTGATGAGTGATTTTCAGGGGACGTGCTTGATGTTGAAATCTTCGACACGACGATGTCTTCACAGACAGAAGGCAGCAAAAATCGTCCGCCTAGAGAAGCCATCATACCACAAATTCTATCCACATACTCCGGCCCAATGGGATCGTCTCTCAGTAAAAATAATTGCATTTCTTGAAATAGGGGAAGTGCTTCCGATAGAAAAAGGAGGTAGATGTCTGTCTTCATCATCGTATGAGAATTCTTTGATGCAAATGCGCTGCGAAGTCGCTCATACCGATCATTCTTTGCCAAATCTGCCAATCCTTTTTTGGGCAAATAGTGGACGAAATAGGTTCGAAGCGCATCAAGGAGCGTGAGAACTCGATTCACAAAATGAAGTAAGGTAAAAACCTCGTCCCACTATCAATTAGTTTTAAGTTCGGTAAATCCAGCTCGTCTCGCAGAGCAGCGAATTCTTCGGATCTGAGAGCTTGCCCTTTGAAGAAATACTTCATGTCGAGTGCAAATTGAAGCACATTGAATTTCAGTTTGCCCATAGCTTTTTCCACGCAGTTATGCAATGTATGTAGCTTGTAAGAACCAAAGTCTATAACATCCGGATTAGAAGATGTGAACAGTTTTATGAAGGCTGTCATAACATGCGGCCCGTCGCAGTTAATGGCAAGTACGTTTTTGGCTGAGATGTTCACGGTTTTCAGAAAATTCATTACTTCAGCATGAATTATCTCAGCACTACAAAGTTTGGGTGGCGCTCGGTTTCCTGTAAGAGCCTCAATCACATCTTTCCGGTCTATTTTCATGTAAATCGAGGTCAGGAATTCTACACGGATTCTCTGCTGATTGGAGCACCAGAAAATAGCAGTCAAATCGAGCTGCTTGTACCCAGATGAATTGTTCGTCTCATCTAGGCAAAATGTGAAAAAAAACATGCAAATCCTAGCTTCATTGTTCTGCCCGCGCTGACTCTGAAGAACAGTTACGGTAGAATGAATTCTTCTATACAATACAATTTGCAAACACATTGACAAGTCAAAATATATTTGTGCAAATCCAAGAAGTAAACTGTTATGACAACAGCATAGTGCTTTTACAAAATTACCCAAATTGGATCCTAGTAGTCTGTGAAAAAAGCAGTTTTCAAAAATGATACGGATGAATCAGCTTTAGTCCAAAGCAAGTAGTTGAATGATTTTAAACGGGTAAAGAAATAACTGACGAACATTAGTATGGATTCGATAAAAATCCGGATATTTGATGGTTTTGACAAAAAATCCGGACATCAGCAGATTCTGTCAACAAATCCGGACAAAATCAGGACAATCCGGACGTATGGCAACCCTGCTGGTGCAAAATTATTTAACAACAAAACACCAAAGCACCATGTCCGAAAGCTCAAAATGAATCAAGATGACAAACTTTTCTAATGGATAACATAGCCATATATGATATTGCTCTTGCTTACTACTCTGCCAGGCGCTGTGATCTTTGCATACGCTACTGGAGGACATATGGAATACCTCTTGTGAATTTTTGAGATAAGAGTAATCGGAGGAATACGACTTATGCTCCCTAGAACCTGAAAAATTAGTTTTTGTTGTCAAAATAGAAACATGTGAAAATCCGCAAGATCGCGAACGTCTATCGAATTTCCTTCGACGATATTAAAATCAGCTTCATTTTCGGCATGCATATGTCAAAATCGAGATACATTTCCTTAGAAGCTTCTTTTTCTAAATCAAAATCAATCCCTACATCCTTTATCTGTATGATCAAAGTCTCTAGAAGTTAATCTCTAAATTAAAATATTTATCTGCCTGTACTTGATTTACTTCAAAATTATCGAACTTTTTGAACACATATATCAAAGTTTAGGTCCATTTCTTTCAAGGCAAATTTTCTTCTAGATCAAAACCCTCATTTCTTTAATCTGCTTTGACTTCCTTAGAAGTTAATCGAATTACATCGTCAATCCAACTCACCATCGATGTGAATTCGACTTGCGCCTTTTTATTATGATTTTGACATATTAGTTTGCCAGATAGGAAATTCATAGAGCTCATGATTCATTGGAGAACAATGATAACGAAGCAACAGAAATCATTCATGATATGAATTTTCCTGATCCTGTTTATTTCATTCAAACCAGACCATCACTCATGTGCTGTCTGTTTTAGCACAGCCTATTGTAAAATTTTATTTTCTAGTGTAAATAAAGGTCTACTTCAAATTTGGATAGCGCGTTATTGGTATTGAGAATTTTATCAGTCTTTAACACATGTATACGCTGAAAATGATCACATTCTTGTTTACTGCCAGGGACAACTATGTATAAGATGCCTATATCTTATATTAATAATATATGTCCCTGTTTAGGCTACAACGATATTATTTCATTATTGTATATAGGTCTGCCAGTCAGTCTTTCGGAAGATCTCTATGACAATAAGCGCAACACAATTTATGAACAAGCTATTGACAAAAGAGTTGAAAGAAGAGATACTATTTTCTTTTAAATTGTATAGGCAGGGTGAAGTATCTTAGCATGAATTATGTTTTTGTTGGCAAAAGGCGAATTCTGTGGATTGATTTTGCGAAGTAATGCGAAATTTTGATTTTTTTTGCGCTAGACCTGTAGACCAGGAACGCAAACCAAGAGAATACTACCAATAGAACTTTCTTCCACACCTGGCGGTCTATGAATGCTTGATTCAGATACCATCGATACTGCGATCATTGAAGAGTACTACAGTATACACGTATGTATATAGCACACCAACTGCCTATTGACTACGGCATTCAAGCACTCACTTCCATCTCAACTATTCTTGTGACCACTCACTGCTTGCGACGTGAAAATTAAAAGCTTTTTCGGAAAAATTATTTTCACAACTCAATTTGCGGAAGTTAATGAACAAGCTATTGCAGAAGCAGAAATTTATGAATCTCTAGACAAAAGTATCGATGATATAACGAAATTTCTCTTAAACGGTACATAATCATTCTGATATAAAATGCAAGTAAAATGGTAGATATGCCTAGAAATGGATGTTGCGAAAATCTGCGCGCAGTCCATATTTTCAGGAGCAGCGAATGTCCGCATTACTAGCTAAAAAAGTAAATTTCGTGAATCTTTTTTATCACTCGAATGATATTTAAACTTCAAAAAGTATTCAAACGCCATGCATCGAATTAAGATGGAATGAATGCATTCCAATTCATTTGAATGTTGGTCTGTCAAAGTTCGAGAATAAGCATAATGCACTGTGTCATGTACAATACAGATATGTATGGATTGTATAGGTTTGATTGTTATGTAAACCAGCAACGATTGTGTTGACAAGATGTGTGGTAGTTATGGAATCTTCTTTTTTAGGCCGTCTTAGGAAGGCAGCGAAGGGTACAAATTTGTGATAGTGAGTATTATTAATTTCGAGTGCCTAAACAATAGACGACAGAAGCGAATTAAGTCTGAAAACTTGTGACGATGGATGTTCAATGTACATTTCTGTTTTGGGATCAGACTGTAGGTTGGCTGTTTTTTCAGATAATCGGTGATGCACTCGTCATTAGCTTTGCTTATTTTGAATAGTGTTGTGAGAGTTATATACGTAGTATTAGTGTTTTCGTTGGTTCGCCAGTGTTCATTCCAATTTTCTTAACTCAAGTGTTGACAAGATTGATAACTGCATGCCTTAGTAGTACGATCAACTATGTATTTGCAAAGCTTATCTTACATGAGATCATTCTAATCGCATAAGATGGCCAACGCACACGTTTTTATGAACAAGAAAATCAAAAATTTAGATCTCTATACACAAAATCAGTTTACTATCATAGAGAGGATTATTGTTTCTATTATCACAATATCTGAGAATTATCTCAGGCTTCGGAGCATTTACGTACCCTTATTTAGTTTGTTGACATATTCTGCACCTACACAACAGCTGCCGCATGCGAGCATTCAGCTATTCAGACGTTACACTCATTGAAATAAAAGCTAAGTAGTGAAGAAATAAGTAAATGAAACAGATTAAATGGGAGGATAGATTGCCAAGAACCTAGCAGCGCAGTTGAATCTAAATTGAATAAGCATGACTGCAGACAAAAGTCAATAGTCAAAGTAAAAGATAACAAATGGAGTGGGATATGATGGAAGGACTAAAATTCGAACATATATTTTGAAGGTGCATAGAAAGCGTCGAGGCTTTGCCGAAGATTAAAATGACTGAAGATACAAAACTGTACATTAAGAAAAAATGAGGTTCAAATCATAAGTGTATGTTCATAAAGTATACTCATGCGCTGATTATTTGTAGTCTGTCATGTTCGATCTAGCAATTGTAAGTCCAGAACACAAAATAATCCATGTATGTTGATGATGGATATAATTGAGGATAGCCATATTAGCAATGTAGCACCAAGCGACAGCGCTAAGAAGGCATCCATTCTGAAGATAGCTCAAATTGGGCAAATATGAAGTCCGATATTTGATCACATGACATGTTACATAACATGCGCATGCCACACACGCATCTGTCTTATCAGCGCATCAGCTGAATTTCAAAACAAACTTGCAAAACATTTCAACTGAATGTCTTCAAGTAGAACATTTTCCGCTACTTAACAGCTTCGACCTATCTTAATTAACACGAAAGCTAATTATACATCAAACCGCATTTTTTGCTGTCAAAATTCACTCCAAGTGGAAATCTGAGAGATAGTAGAACAACACAAATGCCGAATTTCCCAGAAACTGTCTATCTCTTAAAGTAAATTTCACATTACAAAATACATCGCAGCATTTCTCTGACATACTCTGAATGTAGCCATTCTATTATCATGGAAACCTTTAGCAATGTGCTACTAATCCTGGAATAAGAAATAAGCTTCATCTTAAGATCTCAGAGATAAGCTTCATTTCAAAACTGGTTAAAATTTAGAAATAGTAAACGAAATATGTCTTTATAATATTCACTTTAATCAAACTGAAATATCTATTCGAGAGATTCTGTTCCTCGTCAACACTTGAACATACAAACGCACACACACAAACTCA
The DNA here is from genome assembly GCA_907163375.1 of Prostheceraeus crozeri. Taxonomy (NCBI): domain Eukaryota; kingdom Metazoa; phylum Platyhelminthes; order Polycladida; family Euryleptidae; genus Prostheceraeus; species Prostheceraeus crozeri. The sequence goes on along the minus strand of CAJQUW010006427.1, from coordinate 107,722 downwards.
CTTTTGGGTCTTTTTTCATTTACTTAGTACATGTGGATAACGTATCAAAAACAAATCTCTGAAAAGTATGGCCAAAGGATAAACACTCACTTTTCATCGATGTAGGAGAGTCCAAAATACTGAGTTTCGCGAAGGTTCACTTGAGATGTAACAATATCTCTGAAGTCACTTGTCACAAGCCGTTGTTGGACGGGAATCTCGATTTCCGCGTCATCAAGCAAGACCACCTTAAGATTGACAGTGGTCGAGCTCATTGTTAATCTGCAAAGATTCAATCTCAATCAACTTTCTTAAACTCATAATGTAGGCCTAATGCAAACTGTGCGATGCATCATTCTGTCATACAAAGCGATTTCAATTAACTGTCAAACATTTTCATAAAGAAAATCAACAGTCGCAATCAATAGTCCTGCTATACTTAGAGGCCTGCTGATACATTAAAGCATCACTCACACAGTATTTGATAGTGTATGCTTATCACTGTAGGTGTGAAGTAATTTACGCATTATCAACTTTTATAAAAAGAACACTTCAGTCAATGTTGATCAAGCTATCAAGAAAAAACTCAACTGATCCGTGGCGTTACAAAGCATTTTTACATTTTTGGGATCTATTTAAAATTATACCTTTTCAAACATGCACATTTTGAGATCTCTGAAGTAGTTGCAAACTTTCTGTAATAAGTTTGCATTTGCATTTGGCATTCTGAAACATTGCAGTTCAACATCACAATTGCCCACAGATCTACGAGTACTATTAGGGCATTTTCAAATGTGTGAAGTTTTCCTCGAACGTCACCTAATTCTTGTGCCGTCCGTGAAAGAGTTGTCTCGCTTTATATCCTACTAAAATGACTAAATTTTGCATATGTTCGATTGAAAATCTCTATCAGATATCAGACCAAGCTGAACCTGATATCCTCATGGCAGTCCAGAACATATGTTCTACATGCATAATCTATAATGTGCATGCATTGACGAAATCCTTGAAAAAATTTATTCACATTGGAAGCAACATTACCGCTAATGAAGGAATTTCTTGAAAGTTGTACAGAACAATAGACTTCCGCATTTGAAATGCATTTATTATTGCATTAATGCCTTCTCAGGAAGGGTCTATTTGCATTTGCATTTTAGAGTTCCTGAAAACTACATTTGAAAGCTTTGAGCAGTTTTTTTGCACAAGAAAGTGTGACAAGATTAGTGCAGGCAAAGTAAAGCGACTACGCTAAATCTTATCAGTTTAGTGCCCAGCAAATTTTTTGACAACAATATTCAGATGCTGTTTGGGTGGCCTAAGCGTGGCATGTACTATATCTACAAGAGTGTGCAAGGAAATTAAAATAATTTTTGGATTATAATATATGTACACAATTTAGATGATATCGTCAGAAAAACAGACCATAATTACATCACAATAGCCATTTATATTTAATTGACTCAACATGTCACCAAAATACAAATAACATAAAATAGTCGTCCTTCGATGAAAGTACAAAAATCAGTGGTTCATTGGCCGCTAAATTCTGATAATGTCCTACAGCTTCATAGGAGTCCCATTGGAGAGCTGGGAAATATCGCTAAATAAAATAATGCTTTAAAGCAAAATCTGAACCTCAAGTATGCCAATGTCATACAGATTCCTCTAACATCAATTTTTGTGTCATCCGTTCGATATCGTCTCTTCCAATGTTTTCTCTGCAGGAGCTCTTCATCGAACAACCTGCATGCCTTCTAGAATGTAGGACTTATCTGGTTATATTGCGACTACTACTCATATTTCATTTCTCGCACCCTTATTTACTAGCATGCGGTTCAGATGAGCTCTTCATGGTCCATTTATACGATTAGAAGCATTCTTATAAAGCATTTTTGATTTTGCACTTTGCTATTACTAGCATCTTCTACAGTAAATATCACATCCCCTTGATTCTTAAAAGTCAACAGTAAGTTGCTTCATGAAAGGTAATATAATGACGCACTTTAGTGAGCCTTTCAATAGAATATGAAATTTCTCAAATCCGCATGTGTCGTGCATACAAATACGATAATCCAGCCTATAGGCTATGTGTTGCATAATGTGATTTACAAATAGACATTGATCATATTACACAGACTGAGGGATATGAAAAAATGAGATTTGAATCCCCTCCAACGATGGGGCAATGCGAGTAAGTCGGTTTTCTGAGCTTTGAATGACAGAATACAAGAAAAATTACGATAAACTTCCTCTATGAACTACTAGAAGGAAGCTCTGATGTGAAGGATGACAACCTTTCAATTCAAATCATGGCTGGTTTAAAAACCATGGAAAATTAAGAAAGTTAGCAGACACTATGCTCATATTCAACGTTAGTATGGTAAGTTACTTACGAATGATGATTACATTTCTCTGATTACTCTTATTTAGACAACTGCTGATCAACTTACAGGTATTTACATCGCAACCACTAGGTATTTGGCAATCTAATAAATCGGGAGCGCACCAATCGTGCATAGCCTAGTAAATGCAGTAGTAAGTACGATGTTATTATTTTACAAAATGGACTAGATATTTGCTTCCAATTTTTGTTGCCAGACTTGCACGCATTCCACGATGATTGATTAACTCAGATTTCCATGAAAATGCCGATCCGAATCTTCAAAATTAAAATTCGAATCCGAAAAGATGATTTCGGAGTTTATCATCTCAGTGTCTATAGAATTATACCACATTCTTTGTTACACAATAATTTCTTTAGGATAACAGAAATATGTGCTAATTTGTTTTCGTGAGATTTGATAACTTCATCTTACAAATTGGTCTAGGCTAAGAAAATAATTGCAAAATTATGCTAATTTCATTCATTACAAATTATAATATAAATTTAAAGCGAGGCGAGCTATACGTATAAATATCTCAATGCGCATGATCATCACGCAAAAAATAAGTTGCGTAAACCTGAATAAACGGAGCATTTAGGTATCACTATACATACTAAATTGATTACACAATTTACAAAATTACTAACTAAGTTTGCGAACATGATTAAGATTGCGAGTTAACATCCCGGACATATGTCAGATTGAGTATGATGGAAGAAATAATATCAAAAATTCAGACTCATTAAAAACTGCATTCAACATACTCAACATTCACATTCTCTAAAACACAGGAACATATGAACAATAGGAAAAGTGAATGGCGTCCAAAATATCTATTCGGTTAACATCTCATCGCAGTCTAATTTCAAAAGCACTATAATTTCACAGCAACGTGTTTTCTCAAAAATAACCCGCGGGTTGTAAGACTTTTTGGAATTAGAATGCGGTATCCATACGAGCGTGGGTTACATAAACAGTTTTGAGTTAGTGATTTAACTCTCAAATTTTGACGATTAAATATAGACATTGCCGAAAATGAAGAAATCTAAGAGAAAAATATGACAGTGACGACATATCATTGACCATCTTGTTTTTATTAGGACCAAATCGATTTTTGAAAGTGACAATTGAGCTATTAGCGCTTCCGTAATTTTGACAAGAAGTAACCGATGACACAGATAACAAATAAGATTGACTTTTTAAACAAACGGTCATATTCTATGACTTTTAAAAGAAACAAATAAATGATAAATTATCTCTGTTGTGTTGATTAATTAGAAATTAAGATCTTATAGTTAGACCAACTGTTGAACAATAATAATTTCTGAAAACCATCGTTAGACAATATATAAGCGACCGACCTATATTTAGTCACATTCCAGTGGCAGTAGTTTTGAAAGAAAATTGACAAAACCTGGATGTATTCATTGATAAATTTAGTGTCGGGTTCTATTTGAGAGCTGGTTATGAGATTATTCTTTCAATTCGTGTGCAGGTTCTCTTCGGCGGCGGATTGTACTCGAAAGCCGGTTATATTTGAGAAAATACGACAATTGAGGCATTCACAATCATTTTCTGTGATGAACTTTTGATTACGGAATAAAAAACCAAAAATGGATACAATAATATCTGCAGCAATGACAAACAAAAATACATCGTTGAGTCACATGCGGAATAAACAAACATTTTGGGTTGAAATTACGATGTCCAAAACTACAGAGAATAGCATATAAAACTTTATCTTAAAGTTGTTTGATATTGGTAAAGAAGCAGTGATAAATCAACTATGCGCACATGGAAGTGCTAAATATGAGGGGGAGATTTACTGTTCTCTGGCAACGCGTATCCAATATAGGATAAGCAAATTATCAAACTCATAGTCATATAAAGCAGGATAGTGGAAATCCGTTCATCTTACCTCACACCTGAATGTGATCGTCTGTGACTTGGATATCTTTGTCGTCCTCGTGCAGATATCCTGGCACTCATCTTCATCAAATTGAGAAATGATTCTCAATCAAATTAATAGTTTGAACATCAGTTATCATTTTAATCATTAGTAAAAGAAGCACGAAATGGAAAATAGCGAACAAAGCAAGCAATTAAAAATAGTTTCAAATCTCTGTCACTGTCTCGAAAAAGACGAGGACATGGTACTTATTAGTTAAATAACAATTAATTTAACATTTTGATATCGAAGTAGGTGCCTAGCTTCATCATTAATCAATTTACAGACAGAGCCTTTCCCAAAACTTGAGGGAGGGATAATGAACAAGAGAAAAGATGATCTAAATGAAATTGATCTGGTAAGACTTCATCAATGACAGTAAACTCCAACGAAGCCACTCATAGAAATTGTATGAAAAAGTTCACCCAGGCAAGGATTCCCAAAATTCAGATTCATGTTAAATTTTTGGGACAATATCACAGCGGTGGGCTGCCACATTTGGATCTGAGACACATTTTGTCACATTTTGATATTCAAGATTAGTCACATTTTGTCGCACATCGATGAGCGTTCATGTCACATGTAACATGCCCATTGACATAAATGTCACATTTCGTCACATGATGATTGATGATGGAAATATATGTACAAATTTTGACACATTATGTCCAGGAAATTGGCAGCTTTCGAAATTGCCATTTTTTGCTGCCCTATCGATGAATGTACATGTATATCAAGCGCGTTGTAATGGGACAAGATCGAGAAACCTTTAATTCATTATTACTACTTTTTGTCATTTAAGGAGTTTCATAGAAATTGCCATTTAAGATATCTAACAGTTGCCCCGAGATTTATGTCAACAGCGAGACAAACCATAGGTAAAACCCTAACGCCTTTATTTTTGTTTTAAGTGAAAAATTACACTCAAACGTTGTAGTCTTATTGCAATTATGATTCTTTTTAATGTCTTGAATTCATTTGGATGGTAAATAATAAGCACGCATTCGGGATAAATTCAACAAAATCAATTCACAGACAATATAAATTCATACAAAAAAGAGCACTTTTACTCGTAATTCTGTATTTCAGTGAAGAAATATCGCAGAGTTTTGTTACAATTGCTATTATTCCTTGGATTGCTGCATTATCGGAACTACAACTTCGCAAGGACTACTGCGATCTGGAAATGACAATCGAAAAACGCATGACCACATGGAATGAATGATGCAATTGGGTCATAAAGCTCAAAGTCAACTTTAAACAAGCGAACTAGCATCACGATTTACCTGGCGGAGGTGCAAGTCACCAATGGGAGCACGGAGAAACATATCTATCTTACATATTCCGAATACAAATCAAAGTCAAAGAATGTAGTTGTCGTTATTTCACTCAGACGAAGTTGATGCTCCTCTGTGAGTCTAAACCTCATTATATTATGTCATACTACCGTAAAAACATTACTTCTGTCAAATTATTTTCTGGTTATGTGAATTTGTCACATTTTGTCACACCAACAATGAAAAATACACATTATGTCACATTTCATTTTGAGATGAAAAATGTCACATTCTGTCACATTGGCCACCCCTGATATCATGCAGCTAAAGAACAGTATATCCGGTAGTCATGGATATAACGAAATATGTATGTAGGCCTATAACTAAATCTGCATTAAAGATGTAGAATCTCATTGACTATCATATAATCATTCCATTGCACAGTGGAAATTTGTTGTTAAAAATTTCTACAAAATCAGTAAATAGCTGAAATCAGAAGCATCTACGTTACAATGAATTTCCGATTTTAAATGATTGGTTAATATGACATGAGTTTTCTTAGAATACTAATAGCACTTATCACAATTTAGGGTTAAGCATACTTGCTTTCGATAGTTCGACAATAATCTAGTGCATCAATGCTGTGGTAAGGATTTCAATTAGTCAATAGATCTAATTGTCGTTCTGAGATGAGAGCCGCACGTATTTCATTGAGAGGTGAAGCACGCAATTTTAGGAGATTTCAATGATATTTTGCTATGAACTACATTCACTATTTTTTGGAATTATGCAATTGAAAACATATAAATTGGCTACAATTATCTTATTACAGCTGTTTGGATCAGTCAAATTATATAACTAAGCTCAGTTTTTCGGTGAAATATGCAGGCTATAATCCCATTCAATCAGTTCATCTCTACAATTGCTTGTGCTTGTCGCATCCGATGACATCTGATGTCCCAAAGAGCTTTCTGTGCGGTACCAACTGTTGCTCATCATAGGATGCACCGCTAGTCCGAGCAATATCACTCAAAAACATGGTCTGCACGTTCTTTTGACCGCTGATGACATTCAGATCCATCGTTTTACACATTCTTCTGAAACCGATGTCATCCTGAATTTATAGCAAATAGCTTCAGCTGAAAGCTACATAATCGGAAATAGCTTAATGGTGTTCTACTTCAAGACGCTATCAACGACTCCTTCCTCCCAAGTCATCATCAGATATCCTTCGGTTCCTACGACTAGTAGGCCTATGTGCCCTCAACGCTATCACTACTTCTCATTTTGCCATCATGACAAATCCGCTTGGGACGCGGTCGCATCTTGCGTTATATAACTTACAAAACCACAGTTGTCTAACTTGTGTTCAACTAACTGCATTTCAGCGGTGTCTTGGTTGCCTGACTCTATTCCGAGACGATGCAAACCGCAAAAAACGCCTACGTTCGAAAATCAGAAAATATAATCAAAATTTGTTTTTGATCAAAAGAATAAGAGAACAAGAGAAAGGCAAATCTTGAAATAATCGCCGAATGCCCAAATGCGTGTAATGCACAAGTAGCCAACTATTACAAATATTTGAGCTTGAGACAAAAATCATCATGTTTAATTGTACTTACTAGATACCTATGCAAGAGCTATCTTAGATACAGCTACCTGAATTAGGGTGACTTCAGCTAAACAGTTGACATGCACCGGTATTACTTGAAGTAGAGTCAATAATTAGGTAGACCTCTCACATTAAAATCCTAAGTAACAAGATGTTACCAGGGACAACGCACATCAACACTGTTAGGCTAGAAAATCAGCATCATCACTAACCTATTGGGGTGCGCACAGGACTGTTGAGTCAGTCTTAGTTAGTGACCGTTAACTGAACGACAGTCTGTCTTGACTTCTGTAAGAATAATGAAGTTATTACTGTTGAGTGCTTCGTAACAAAAAGTGAATTCATTACAAATATGGCAACGTCTACTTCGTCATCCGACTGATACGAGAAGTCGTGCTGGTGGTTTCTTTTTCATTGTGCCTTTTTCATGCATTGATTAATATGTATTGAAAGTCAAGAGATTGGTGACTTCCCTAAAGGGCGTGCACTTCCCTGTGCAAAGCTTTCGTGACCACTGCATGGTAAAAAAAAACAAAAATCAAAAACAATCTGATTAGACATACATTAGGAAAATCTGATGAGATGGGCCAAAAACGATCTGTATTGACCACAAATGGGGACAATGAAGCTGTTTCCTAAAAACATTTTAAAAAGCTTTTTCTTGACAAATTTGTTTTTTATTCTTTTTCTCAATGAATTGGAGTGAGGATTACAAATTACTGGGATTTCAATAAATTTTAAGAAACCATGTAATGAGTTTCTTGTAAATTTCTGGAATTTGATAAATGGCGGTCTAATTTCAAATTTTTTGGTGGAAGATGGAAACAATATTCTAGTCTCCCTTCCATCAAACTAAGTTCGCACAAACTCCATTTGATGAATTTTGGCTCTCGCCATAGAAGTAAAAAAAGACACCTTGTAGGTCTTATTATATTATTCTACCTTGTACTTTGTAGGGTATATTATTCTTCTTTTATGACGCTGAATTGACGTCCTGAGATATCCATGTCAATTTGAATTCAGAGGGAGCAAAAAAATTTTCATACAGGACTTTGGGGAACTCATATTTCAAATCAGATCAGTTATGGCGTGTTTACAGAACAGACCGGTGAATCATTCTTGTGTTCTTACATGAAACTAGTCTATGTCACTCTGTCATTCAAGGTTTGAGATGGAGTTCGTGTAGAACCAGGTAGGCATTGGAAAGTGAGAACACCGAGGTAGAGCTCATTCCTGCTACGTAGCGGATAGAATAAGTGGAGAAATTCCAAAAAATATGAACGGGGAAAGAAAACGTTCATCATTTTTATGAAAGATTGAAGCAAGACCCTCAGGAGTACAGGACAGAATCCAGATAAAATAGATTACTCTAAAAATAGGAGAAGGAAAAATGAAAACGTCGAGCGCTTAATCGAGATGGAAAAAATTCTCCTAAAATAGGAGCGAGAAAGAAGGAATGTCCAGTGCCTAACTATCGAGACAAATCTCGCATACTGCCAAGACTGAGTTGGAGAAACATCCAAAATTAGGAGCAGTAAAAAGGAAAACGTCGAATATCTAATGATCGAGACATCTCTGTCCAGAAAGTAGAAATGATAAATTGAGAAACTCTCAAAAATACGTGGAAAAGGAAAACTAAGATTTCCAGTGTTCTATCAAGTCCGTGTATGTATCATTTGAAGCAAGACTTACATTCTGCCAGACAGAGTAAATTGATGAAATTCACCAAAAAAAAGAAAAGAGTTCAGGAAAATGAAAACGATGTTTTAAAACTTGAATACTGATCTCTTAACTCGGCATAAATGAAAGACGATAAATTTGACATTCCGAGTTCATGGGATTCGGAAATTCCGAATCTAAACCGAAAACATGGGAAAACGTCCTAAAAAATAGGAATAATAATAGGAAAAACAGGTGTGTGAGGCCTGTTGACTGCATGAAGATGCAAAGCAAATTCTGGACGAGAATGATATTTCAAATGCATTACTTAAGATAAAAGTTACCAAAATGTTTTCTTAAAATTTTATAATTCCGCTTGAACAGCATGTTGTTTATAATTTAATCCAAAAAGCCTTGCTGTTGTTTATATGGCATTTATTGCCCAAATTTTCGCCTACTCAGGCCGCTTCAGGGGTGAAAAGGAGGATATTCTACAAACACTTAAAATTTGAAATCTATAAGATGTTATGTTGAAATGGTATATAGATAAAGAAGGTCATTTCCATTACTTTGTGAAAAGGAATCGGCGATATTGTTCATTCTCTTCACGTGAATTGATGGTGGGTTGGAATTTCTTTATCAACAGTGCTTCACGAAGACGAATGTTGGCATTGTTGTAAATGTTTGAAAACTGATGATGTTACTTGTGCTGTGTGCTCTTTCACTCTGATATGTAAAGTTCTAATTGTACTACCGATATAGGCATTTTTGCACTTGAGACATGTTATTTTGTAAATTACGTTTTTCTTGAAGCAAAGTTCATTGTTTTGAATTGGACATGAGGTAAGTTGACATTTTGTTTCATTTTTGGTATGGTTCTTCAATGCGTTTCTTAGAGTATATGACTTTTGAGCTAAACCGATACTTAAATCTTCTCGTTGGAAAACTTTCTTTATCTGATAATTCACTTTTTCTGATATAAATGGTAATTTTAGATAACATATGTCTATGTTGTCTTTTTTCTTTTTTTTCTTTTGATTTTCCAGAGACATTCATCCAATCATCAAGACGTACAAAGAAAATGAAACACACAGAAAAAAGACAACAAAGACAAATGTTATCTAAAATCACCATTTATATCAGAAAAAGTGAATTATCAGATAAAGAAAGTTTTCCAACGAGAAGATTTAAGTATCGGTTTAGCTCAAAAGTCATATACTCTAAGAAACGCATTGAAGAACCATACCAAAAATGAAACAAAATGTCAACTTACCTCATGTCCAATTCAAAACAATGAACTTTGCTTCAAGAAAAACGTAATTTACAAAATAACATGTCTCAAGTGCAAAAATGCCTATATCGGTAGTACAATTAGAACTTTACATATCAGAGTGAAAGAGCACACAGCACAAGTAACATCATCAGTTTTCAAACATTTACGACAATGCCATAACAAGAATGTACAAGTCGAGATATTAGCTCATGAAAGCGACAATGCCAACATTCGTCTTCGTGAAGCACTGTTGATAAAGAAGTTCCAACCCACCATCAATTCACGTGAAGAGAATGAACAATATCGCCAATTCCTTTTCACAAAGTAGTGGAAATATCTTTCAACAATTCTATGACATTGACTTTCTATGTATGAATCCTTTCCCAAAATAACCTTCTTTATCTATATACTGTATATACCATTTCAACATAACATCTTATAGATTTCAAATTTTATGTGTTTGTAGAATATCCTCCTTTTCACCCCTGAAGCGGCCTGAGTAGGCGAAAATTTGGGCAATAAATGCCATATAAACAACAGCAAGGCTTTTTGGATTAAATTATAAAATGTTTTTTTAAAAGTCAAGGAAATCAAAGTGATAAGAACAAGCCTGAAAATCGGATTAATTATCAAAGTCTAGGTAGATCTAGTCAATCACAGGGGTGAGCTGCCATAATTGGATCAGTGACACATTTGGTCACATCTTGATATTCGAGGTTTGTCACATTTTGTCACGTACTGATGGGCGCAAATGTCACATTTTGTCACATGCATATTGACATAAAAGTCACATTATGTCACATGCTGATGAAAAGACATTGCCAAAATTTGAAACATGCCGGTGCGCAGAAGATTGGCAGTTATCAATTTTGCCTTAAAGGCTGATTTTTTAAGTAGAGCATTTGACGTAATATTCATGATAAATATCAAACAAGGTTTTAACGGGACAAAATCGAGAAAAATCGTTAATTTATTAATTATTACCAATTATTATTCTTATTTATATAGTTCCACATGGGTGGTCTCCGTGTCACAGTGCTTGGCCTAGCGATCTTTCGGTCCAGAAGTCGAGCCCCGAAAGTGTCATTGGAAGTCGTGAGGAAGGGCATCCGAAATAAAGATCCCAAATCTCCAGATTGAAGTCTGAGACTATCAGCACCGTCCAAGCCCGCACTATGGGGAGGGGGAGTAGCGACGTTGAACTATCACTTCATTTCCATAGAGAATTGCCATTGAAAGTACACAACATTTACCCCGAGATTTATGGTACTAACGAAACAGACCATGGATGAAACCGGGACACATTTAACTTTGTTTGAAGTTGAAAAATTGCACTCAAACCTTGTTGCAGTCTTATCACAATTGATTCTTTTCATAGTCTCGAATTCATTTATAATTCACTACTTATGGCAAATATGACAGCATAATAAACACGTACTCGGAATATGTTTCACAATGTGAATTCACAGACCATAGCATTTCACAGAAAATAGGAAAACTTTGTTTTAGTGAATACATGCCACTCATTTTTATAGTGATTACTATTGCTTTTGTTTTGTATTCAGATCGGTGGTATATATAAATACACACGCGTGCATTATAGAAAGTATACATTCGCTGGGACTCCTACGATCTGGACATGACAATCAAGGAACATCTGTCCACATACAATGAATGTCACAATTGGGCCATAACACGTCGAAGTCAACTTCGAAAAGTCGGACAAATAACAGCACGCTTTTCTGGAGCAAGTACAAGTCGCCATTTAGAGCAAGGAGGGGGAAAAATATCAATCTTGCATATCCTTTATATAAATTATCATCAAAGAATAAAGGAGCATTAAAATAATGACTTCGTTATTTCATTCAAACGAAGTTGATGCTCCTCTGTGACTTTGCTCATATTTTGTCAGAATATTTTTCGCGAATGGCATATTTTGTCACACCAACAACTAAAAACACACATTTTGTCACATCATATTTTGAGATGAAAAATTGTCACATGTCACGTTTTGTCACATCGGCCCACCCCTAATCAGGCAATTTCAGCAAACAGGATGGGCCGATTCAACAACGAAATGAATGAGACATTAGTGAAACAATTAAGGTCTCTTGATTCCTGCTACTTAGATGGAGGAATGAACTTGAGAACAAATTGTAGATTCCCAGACGCTATTTGAAGTAGTTGCAGTAGAAATGGAATTATTCAGAAAATATGCTCTCACTTCATGAAAATGTGGAAGATGATATAGTAGATGCGTTTCAAGTTCTTGGCGTCATGAATGATAGATGCCCGTATGAAACAATCAGGGTTCCCGCGGCTTTTCGAACAAAAAATTCAACGGTTTTCAAGGGTAAAATCAATGATTTTCAAGGGTAACGTAAATTTGAGATTTCTCATATATAAGTATTGAAATACATTTTCCATGATTCAATAGATCATTTTTACATATCAAAATGAGTAGAAAATCAATTGAAATATATGTTAAATACTTGAACATTCAGTTAAAGATCCATGAGGCGGCCAGAAGCCGCAGCGACAGATGTGTCATACTGGTTAGACGTCGTAGCCGACTTGACGGCAGCAGTTAACAAACGGGACAATTATAGGTTAATAACGCAAAATGTGTTATCGCGTTGGTTGCCAACTTCGAACACAAATTACCTGCGGAATTGTATAACATACAGAGGCATTACATGTGTAATCCCTCCACGCAAATGAGAAAGCTATTTTGACTTAAGCAAGAGTTAGTTCATGTGAATGATTGTGAAAAAAATCTCAGTGGTTACAGCTTTTTAATAAACTCTAAAAAAATCTCAGATCATAACAATACAGTTCCGGAGTAACAACTTTCATACAAAAAAATTGATAAAAAAAGTTCTGATTAAATTCGTAACAACTTTGATGGATAACAAAATGCGCATGCGTAGATCAGATCACATGAAAGCTTAGTAGTCGTGAATGAATCAGACAGTTTAAGTTTATTGAGTTCGACGTTGATAGAAGAGAGCGCTTGCTTTTTTTTTGCTGGCCAAATTTTAGTGATTGTGTTACATGATATGTAGACCACACCAAAATTTTGACACGCAAAATATTGAAATTGATGACTTCATCAAAATTCAAGGGTTTTCAAGGGCGATTTTAAAATTCAAGGGTATTCAAGGCCTTGAATTTGTCTTTTAAAAATTTAAGGGTTTTCAAGGGCCGCGGGAACCCTGAACAATAGAATTTGGGAATCATTTTATTAAGCAACCTTCACACTAGATACCTGTTTGCCACTAAATTCCATGCCGTCAATGCAATTGCAAAAAAGGATATGGTAAAAATGATATTTCTAAAATCAATACTGCAATTTATCGAGATTAGGGACACAGCCTAACAGCAATGTTGGGGAAGTGAATATAAGCATTTACGGAAATGACAATTTCACAGTAATGAAATTCCTAAGAACGAGCAAATGATTTTCGATTATTGGTCATGATGCTCAGCGAACAATCTAAAATTCAGATCGTCTTTGTGAGTAAGCCAGAACATACAGATGATACTCCTCAAAAGGAAAAGGCTAATGTCACCAACAGTCACTCCTAATCAAAAATAGACAATACACTTAATGCAAGTTTCCATTCAGCATATCGCAAAGATATTAGAGATATGATTTCTCAAAGCAGCAGTAATGAGGGAGGTTTGGTTATTGATCATACAGGCCTGCTGTTAGAAACCTCATCGCATACATTTTTCAACGCTCTCCCATCAGCATATGGAATTCGAGATGCCATTGAGCAAAATCTTCATATATTGGTGAAGGTATTCCAACACCAGTCAAATCAAGCTCCTGTGCTACACCCATGAACGCAGCTAAAAAACCAAACGGCTCGAATCGCATATGTGGGGATTAGAGCATCACAACTAATAAAAGTATGAAGACTACTGCCATTGCAACTCCGAGTATCGAGGAAATGTTTGCCGATATGAAAGACATCGCATTTTTCAAAAATGGATTTGACGAACGCCTTCTCGTAAATACCAATTCAATAGAATTCAAAGAAAGGAACAACGGATACGATGTGAAGATTATACAAATACATTTTTGACTTTCGGCATGAACTCTTCTCTCGGAATTGTTTAACAAGCTATGGACAGCATAATCAAGGACCTTGAGGTAATAATATCACATCAGGACGTTCTATACTTATCTATGATTAGACAATAAATGAACTCAATCCTCGACTGCGGAAATCAGTGATGCAGCTGATTGATTCAATGACAAATCAACATTTTGTGTATCTGGTTTTCAACGTTTGGGATGCTTTGAATTGCGAAGGGTTCCGTCTCGATTTTGAGAGAGAGCAATTTCGGTTACTAGAGATCCTCATTCGTCTACTGCCAAGGAATTTCCAGTACTGATAGGCTGTTAGGGCTTCATACGATGCTACAGAACACTATTTCAACATCTTTACACGAAAACAGAACCATTGTTCCAAATTATGTCCTTTAGACTCAACTGTTCGATTGGTCAAAAGCGCGTGAAACATGCTGCAAATAGCTAATTCAAAAAATGTGCAATGGGATATCGTTGAAATACTTTCAAACTGGAGAAGAATTTTAGGTCATTGTCGATGCTTCGGAGGTCGATCTTTTCAAGAATTCATGATTTTGATTGTCCATCAACCTCATCAAGTTGTAACTTTCTATTCCGGTCTTGGTAAGGTCAATTATTATCAATCACAATACTATGACGTGACACCATCAGAAACGTCTTTAGATTGAACTCAGATCACATGACAGCAGACGAAAAAACAGAATTCTCCATACAAACTCTCACACAGAATTGCCAAGCATGGATTGAAGCAGAATTCTACAAAGATTTGTAGGTCACCAACAAGTTCGTTCCTGATGTAACATGAGAATGAAGATAAGCTACATGACTTTGGAATCTCAATTAACTACCAAGTTGAATTACGTTACTGTCACACATTCGCCAAACAACAAAAAGTCACGAATACAAGCCAACCCTGTCAGCTAAACTGTTTCGCCCCTATCTCAAATACGAAAAAAGTCAATCTTAGCATTTATAAACTTGTGATTACAAGCAGAACGATAGAAGTGAAATATAGCTCCCGCATTCACACACGTCCACATAGATAAATGCTCCTTTTTATGTCATGGCATTTATCATTGCTAATGAGTCAAAGATGTTGAACAATTATTCGATATTCCTTGCCGGTGTCTCCTGAGGCAGAACTGACAAGGCACTGCAACAGTTCACATAATTCTTGCACTAACACACATCATGAAAGATCGAATCTAAATGAATAGTTCCAGTGTTTTCGAACAAATTACCTGGCGGATACATAGGTTTCCCACAAATTCACGCCTAAACTGCTGATGAGAATTCTAAAATATGCCTCTCAATCAATGTTCTTTAAAAAATTGTCCAAGGTCTTGTAAAATATAATGCGTGCATTATAACACGAATTTCACCATTCATATAATTCTTCCATTCCTTCGATGGGTTTATTCAACTACAAAAAAACACGCAAATCTGATTACGCATGACGAATCGTTCTGGAATTGGAGTAGGTTCATCTTAAGTAATTGATTTATTGAATATATAAACCAACGCTCATAACCGTAGATAAGAAACGGTCGGCTATGTGAAATTTAGTAAAGTCTTGGCATGTTGTGAATTCTGTGCCTAATATCAGATGATATCGAAGAGGATCAGAATGCTTTCTCAATATTCTGCAAGGAACAAAGTACCAATACCAGATTACAAAAAATTGATAACTTAATTGAGATATCTCGCACTGATTGTTGTATGAACACTTTATACAGCAATCAGATTTGCGACAACAGTTAAAATCAGTCGTCACTGATGATTATTTATTCTGACTGACTCTGGATTCCAACTTGAATTTTTTTAAATAGTATTCTATATACAAATACCACTCTTTCTCAGATTATGAAATTGCGAAAATTTTTGTTTCATCATTTGTATGCTCGATAGCGTGGTCTGTTTAAGTAGTTTTAAGTGTCTTTTCACTGCATCATTCATTAGGCAAGGCTTGTTTGAGATTGGCTGTTGACATAGTTGTTTGCACACATATTAAGTGCGGCCGTGATTCTTTCGGCCTTCGAAATGGCGGCCGAAAAATGTAAAAGGTTGCGCACCCCTGTACTAAGGAAATTATAAATTATCATCTTGTACAATATATGCACAGATATGTGTAGTTATTATATTGTCTTTTCGTATATAATGTTGCTAGTCATCGCCGTATAGGCGTACCCTATACGTCGCCCAAAATTCATTGCTGTATACAGGGTTGGCACTCGTCTCGATTTTTGTCGAGACGTCTCGATTTTCCCGAAATTCGCGACCATGTCCCGATTTTTTGAATTTTTTGTTTTCAGGAAATTTTGATCATTAAAACATACTCCGATTTTTCGAAATACACGATTAATTGAAGTTTAGCAACTTCAATTAGTGAGAAAAATGTGCGAGGTAACTTCACAGTCGGACATCATATCACTGAGACTTGCTGAAAAAGCGCAACATATCGCATGATATGGAGATGAACCATAAAGCCGACAGCGGAAAAACGGATGTCAAACGGTTGATGATGATGAGAGTGATGAATTAAGCATTGACTTAGTTGATCTTGCTCATTTCTCTCTTTTTAGGTGGAAGACTCTGACAGCTTTCAACTTGTTACAATAGGCCTACAGTATTACAGCATGTTTTATTCGTTTGCCGGTTCATCTGTAGAAATTATTCACACTGTAAGTAATCACGATAGTCAAAGGGAAGCAAAGCTGCCTTCAGAAATTTTTTAGTGGATTATGACCTCTGTGGAAGTTGGAAGTGATGAAGTGATAACATTTGCAACTGTTGTATTCATGGGACATTGCTTTTGTCATGTTATTACACAATCCTCGATGGCCTATTAGTCCGGGAGCCAGCGTGAAGTTGTGCAGGGAACGAGGTAGTACATAAAACTTTCACATAGCATAGTACACCTCTAACCTACTGTAAAACTTCGCGTCTGCTGGATCAGATCATTTGCTTTTCAGAAATAGAGAGGATAACACAATCCTATGTATTTCCAATGGTAAAATTGTGACATTTAAGGTGTTGACTCCATTTTTTCGAATTTTTGCTCATAAAAGTTACACAAATTGGTATTTTGTTGAACTGGTTATTACAGAAATCATCTACAGATTATGATCTTTCAAATGAGTCATCATTCAGTGACAGAAGATGAAGTAAAGTGTACAAACAGACACTTTTCGTTAAAGTATACCATCAATTTTCCTGAAATTTCTATGTTAAAATTTGCAGTTGCACCAACGAAAAGTGTCTGTTTGTACACTTTACTTCATCCTCTGTCACTGAATGATAACTCATTTGAAAGATCATAATCTGTAGATGATTTCTGTAATAACCAGTTCAACAAAATACCAATTTGTGTAACTTTTATGAGCAAAAATTCGAAAAATGAAGTCAACACCTCAGAATTCACAATTTTACCACTGGAAATACATAGGATTGTGTTATCCTCTCTATTTCTGAAAAGCAAATGATCTGATCCGGCAGACGCGAAGTTTTGCAATAGGTTAGAGGTGCACTATGCTATGTGAAAGTTTTATGTACTACCTCGTTCCCTGCACAACTTCACGCTGGCTCCCGGACTATATGTGCACTCGCGTAAATTATATTGACGAAACAAATAATGTTGCTGGTTTTCAACTACTTGATTTGCACGCTATGTATTTGTCATGAAATCAACAAGGTTCCGTTGAGTTTCTCACTGCCATCATGTTGAAGATGGACAGAAGAGAAGTTCTTTCTGCTCTTGAAAGATGTCAACCTCCACCAAAATTATGTAGCGCCAAGAGAATGTTTGATGAAATTAGGGTTGCAAAACTCCGAAGTTTATTTTTTGCTACGGAGGGAATAAAAAATCAAATACTTCGCGAAGTATATAATTTTTGGATGAATACAAAAGAATTCCCTAAGTGTATGCTCATGAACTGTTCGAAGTTTATTTCGGCGGTTATTCTAGATGACATGCAACCTAGAGCAGTCAATATTGGGCATACTTTTTCGGATATACAGTTGGCTATAAAACATGGCCGCGTATATTCTAACTCTTTTCTTTCGTCAATTTAGAGACACTTCCTGTTCGAGCACAGTCACGAAATCTTGACTGCCTTTGGACAATGCCCAAAGTTGTTATTTGAGGCTTCACTTCTGAAAAAATGTGTTTTGGAATTGATGGGGCCAAATTGGTGATAAGATTTGCATTGTTTCAACGGGCTGCCGTCACTAAACTGAGTTTACACTAAGAATGATTTTATTATGTGAAGAAAGGAAATTTCCGCCTGTCATAACATGTAAAAGTCATTATGGTGCGATGAAAATCCAAAGAGCGCTTTCAAATTGATAGCAAGTGATTTTTGAGTTCAACTTTTAGCATTGTAAATTTTGATGCGAATTAGAAGATTTAGAAGTTATCATTTTCAACATTTATCTGTGTCAGCATTTATCATTGTCATTCATCAGCGTTTGTACAGAGTATGTTCATATTATATGGACGGGGCAACGATTGAGTATATCGACAATTATGTTAATACTGCTACATTGATGTTAATCAACAATACAATTGGCATTCGAAAACAATATCAGCGCTTTAAAAGTCATCGCCTTCCTCCTGATTCCCCTACACCGTTGCCCCATATTCACCACTTCCCAAATACACCAATTCTGGTCCCATTCCCATCTCGCCACCGAAGCAGAAGTCCACCATATCAACACTTTCCGTTGTGTCGGCTCGCTTCATTTTTTAGTATACTGGATGAATTTGCGCATCATTATCCACAGTCTACTTCGATTTCCAAGTACACGTACATGTAGATGAGATTTCAGATTTAGTGCTCTCTACTGTTGTCTCTACTAGCATTTTTGATCTTTGAATCAACGATTGCGATTGCTGGTAAAATTAATGGATTGAATGCAATAGCATTCTTAACATTTTGATAACTTCATGATTTATTGAACTTTCAAATATCACATTTCGTTTGAATAGCCCATAATCAATTACATGCAATAGTAATAGACGACCTACTTCTCCAGTCAAAAGGCTTTTTGCAATTTTTAGCATACATGCACATTGATAAGATGACATCGCATCCAATTTAATGAGATTAATTTATTCATCAGCATGATTCTAATGCAGAGACTCAAGGATTGATTTCAGGTAGAAAGTTCTTTCTACATAGCGTGCTTTGTAGACTATAGCTTTTATGCTCATCAGTCATAACATAGGCCTACTTAGCTGACCAGATTCTTACATCACGAAAACAATAGGCTACCTACAAAAGCAATAAGCTCCATTGTCTGGCAAAAATTTCTTCCGCTGTCAACTGAAGGATGCCGGTCAACTGCCATATATTTGTTATCTTTTTTGTAGTCAGCGCAAAGGGGAATACTCAATCTCTTGGATGGTATCGTTTTCAATAGCTTCGCTATTTCATTTTCGATAGCAGACTAAAGTGCAAAAGGTACTCTCCGAGGTGGAGGATGCATCACTTCTAATTGTATGAAAAATTGAAAACCTTTCATCTCAGGTAGTGTTGTTGACTTCCGATCAGACCTAGGCCCGTATTCATAGTGGCAGCTTCAGCTATGTCTTAGACGCAGCTAAGCTACGACTTCGCTAAGACCCGAATTTCATTGCTATCTAACTGGGATTCATAAAGATTTGTTAGAATAGCCGTGACTAAGCTGCCGCTAAGCATCGGAGAACCAATCAGCTTCAAACCTTGATTTCTCGCATGCACGCATTGTGTGAACACAGCTGTGAGGGAGACTGGCTGCATTGTACTCGGCCGTCTGACGTTTGACAATGTCCCGATCTGAAGAGCGCAAGCGGAAAGCATTTTTTCACGATGATGAAATTGCTGTTCTGGTAGAAGAGTACGCCAAGTATAAACGCATTTTTGAACCGATGCCTGGTGACAAGTCTAGTACGGAAATGCGAAGAGAGTGCTGGCAGAAAATTACGTCGGTTTTGAACAGCCGCTTCTGACACGGGAGAACGTGGGAGCAAGCCTCAAAGAAGTGGAGCAACTACAAGCAGATGACAAAAGAGAAGCTGTCACAACAGAGAAGACATGCCCAAGGAACAGGCGGTGGCTCTCTTATCTCTGTACTTCCGACCTACATGACTGCAGTGGCTACTGTGTATGATGGCAGTGCCTCTTTTCATGGCATCACAGGTGGCCTTGAGAGCGGAGCACCTGCCATTGATCGTAGACAGTTTGATTTGGGTAAAACTGAAGCCCACACTCACTCTGCTATTGAGACGCCTGACAGAGAGGAAGAAAGGAGTCATGAGAGTAGCAGTTTCCAGTCTACGGTGGAGAACGTCACAATGCACGAGTTGGAGCCAGTTCAGGTACGACCAGACGGTCCTCAGGTGTGGACACAGGGTTCCCTCGAACGAAAGGAAGCGTGCCTACCGATATTGAGATACGCAAGATACAGGCTACTGTGCTGAAGAAGCACTATGATGTGCTTCAGGTACAGCATGACTGTTACACCATGTGGAGAGAACAGCTCTCACAGAACTTGGGATATGAAAATAATATTTAGTACATAAAAAACAGTGTAGTCATTTTCTTCATACTCTCTTATACGAGTGGTATTTGATAAATAAGATAAAACTGTTATTGTAATCAATCGTTGTTTTCTTTCCGGACATCATCACAGTTAATTTTTATCGCAAAATTTATCAAAATTTCATTGCAAAAACGAAGCTGCTATATTGTCACGAATAATCCGTCCACCTTCATTTACTTGTTCATCTTCAGCTTGGTTGTCTTGGACATGTGTTCCTTCATGAACATTTTCCATTCTACCCATCTCTGGCAAAGGCAGTTGCGAGTGATAGCAATGTCATGTAAAATCACACATGCCGTGGCGAGCCTTCAAGCCTTTTCGGGAGTTACTTGTAGCTCCTTGTGTAGTAATCCAAATCGTCGCTTCAAAATGCCAAAAGATTGCTCAATGCGCATCCGAGTGCCACTATGAACAAAATTGTATCGCGCTTGACCTTGTCCATTTGGCACTGCATACGGAACTAGCATAAAAGCACTACCAGGATAGCCGGCGTCTCCCAGCAGATGACCAAGATGTGGTCCCTGTTGCAATGTGTTGTACAATTGGCTTTGGCGAAAAATAAATGAATCATGACAGCTTCCTGGCCAAGCGGCATAAAAATTTGTAAAGCGTCTTTCAGCATCGCACACTGTTTGGCAATTCACAGAATAATAGTTTTTTCTATTTATGTAGGCGTATGAGTCCGGAGAACTTGGTGCTTTGATGCGTATATGTGTGCAGTCGATGCAACCGATCACAGAAGGCATTCCATGCAAGTCGTAGAATAGAGATTTCTGTCTATTCAATTCTTCACCATTCGGAAATTTGATAAAATTGTTCATTTCAGTTAATAGACAGTCTGTAATTTGTGTAATGCATCTACTGACGCTAGATTGCGAGATGTTTACGAGGTCACCACATACAATTTGAAAGGAGCCTGTCGCGTAGTATCTCAAGGCAGTAGCCAGCTGAACAGAAGGTGAGATTGGACGACCACGGTTGCTGTTGATATTTGGCATGTGTTGCTCTACTATTTCGGAAAGATATGCAAGTCCAGCACTGTCAAAGCGGTAGCGCTCAACAAGTTCCGTGTCGCAGAAATTCTCAAACGGATTTTCAACGCAGTGATATCTCTTCCGTCGGTTGTTTCTGGCAATGAAGTAAGCCATAACTGTAGAAATGCAATTCATGACCAAACCAAGTCTTTAATATAGAGGTTAGACATCTAAAAAGCTATTTAACTATTAGAATGGAACCTGAAAGACGGCATCTAAGCTCTAAAAGCTGTTATAAAGTCTATAGTTCTCATAGCTGTGAACTATGAATACCAATATTGTTTAGTTATCTACAGCTAGCTGTAGCTAAGATATAGCAGTGACTATGAATACGGCCCTTAGTAATAGGGTCATTTGCATTGACAGTAGTACGTTCAATCGAATTAGTGACTTATTTATTAAGTTGGCCTGAAACAAAAATCTGAAGTTTCGAAATGGCGTTTACACCTTCATATATAATAGATACATCGTCGTCACATTCAAGAAAATCAAGTTTCGACTTCCTATCACGAAATGCACAGTCCGCGTCACGCAACATTCCTGAGACATGATTTCTGATTTATCACAGTTGGTCAATTTTGAATTCATGAAGGGCACGATATCTCTCTGAAAATGTCCCCTATAAATGTCAGTAGGTGAAATGCAAGCATCAGAGTCTGTATCTACAAGAAAGGTATGAGAAAATTCATTACCAGCATCTGCAATAACATGCAAATTCACACAAGGTTTATACACTCTGTTTTTCGAAAAATATTCACGTTCTATTGAAAAATGTGTCATATGAACATTCAAATGTTTTAGGTCGCTCAGTAGTCGACTTGCCAGAATGATTAGATTTTGCATGACAAAACAATAAAAAATGGCCAACTTTCCTACAATGGTTGCAAGCAGCATTTCCAGAAGGGTATTTATTATCAGAAGCCAAGTGATCAAAAGAACCGCATCTATAACATTTTGTAGTCGAATCTGACTTTTTGTCATATTTCTTATTCTTAGATAGGCCTACAGAAGTCTACTGCACTATTAGACTAAGGAATAGTACTAAGACATGATGAAATAAGAATTTCCTCGTAAATATTCTCTTAAGAAAAATTTCCATTAAGTAGTTGCAAACGTGATGCTAACTCATCATAGGAGCCGATAAAAGTAACGTTCAAGAAGTCAAGTCTATTCAAAACTCATCTTGAGCTTTTGTCTTTATATTCAATCGTTCAGTGAGAAATGAAGCGATTTGATCATAACCATCAATTCTAGAAGAATTGGTTGCGAGTACTCAAAGAGACAGTTTCAAATTAGTCAGCAGAAAATTGACTTGATCAGTATCGGGTGCGTGAATTAATTTCAGTGAAAGTTCACATTCCTGTAGACAGATTGAAAAATCGACTTGTCTTGAGATAGGTTCAATTCTGATAGAACTTGAACTTGTAGGTACTTTCGAATTTGTGCTAGATGAGCTAGTGGACATCTTCAATGAAGGTAAGTGCGTACAATTTAGATAATGAATGCTGAATAAAATACTTCGCAAACTTTTTGCGTGTAATCCAATTTATTAATCAGCAAAATCCATTTCATGTAAGTTCTAAATTCGTTTCCACTCGTCGCCAATCTAGTTTTGTTAATTAATTAACCATTCAATAATATCTTCATCAGAACAAAATCCATCTGAAGATAAAATTGTGTCGTTCAGAAGTTAGTTAACCAGACAAGACCGAGTTCGCTCAAATTCTAAAGACGCGGTACTCCACTTAAAATAAGTTTCGAAATCGCCATGTAGATTTTTAAAGACAATTAAATTGATACATTAAGACAATTTCACTTTTTACAAAATTACCATGCAGGTTATTGCACATACTTGTTAGGCTATTAGGAAGCCAAGCGGTTAAGTTGATCTGAAATCAAAGCGCGATTTCTGAGCAACTCGATTTTGGGCCTTGAAGACCGACCTAGAAGATAAGAAAATTAACTTTTTGAAAATTCCCTGACAAGATTTAACCATGAAAACTAATAACTACAACTTAGGATATTAATTGATGAATATATTTTATGCGATTACTGAACTTGACTGTTTCCACTGATTCAGATTTGGTGCGACTCGTACAGCCTTGTTATATTTTGTTTATTGATTACTTGCTGATTACACCAATTTCTGTCTTTGCTAGATTGATAAACCTGGATTTCAGTGGATAAGGAAAATTTTCTTTTGTGGTCCTAAAAAGTTATAGGAGCTGGTTTTTCGGAGACAAGCTGCGACGAAAGGATTTAGAATGTGTTGCGTAGCTTCGATTTTTAGGACTGCTGATAGTATTTTTATACTTAGTTATTTATTTTAAGATCAAGAGTACGATAGCGGTATCAGACATTTTGTTGAGAGTGAAATTGTGGAATCAGATATGAACACAGAATTAAATATTTTGTTTATCTGCTTCGGTTTGCTAGAAGTGTGATTAATACGAAATTGACGGCACATAGAGATCGTATTAAGTGGGCAAGAAGGAATTCCTATTACCTTACAGAGATAGGAAAAAAAGTCGTTCGTCGCTTGCGGATTAATGTGAGTTCCAGCAAAGTGCTTCGATTGCCAAAATTCCTTCATATTCGAAGACTTCAGATCATTGCCCACAAGTTTTCTCCATAATGTTGGTCCTTCCGATCATTGTTAGAGAAAGTAGCAGGCGTACGAAAATTAGCTCACTTAATGATTTCACATCCTCTCCTCGGCATTGCTCACTGTATAGTGCATACATTGAATCGAAGCCAAGACAGGGATGTGTGTTTCGGTGTGTGCGAAGTGACATCACAGCACGCACGCATCTCTCACTGGCTCTGTTGTCCCCTGCTGACAGCTTATTGTTTGCCATTTCCAATAGCAAGTGATACACGAATTATCCATTCGAGAAGGAGCAAGTTGTCTAATTCTGTGATGTGTCATTTCGACATTAAGGTTGCATACAATTCTTCCTTTCTAGGAAACCGAAGCGCGCGCAGATGAATCTAATTCTGTAGATACTAGAGTTTTAGTGAATATATATAGTTTTAGTCATATACCGGTACCTATTTAACATTGAATCAATCTTGTGCTTACATTTTTGCACACTTCAACTTGTTTCAACTGAAAATGGATTTAGAGGCCTCCTTTATCTGCATGACTACTTTTTCAGATATAAAAGAGTAGTATTGTATCACAAAAAATACAGTTCTAGCTGAATATCAACTGCACAAAACATGAGGACCACAATTTAGTTTCATGTTAATCTCTTCCATATGTAAACCGTTGAAAATCACTTATCACTTAACATTTTTGTATTGGGAGTCCATTGTATTGGACATCAGTGTCATCCATAGTTATACCCGAGAAGCACCCATGATCATTTCCTTTCTTTGATGAATGAATAACAAAGTGGCCAATTATGAAAATTGTGGCCAGTGAATAGCATTGGTTACCACTGATCGGGCAATCGAGCTTGGAAGTTGAGTCTTTCGAAACATTCTTCAATGATCTCCACCCAACGATATCCATCTTATTACCATTAATTTATTAATTACTGCATTTATGATATAAATATAATTCATTGTGAAGGGACATATTCCTTCCATGTGTACTTTGGTCGAATGGAAAATGATGGCTAAACTTACTAATAGGCGATTAAGAAAGCAATTAATCATAAAATCTAAAAGCATCAACTTTGGAATCTAACTTCTCTACTTTCGGCTTTAAAGCGCATAGATGTTGAACTGTCCTGTAACATGTAATCAACCGTAATGCAGAACTCAATCCTAACCAGCTTGTTGAAGCAAACTTTTTATATTCAAACATCGTTGCACATCATTAATCATTCATGATTAGGGCAATTTTTTTATGATATGTCATATTGTCATATTATTAGGGTAAGGTAATATTGTCATATTTTCTGGGTCTCATCATATTTAGTCATATTTTGGTCATTTTGCTGTAGTTTTAGACTGTTAGAGTTTCTGGGAAGTAGATATATAAATTGCCGATGCTTTCAGAATGACGCAATATTGGTCTTCTCAGCCGCGCGATGCAGTCTGAGAAGAGTTCCGATGCATGCATTGCCTACAGATATGAATGTTGCCGGAAGCTCCAGGATTATCTCGTCTGCCCTGCCTCCAGGATTATCTC
The DNA here is from genome assembly GCA_907163375.1 of Prostheceraeus crozeri. NCBI lineage: Eukaryota > Metazoa > Platyhelminthes > Polycladida > Euryleptidae > Prostheceraeus > Prostheceraeus crozeri. The sequence goes on along the minus strand of CAJQUW010006427.1, from coordinate 81,734 downwards.
TTCCTTTCCAGCCAACCGCTTGCAGCGTTTTTTTCCATGTTGAAGAAGATGCTATGCAAAGACAGACTTTTTTTAACATCAAATGAAGTAAAATACATAACTGTCATGTACAACAAGCTGCAAATGGGTGGCAGAAGTTTGAAATAAATCGTTTTATTTGTCTTAAATTTAACTTTTTGTTTTTTAAAAATGGAAACATAATTCTTGCTATATTTCAAGATTTTTCTAAATCTTGACTAACTACAATTTACAATTTTTAGGTCACATTTTGTGTTTTTTAGGTCATATTTGGTTGTATTTTAGGCTTATTTAGGTCATATTTTTTCGATTTTTGGATAATAAAAATTGCCCTATTAATGATTAATTAAGATTTCGTAAAAATCATAAATTGTTAAACTGGGTACGTTGTGTGCATCGAATGTGTCTGAAGTTTCACCGGCACCATTACCTTCCACCGGATCCATTTGTGTTAAACTCAGCCCGGTTGATGCATTTGCGCAGCGGAAGCTTAATGTTTTAATGTTAAGCATCTTTCATTTTGTTTTTAATGCACCTCGACCAACATATGACAAGCAGTTATACTTCTTACAATGCCCCAAGCAATTCCTCGATGCATGATAATTTTTTCACGAATCTCGATTGCAGATGACTCCAGATAATTCTATGAGACAGTTTTGCCAACAACTACCTAAAGTGGTAAATATCCGCACAGTCTAATATTCAGAATTTTCTAAATAGCAAAAATGTTTTAAATTGTTTTGTTTGCAGGAACTCCATGCTCATATTACTGGATCAATACCTGATGACTATTTTGCTGAATTGATAGATCGTCGTAAAAAAGTTGACAAAGACTTCAAAGCAGAAGATGCAGAAGAAATTATTAACAGTCCGACTTCGCGCACAATGAAGGAGTAAGATTGTCACGTAATTCTCTTCCATTAATTGTGATATACACACAGATGTTTGAAAAAAATTACCCCCCCCCAAATGTCTGATCGATTTTATTCGCTTAATCAACTTAATGTCGGATCAGTTGTAGAATAAATACATAATTGTCAAATGATGAAATTCAGAAGATTAATTCGTCAGTAGGAATTTACATTGTTTATTCAACCTGCTTCGTTTGAAAACGGTGGTCATCTCTCTCAAGACTCATTGACAACTGAAAGGTGATTGAAAATATCATTTAACTAATGATAAATCCTATAAACGCAATATGCAACACCTACAAAAGTCTCCAATATTCGTTCAAAAATCTATAAATTATAATCTGCCGCCTTGCCAGTTTTTCCGAAAACCTGTATTTCCTATGCCTGTAACCCCTAGACTGCCTACGTTACATGTATGCATGCTATGCGCTATGCACAAAAAAATCTTGTGTAGCCTCTTTTTATTCCTAACGAAGCTTGATAAAATTGTTTTTTCTTTTCATAGCTTGAGGAACAGCGCACACACCAAAGATATCCGCAGCAGAAGATGATAGGCAAAGATGAACAAAAAAATATGGGACTGAATAAATAAAGCAACTAAGCAATTGACAGCGTAGAGAAAATACGAGTACACAACTGCGCAGCTGAAGAGGCTAGTAATACTTTAGATATGCTGAAAACAAGGAGATGATCGGCTAAGAAATAGAAGAATAATGAAGCAGAGAGCGTATTCGTATGTAAAATTTATAGTAACTTAGTAATTAGTTCATAACACAGCTGCATCTCGTGGGTAGAAATTGAAATACTGAAGAAAGAGACGATAATATCAACCAAGATGGCGCAGGTACATTTGACAAAAACGCCAACACATAATCTCACTAAAGAGCTAATTTGAAAGTAATTGTCAATCGTGAATGATGCAACTCTGACAGTTGTTGGACATAACATCCCTCCGTTAGGAAGATTTTTCTACAACCTTGCTGTTCAAAGAATGATCTCTTGAAATGCTCACAGTGACAACGAGGATCAGCAAAAATTTATGAATTTGCGTAGTCGCTTCTTCTTAAACATTTGGCAAATGAACAAAAAGTGCTGACGCAAATTCATTAGAACAACAGCCATGAAATTGTACAGTGAAACCTCCTGCATATGAATTATAGTAGAATAGACAATATTAGAACATGATTTGGATGGACAGACCCAGATCCAGAACAAACAGGATGGAATTAACAGACTCAGCAGACGAGTTCAATGTCACCCCCTATTTTAATCTGGACGTTGGCTACAAATCCTCTGACTTGGATAGGAAACCGATATACAGAGTGGAGTGATCAGAGAAAGAATGGATGAAATTCTTCGCTAGACGTAGCAGTTTGTTAGTAAACAGGAAATGAAACAGGTGAAAGAATGCATTCCCGAAAGAAAAGCAACCTCGGCATTATTAGCCAAACTATAGAAGTACAACTTGACAAAGATACTTTGTACTTTTTATTTCAGTACTCAGGTTATGTGTACATTGTAATTCATGCAAGCATCATTTGCATCTAAACATGCTTACAAATAGCGATGTGATAGACTGATTTAACAATGTATTTCTTAAATCCCAAAAACTTTTAGGATTCTTCATGGTTTCATGTGATTGATTACATGCGTTGTATATTTCGTAGACTCACATGCATGTAGCGGACAGAAATTTTACATGCATATTTGACATCAGAAACATGCTCATTATACGATAAGCTTACTTGTATACATGTGAACTTGAGCCCCACTTACGCCTGAATTGTTAAATTAAAAGTGGTAAATTAATTCAAAAAACATGAGCAAAGGAATCGGTATCAATTTGATGCTTGTATTAAGCTGGATACCTGCATTCCTACACATTTCTCATTTTTGCTTGTCAGTTTTCATTTGCAACCAGTTCTTTGAACAAAACTTGACAGCATCTAACCTCAAGCAGTGCAGGCTACCCAAGACTTCTCTCTACGTCTTTAATTATGCCTTTATTTATGTGCCTACTAAAACTTTCTTTCAGATGCTTTACATTATTTCGAGTCATACAATCATTGATCACAAATTTGGATATAATGTACGAGGTGAGTAGGAGATTTCAACACTTCTTAGTTCCGTCAGTTTTCACTTATTAGCACGACAATTTGTTATATAAAAGTGATGAAAAGTAATTAAAGTTATATAAGTATAAGGTATATGAAGTAATGTTGAAGTGAATTCGGTTGTACTTTTCGACATTTCGCTTAGTTTGTTGCTGATTGATTAGCACAAAAATAGCCTATAAAATATTAATATCAAGTAGACGTCATTGGTAGGCGACCTTCGCACAAATGTATGAACTTTTTAAAACCTAGGAATCCATCATGCAAAATTCATCCAAAACAATAGAAATGCATGAAAAACGCACAAGCGTATAAGGTGAATTTTCCTCAGAAATCGTATTCATTAAATGTACCACAATTCCGATTTAGATATCCGTTTGGCATCAACAATTTGATAAGTGCAGCATTTGGAAACACTATATAAGTAGAATTTCTTGATACTGACTTACGACTTCTGCAAAAGTACAGGTTTTGGATTTCAGTAAGGACAGCCAGAGAATCATGTGAGAACTTAGCCATTTATGACAGACATAGCGCAGAAGTTAGCGACAAAATGAAATCATGACAGACAAAGAGACTTTCAATCATGACATTGTGAAGTCTTGGATGCTATACATTCCCTTTTGAATTCCGCTTTTCTATATTTAACCCTCAGAGACCGGAGGGGGTCCAGTAGACCTCAGAACTATATTTTTTTATTTTACTTTTTCTGCTGAGGATATATCAACCGCTCATACCCATGTAAAATCATCATTTTTGACAATCTACATATGTTATTTTATTTCAATTGAAACAGCACAAGTATGGTAGATAGGTCAAGAGGGTCCACTGGACCCTTTCCCATCACAAAAATTTTGCTTTCAGGTGAAAATTGATTTTGAGCATGTCCACGATGGTGCATAATGAGTGAAATTCATTTATTCAATTTCATTAATTCAAAATTCATTTTTTGCATCAAATGTCATGCTCGTGCATGTGCCTTACGTTATAAGATCGCAAAATGTGAATATCATGTTTTGTACATGATCGTGCATGACTGGTTGGCCTACATGAACAAATCAGCACAATCAATGTTCAAAATGAAAGCCATCATTATGTTCATAGTTCAACACTAAAAGCAGACTGTTGGCAAAGTTTTCACAACAGTAATTGATGAGTTAAAGATCTCCACAGCTGTTTTGAAGGTCATAAAATGCAGCAATTGTGGCTGAGTTTAGCCCTACTTCCCATCGGTATGGATAAATGTGAAAAAATGGAATAAATCAATTTCACTAAAGTCAACTATTTGAGGTTGCATGGTGACAGCAAACACCGTAAAACCGACTCTTAGTACAACTGATAGTGTGCTAAATGTCGTTGAATTACAAAATCACGACATTTTCGCATGTGCTTACTGAGAAGGCTGAAACGCACTCAAAGGATTAGCTATTAGTCTGGGAGCCAAGCCGTCGTATCGTGCTTAAAAACGAAGTAAAAATGACACCCCTGCTATACTTTTCTTAACACTTTCATGTTGTTAAGGGGTGTATGGGACATCAGAAAACAGTTGTTAGCAATGCCAACTCTCTTGCAAAAGTTGCTTTAGGCCTGCTTTTGTAAAACTATCACAATGTTAAAAATGCAAAGCATGGAGTGAGTACGGAACACAAAAGTAACTCTAGATATTGATTGAAACAACGTATACCTACGCACGACGTCTCATTTTGATCGTCTAGATGTCCTCTCACTCATAAATCTTGTTGGAAGTGAATACGTTAAAGAACGAAGTCGCTAGAGGTCAAAAGGTCACAAAACCTAGGTCAAAACTCAAAAATAGCAATTTTCTTAAAAGGACGCCTGACTCACTGCCTTGGAGCGATCAAATACTTCAAAATCAAACGGTAACCTCATCTAGGGACCCATGGGAAGCTTTTGAAACAGTTGTTTGGAGGTCATGACCCAATGACGTGATCACAGGTCAAATTTCTGTAAAGGTCAAATTTTAAAAAAATCAATATAACCAGCTTTTTTGGTCTTATCGATATTCATACGCATTCCGTTAGCCTAGGCACAACCAGGGGATAGTTATCCATAGTTTACAAATCTATTCTTCTCAAATCGATGATAATACTTTGACTAGAAGTTATCATTAGGCCTAGGCCATTCAGCCGGTCAAGGGATCAAGAAGTCATCAATAGCGTAGTTCACCACATTTTCACCGAGACCACGCAGGAGGAATTGACTGTTATCGGCGGCGTGGCTCAGGATTTCCAAGAAATTTGGAATCACCGGTGAGCTGCTGTGTTCCATGGTGAAGTTACACTCGCGCTCGTAGTACATCGACAGTGGAAAGGATGTCCAATGAGATTAACACAACTTGTGACGTCATAAACAAGTTCTTGAGTGGGTAACATTTTTAACGTCGTTCATTATCGATGCTTGCGCTTTGCATTATCCAAACAATCCTCTTCGTGTACTTCTGTTGTCACTTGCTTGGAATATTCGACTCTTCTTCCGCCCGGAAATACCATTAGCTATAGTATTTCTCGCAATCTGCATTGATATCAATTAGCTGTCGGTGTTCGAGAGCCACGACCGGGGAATTTTAGGTACGATAATGATTTAAAATTAATGGATCACATATTCTATGTATACCTCTGTGATTTGTAGAGCAAGGAAGTATTGCATCATACCGTGTGTCGAACGACATCAACGTGTGTGCGGCACATGTACTACGCTCTCAGCCTCCATTTCTGAAATGTTCGGATGAGAATAAAGTAAGTCAATTTCCATCTTTATAGCATCCCTCATTGAATCTAAATCGTCATTTATCGTACACATTTTTCATGAGAACTGAAAATAATGATAATGACAAACAGAAAATGAGTTTTCCTAGAACCCCCCTGCGCAACTTTTTTTTGATACCAAAAAAAAACTTGTAAATTATTTTGAAAAAAATGATAATTAAAAACAGAAAATGATTTATTTTGAAACTTTGATTTTTCTGAAGAAATGGTGGATGAGATAGGACTAACGTTAAAGTCGATAACTCATTTTTCGATTTTCATTTTTCGTTTCTTTTTTTCAGGTTAACAAGATCCTTCTTCAAGTATGGAACCATTACTTTCGAGGAACACGAAAAAGAAGCGTCGGTCAAGCTCCTGTCCTGAATTCAGAATTGACTATTCGAAATGCATCATATGTCAAAGTGCAGCCAAAAAACATGGAAAAACGTCCACTACAACAAGCAAAGGTTTACCAGGATTGAAGTCGGCAATTTTCATACGAAAGGATGAATTGTTTGCGAAGATCTGGAGTGATTTAGAAGATGAAGCTACCTTCTTGGAAAAGAGACCAATCGTCCATATGTAATCTGTCGTAGCAAATATGCACTCAAGAGAACATTGGATAACATAAAGTTGAGGTCTATGGAAACGAAAGGAGAGAAGTCGGACTCTTTAGACAATTTGACTATTCGTCTAAGATCTGATTCTTCATCTTTGGTTGGGAAATCTCTTGAATATAATAAATCTGTCTGCTTTCTTTGTGAAAAGAGAGAGATAGCTATGGAGTTTGGACCTTGATTGCCATTGCAACGCCTGATGGGAGGGAAAGAGCTATACACAAGAAGGCAAAGGATATTAATGATGAAGTCATGTTATTCAAGATTAAAGGACATGTTGAAACGTGTGTAGATATGGTGGCTAACAATTTTCATTATCACAGGAGTTGCATGAGTCGATATATGAACAAACGTACACTGAATGACAAAGAAATATCTTCAGATTCCAATCAGCACGATGCAGTATTTTCACTTCTAGTATCCGAAATCTCAGATGGACTCCGCAACGAGAGACACGTTTACTCAGTTGACCAAATTGTGATGAGATACAATGATTTATTAGCTGAACATGGTAAGACTGAATGTAGGCCCGATAGACTGGTCAAGCGTATTGTGAATCACTTTACAGCTGACTTAGTTCAAACCGTGAAACTGAAAGGCAGAAGTCTCGTATGTCCGACATCGCTTACTGTAAAGGAATTGTGCAGTCAGGTTTTCGAATTGAAATCTAATCTGAACGAAAGCAATTTTCTTTCGAGCTCCGATAACGAATCTGAAAATGAAAAGTGTAACACTTCTATGAATTCGTACTTAGTTGCGAAAAACATTCGCGCTGAGCTGAAACAAGTTTCAAGAGATACAGAAATGTCAGAAATAGAGGTATCATGCTCAGCGACCTCAAGTCTAGTTCCGGTCAACTTGTACAATCATTTGGCATGGTTGCTTTTTGACACATCTGATTCGATGGATGATGGTCGAGTTGATTTAGTGGACGAGCAGAGGAAACGTGTCATGAGCTTAGGAAATGATATACTCAGTTTGGTGAACAAACAACCTACATCAAAGCAAGTTGGTCTAGCCTTGCATATTTTGAAGGAAACCAGAAACAAGAACTTGATCACTATGACTAATCGACTTGGACACTGTATCTCTTATAGTAGTGCGCAGCGATACGTGACTACTATAGCTAATAAAGTTCTCGAAAAAGAAGAAGTCGAGGGGATTTATATTCCAGAGAATATCGTACATGGATGCTTCCTTCAAACTGCCTTGGATAATCTGAATTTTCATTCAGAAACAGAAGATGGTGGTAGCTTAGATGCAACGACCAATATCATTTATCAGTATTCGAGCGGAAATGACACCACAGACACATTCAGGAGAGTTCCCTATGATCCGAAAAATCGAAAAACGACGATAGAAATACCTGATAAGTTCCATTCAGTTAAAAGCCATCTCACTCTAAAGGATAGAAAAGAAGCGCGAGCACTGAATTGTGTAAAACTGGATGACATAGCGAAAGTAAGGGAAAGACAGGACTTATCAGATGTTAACATTGTTTTATTCTTGTTGCGAATGTTTCCGACTACACTTCTGATGACTGATGGCGATTATGATTCAGCGTTTCACAATACTCCAACATGGAATTCTTTTTTCTCGCTATATTCTGGAAACGATAAACCTAAGACTGAAATAGGATACGGTCCATTATACCCTCAAAAACCAACCGATCCAGACGTCGTCAAAACTTCTCTCGATTATTTTGTGACGCTTACTAATAAGCTAAATCAGGCAAAGACCTTTGTCACTTGCGATCAAGCCATTTATGACATCATCAAAGGCCTAGTGAAAAAGAATCCAGTTCGCTATAAAGATGTCATTCTTCGTCTCCGTGGCTTTCACATAATTCAAACTTTCATGGGCTCGATCGGATTCCTGATGAAAGAATGTGGAATAGAAGACTTGCTGGCAACAGCAGAGATATGCCACCGGGGAACAGCTAACAAAGTCATGGCAGGAAAGGATTATTACAAAATGATACGTTATCATTCCTGGCTTTGCGAAGCATTCTTCATGCTAAAATGGGAAGCCTTTGAACAATGGTTGTTAGAAAAAGAAACAGTTGGTCACGTTGAATCGATTTCACATATTACTGAACTATTACAGGACATTGGAAATGATTTCGAGGCACAAGATAAAGATAACTTGCGGAATCATGTCGATCGTGTTCTTGATAACCTCAGCACATTACTCAATGTATGGGAAGAATTTGAGAATTCGTTTGGAGAAACTGCCAAATTTCGGGATATGTACATTGACATGGTTCTGATTTTCAAGCGCTATGTTAACGCTGAAAGGGCCGGACTTTGGGAACAACATCTAATAGAAGCCCGAAACATGCTACCATACATCGTGGCATCCGGACATACTAAATACATGTCATGCTTGCCAATTTACCTCGAAGAAATGATGAACCTCCCAACCACAGCACCAGAAGTTCAAGTGGAATTTGAGGCTGGAAACTTCGCTGGTCATCAGAAACATGGTAGCTTCAACGGTGTGTGGACAGATCTTGCTTTAGAGCAGACGTATAATAAGGAAGGGAAAAGCAACTTGTTCAAAGGCATAACTCAGAAAGAAACAGCTAGAGAGAAGTACATAAAAGCTTTACGTACCTTAACAGCAGTCTCTGAATGCATGAAACAAATGATACACCTACAATCTGTAACTTCTGACCATCATGAAAAAATAAGCAAAGATGACTTGCAGAAAATTTTGAAAATTAGAAACACAGTTTTTGAAGATATGAGAAATCCCTTTTCCTCGAATGTTGAATCTGAACAGCTAGTTAACATTTCAACTGGAGAAATATTGATTACGTCAGAAGTTGCACGTTCCAAGCAACTAGGATTGGATGCTATTGTAGAAGCAAGAACGAGTGGCGCCGCGAAGATAATTTCTCCAAAGATACTGACTTTTGCTTTGCAAAAAAGAAAATGAAAAATAAACAAGATCCAGTGAAAATGATAGCATCGGAAGAAAGCATCGTTACGAGGGCCTTGTGTTTTACTCAAGATTTGACTGAGGAAGGTAAGATTGAAGCATTCAGTTTTGAATGGTGTAATTATCCTCCAAGTCTATTTGAACCGAGCAAACATGACAAAGATGCATACAAAATGCGGAAAGGAAACAAAGTTGATTTCTTAGAGACCATCCGTACTAAATTGAATGGGACGTGGAGCCCTTTGAGCGAGCTCCCACCTTCGATCTCCAAGCCGGTTTATCTAATTGATGCTATGGCATTTATTCATCGCTTTCAAACTCTATGGGCAATCGTCTTTCACCAACTTCCTGAGCTGTACAAGAACAAGATATTGAGGATAAAACCAGCAAATTGTTGCGAAATACATTTCGTTGCTGACAGATACGACTTTGGAGGAATGAGTTTAAAAAAGTGATGAAAGATTGCGACGCCAAGAAGATTTGGCCATGGTTGAGTATGAACCCACAGATAACATGAAAATACCACAATGGAAAGCATTCACCTCAAATCCCAAAAACAAGCAGAACTTGCTGAAATACATTGCCTCGTGCTGGACTACATGTCATTTGCCTAAGGGCATAAGCCTTATATTTGATATTGAAGATCAGCACATTAGTGTGACCAACAAAGATACAACCCCACTTGAAAGGTACAATAATCACGAAGAAGCGGATACGAGGATTTTCGCACACATAGCTAACTGTTCCGAAGGCAATTCGTTTGTCATACATGCAACGGACACAGACATTATTGCTCTTGCAATGTTTCATTCTCAACGGTTATCTCATGTCCTTGAATTATGGGTTGAGAAGAATGACACTTATTTGCCTATCCATGACTTGGTCAACCAGCTTGCTGAGAACTTGGAGAAAGAAAAACTAGTGCTGACTGGAACCTTGCTAGCTTCCTACGTATTGTCCGGCTGCGACTCCGTCAGTTATCCATTCGGTCGTGGTAAAAACGCTCTACTAACGTAGCTCTTCAAATGATTGGAAAAATGAATCACATAGTTGACTTTTCTCATAATGATTCACATGTTAGCTCTACAGTTTTTGATGAAGCTAGGGACTTCTTTTGTCGCTTGTATGGAAAACCGGAGTACAGTCTTTCTCTTGACCGCTTACGCGCTCATCTGTTCACTTCCACTAAACGCGACTTACGCTTGCTACCACCGACAGAAGATGCTTTCCATCAACATGTTTTGAGAAGTCTTTGTCAATTCAGCTTACACAAGGAAGCAGCAAAATCAAATCCGTGTCTCCTTTCACCCATGAAATTTGGACGAAAGCTGGATCAGAAGGGAGCATTAGTTCCTGTTGTGATGACAAAAGAGAGCAAAATGGCGGCTGCTAAACTTCTTTTCTGTAAATGCAAGAAAGGCTGCCTTCAAAAGTGTTCATGTGCGAAAAACGGAACTGCATGCATAATCGCATGTAGCTGCAATGGCCATCATTTGAAGTGTGGACGTCTGGAAGAAGTCTTTTGAGCTGGTCTTCATAGGAAGTTACAGAAAAAATGCATATTTTGCCTTAAAAAATGAGGGTAGGAAATGCGAATGAGTCACAATAAATATATATTTCAAAGTAATAAATTAATGTAATAGTAACATAATATAATAATAATAATGAAAAGTGACGTAGATAATGTAAAATAATAAATAGAGAAAAAGTAGCCGATTACGTTTGCTACGAATGACCTCTTGGCCGGCTGAATGGCCTAGGCCTAATGATAACTTCTAGTCAAAGTATTATCATCGATTTGAGAAGAATAGATTTGTAAACTATGGATAACTATCCCCTGGTTGTGCCTAGGCTAACGGAATGCGTATGAATATCGATAAGACCAAAAAAGCTGGTTATATTGATTTTTTTAAAATTTGACCTTTACAGAAATTTGACCTGTGATCACGTCATTGGGTCATGACCTCCAAACAACTGTTTCAAAAGCTTCCCATGGGTCCCTAGATGAGGTTACCGTTTGATTTTGAAGTATTTGATCGCTCCAAGGCAGTGAGTCAGGCGTCCTTTTAAGAAAATTGCTATTTTTGAGTTTTGACCTAGGTTTTGTGACCTTTTGACCTCTAGCGACTTCGTTCTTTAACGTATTCACTTCCAACAAGATTTATGAGTGAGAGGACATCTAGACGATCAAAATGAGACGTCGTGCGTAGGTATACGTTGTTTCAATCAATATCTAGAGTTACTTTTGTGTTCCGTACTCACTCCATGCTTTGCATTTTTAACATCGTGATAGTTTTACAAAAGTAGGCCTAAAGCAACTTTTGCAAGAGAGTTGGCATTGCTAACAACTGTTTTCTGATGTCCCATACACCCCTTAACAACATGAAAGTGTTAAGAAAAGTATAGCAGGGGTGTCATTTTTACTTCGTTTTTAGCCTTGGCTCCCAGACTATATATCGACTTGTTACACGCAAACATTGTTTTACTCAAAATCAGTTTTCCTAATGATTTGATATCGATTTAAACAGGTAAACTAGGAATTTGTAAAAGGGCCCTCAGGTCTCAGAGGGTGTGAAAAATCTCAGGTCTCTGGGGGTTAAAGTCACAATGTCACTAATTCTCATACGATGATGAAAGTCATCCCAGCAGCCATTTATAATAGAATATAATGCTTACTAATTTAAATTATTAGTTAAGGCAGTCCTAATGAGGACTTATGGCGCTCTACAATCCGCAAGTGTACAAAGGCAATGCTACTGTAACCATTGGATTAATCAGTTCTTAAAAGAACTCAATGGAGCTTTCTCGTGGTAACGAATTAAAATTGATCAGCTTTGGCCCAATATCTGGTAAAAATGGAAATCTTAAGACTTGTACTGTACTACTACTCATTCTTGCTGTTAATATACTAATACCATAGACTCCAAACACTGCCGTATACACGTTCAAAACAGACGTCTAATATACTGTACCGTCTACAGATGCTGATAGTGGAAATAGAATAAGACAATGGTCACCATAGGTTAAGGAAATTAAAAATGGATATTATAAAACAACAGGAAACCGATGAATAAAAATTGGGAAAGTGGAGGTAAAATATGGAAATACAACGATGCTGCTACACCGATTACAAGTGAACTATATATGACACTACACAAAGTGGATAATGGAGGTAAACAATAGAACTACAATGACACTCTACTACATCGAAAGCAGTGAAACTATACACACTATACCTAAGACTACACATGGAAAATACCATTTCTTCACTTGAATTTGTTATCGCCAGTTTCTTCATCCGTCTATAGTACTTCATGTAATTCCACATTTCTTCATTTGAATTACAATACATCGACCACTACTTCAGCTACCGATGAAGGGATATAAAACATAATACTGCAGTCCGTCAGTCATCAGCAGGTACTCGTCTAGTTGTGTTTCGACCCCTAACCTGAACACTCAAACCCAGACGAGCGGGGTCCCACACATTGTGGCTGACAAAATACTGAATAGGTAATGATATGTCTTGAAAGATATATCACAAAGATACATCAGACATCATTCAATTGTCACGTTTCCCACATGTAAACTCATCCTGTCATTAAATTCATCCCATCAATAAATACAGTATGCTTTTTGCGATCCGCACATGTAAACAAATCCTGTACTTGTACATCAATCTTTGCCTTTTCGATTCCCACAAGTAAACAGATCCTGTTCATCCTCGAATCCCATAAAGATGTAATCGCTGTGACAAATATGTAATCCGCCTTTACACAAACTTCGCCTCATACATCAAGACTTAACAGTGGGAGCTCTCTCATCTCCCGTAGGCCACGCTAAGCGCTCTGTATTCACTCTTCACCGCCCCCCACTAATGAAATCATTTCAGTAACGAAAGCTGAGATATCACTCATGAAGTCCAAAACCTGTATGTTTTTATGCAATGATATTCGATATAAAGTTTAATTACTTACGCAACTTGATAAACACTGGATTTGATAACATGTTACCAGCCTTCATATGTATATTTTACTTGTGTTTCAAATGAGTTGATTTGTTACTGTACAATGTAATTATGTTCATTAACTCATATAATCGTACATATTAACACAAGACAATTGCCACATGTTGTATGTTATTGACAAGATGAAGTCTCTAATTGCTACATTGTTAAAACGACGAAAAAAAGAGCAGTTTTCAAACAATGTTCTTTGAAATTGTGTTGTTCACATGGTTTTAAATCTCTTTTTTGACATGATTATTTAAAACCGTGAATTGTAAATATGTCGCAATGGATTTCATTGATGGCAAAACATGAACCTACAAGTTCGCATATCAGGGTATCCGCGCCTTTTCTGTGGCATGCGTTTCGCAATGATTTGTGTATAAAATGTGGCAACATCGATGATTTGATCCATAGATTTCATATTATTTCCAACATGTTCTCAGCTTTTATCAATGTCACCGATGTGGACACCAGGGTTGGAACCGGCCCGGGCATAAATTTTTAGTCCGCGAGCCATACCGAGCCCTGATTTGGGTTGTCATCTCTGACAGCATATATTGAGCACTGTTATGTGTCATAACACATAGTAGTCTACCATAATATATCACGCAACATACTGTACATTCAGTTTCATAAATAGTTAGAAATTAGTTAAAACCGCAACCATTTATAGTAAACAATAAGTTCTTAACTATAATTGAATGAATTTGTTTCCTATATCATATTAAATATTTTTCTTTGTTATATGTTGGCCCATTAAGGGTCCAGTCCTTAAAAGCACTTATGGGTGCGTTCCCTAGTACCCAGTTTCGTATCCTCTAAGTTCTATTACCTTTCGGATGCGATTAGGCATACTGCCCATCAAATTTCTGATCATCTGTTGATCAATCTGATTCCACTCCTACCGCACTAAAGATTCCAACTGAGTCAAATAATTGCCAGCCAGGACAAATTAGTCGACGAACTCGCCGTTTCAAGATAGACCAGAGACATGCTCGATTCGATTCAAGTCAGGAGACCTTGCCGGCCAGTCTAAGGTTCGCATTCCTGCCTGTCTTTTTATACAATTGAGTTGCGCTGGTACGATGGCATGGAGTATTATCATCCATGAGAATCCAATCAGATGATGGATCACCTAAACTGAATGCGAAGAGCACTCGGAGTTCATGTTTTCCATCATAACATGCAGTGAACTGCGGCCATCACTCCCCAGATGAGCAATTTCCTGCAATTGCCCCGACTCCTCGATGTAAAAAACCGATCAGGAATGTCTTGCCCAGACGTCATCTAAAGGCGTAGACATCCATCTTAGAATTTTAATCGGACAGCTGCCTCATCCGACCAAACAGCACGTGACCACTGATTCCGCCAGTGGTAACATTTTATTGATCACTGCAGTCTCAGTTTCTTGTGTCGCTCGGACACATGTTCGGACATGTATGCATGCGTGAGAGTGATGAGTCACGCTTCTGATTAGCGATGAAAATGAGAATTTAATTCCAAACAACTGGCAAAAGATTGAAGCATTATTTAGTCTACTGATTGCCATATTTGGAGTATAGTCATGACATTTTCACAGTGAGCAATTTCAGAACATGAGCTTTCTAAACATGTAAAGTTTGTTGAATTAGGAAGCAACTTTCTATGCGTACCGGTAGTTTACGTTTACCCATTTCAATTCTTTATGAAACAATCTGTAATATCATAAAGTATTATCGTGTAATATGCAAGCTTGGAGCTAATATTATAGATATTATTGGATGCAGTGTATTCAGTAAAGATAATTTCATTCATTGTCAAAAGTATGTTCTATGAAGACACTCTTGAAAATTACTTCATTTAAAGAGTTGGAAGTAATTCTTCAGGAGTAGCCTATCTATTGAGCAATTGAAACCTTCTCTAGTAACTAATCATTTGGGAAACTAGGGTTTGGATGGTGCTACTGCTACAACAGAAAGCAATCGCACAAATAAGACTAGGTCATACCATAAAGACAGCGGAGCATTAAATTATCTAGCTGGATTAGTTGAAGTTCGGCTGTAGCTACGTGTATGCATTATACTTACCTTAATTCACTCCCACAAGTTCCTATTACCCCAATAAAATCAATGTCATCTTTCCGTGGGACGTAGACAATGTAGTGATATAGAACTATGATGAAATCCCTATGAGTGACCCTGGGCTGTGACATAGCAGGTCTTCAGGTAAGGAATACATAAATAGCCGCCAGTTTGTTACTATTCCGATCAGTTTCATGGCGATAGATTTTCACTTCGGACGTGTCAATAGTGCAAGAATGCTATGGAACTTACCTTCAGTGATTATTAGACGAAATACATTATCTAGTTTGAAATCATTTTGTGTGGTTTTACCTTAAGTAGGCCACCGATACGTAGATGTAACACAACAGAAGGTCCATGTAATTTAAATAAAGGGTAGAGATCAACTGGTTGACAAGGGACAACAAATGTCGAAGATGGTAATATTCTACAAGTATGATGCATTGATCAGTCAGGATGAGCCATAGAATAAACTGCTATCTAATGAGTAAACTTATTATCATTTGAATAGCGCACAATGCATGGCAACAGTACAATTCAATCATTCATTTAGCGTCTTGCTTTCTTCGTATTGTGATGGTTTTCATAAACATAAACAAAACTCAAATGATGCCG
Source organism: Prostheceraeus crozeri (assembly GCA_907163375.1). Taxonomy (NCBI): domain Eukaryota; kingdom Metazoa; phylum Platyhelminthes; order Polycladida; family Euryleptidae; genus Prostheceraeus; species Prostheceraeus crozeri. The sequence goes on along the minus strand of CAJQUW010006427.1, from coordinate 65,682 downwards.
TTTAGCAAAGAATTTGAAATAAGGGCAGACACGGGCCGCACCCGGAATTCTGGGCCTGTTTCAACTCACTCATGTGTACACCATTTTGTGTGAACAAAATTCGAAGAGGTTTGACCAGTTCTTATTGAATTTTCCTATGAAACAGTGATGGGACTCGAAGATATCCGCTAGGTATGCTGACGAGAACTTCTAATTTTCCATATTAGCCATATGTCATAGAGAAAGTCAAATTTTAGTATTTTCAATTAATTGATAATTTTGATTTGAATGGCCAAAATGGAGTAGGCCTATTGAAGACCAGGGAAATCTGTCGAAAAATCCGTTCTATTCGCGAATATAGAAATTAGTGAACATTTTTGTTTAATCACTGTGTGTAGGTCTCTGCTGTCAAGCTTCATAATTTGGTATTATCAAACAATAGCTGTACCATCATAATCAGTGCGAAAACGGCGAGGCATTGCAAAACAAACATAACAGATCATGCATTTGAGTTTATTTTCATCGAGTTTGATTGATTTCAGATTGTACTTTCAGCATATGCTAAGCCTTTAGCATCCAAGTGGCATGCCCTGACTCACAGATAAGCGAGCTTCATATCAATGGTCTAAATTATTTAGCTTTTTAAGAATTGTAAACAACAAAGACAGTAGAACATTAAAGACTGCAAGCTCGTGTGAAAGATGGAAACTAAAATACATTTTTAAAAAATAAAGAAACTGAGAACTGTGATGAGTGTAAAGATTTCTGTGGTAACTCATGTCTTCTATTGTATTGAAATGGTCCGATATCTTCGTTTACGATAAATCAATTGTTTCCGAAAGTTTAGCATGCAGAGATAGGGAAGCATTGAATATTACATTATTGGTCTTTGGTAAGCATTATTTTCTATAAGCTGTAATTTTCGTATTGAGTTTATTGTTGTAGTGGTGGAGCGGAATTTACGAAAATTTCTTGGTTTACAGTATTCATTTTATGCCTTCTTTCACAGATTGCACGCACCGTAATCTCCAGATTTTCTGCTGATGGAACACGATACCTCGAATTGCGAACAACACCGAGGGCATTGACACAAGCTGGCTCTACGAAAGAGGAGCACATCGGCTGCATTCTCAGAGCTATTCATGATTCACAGGAAGAATTGAATAACAAGATTACCGTTCGCTTACTGATTTCGATTGATCGTAGCTATGGCAGTGAGATGGCCATGGAAACTGTTCGACTTGCTAAAGATCTACGTGAGAATCATCAGTATGGCCATTATGTAGTCGGCATCGATATAAGTGGAAATCCTTACGTAAGTACATACACTATAATCGGTTCACTTAACTATTGCTGCATCTTTGTCGCTGTTCAATGGCTATTTGATTTTCTATGATTGACGATAATACATTGTAAGCATCAGTAGAAACGCCGCAATGGTCAGGCATGATAATGATCAGGAAATTTTACCACTATTTTCATAAAAAAGTAAGTTAACAGCTTCCCAAACAGTCTTAGGTCGTCGATATAATTGAGAGTCAAGATTCAGACAGATATTCGGCGTCCAGCACCTTTGGTGGTGGATCTTAAATAAATGATGTAGGATGTATAATAGCATGTATAAATGATGCGTGAATAATAATGTAATGTTATTGCAAGATCGGCCACCTAAGGCGGTGGGCGCCGAAGATGTGTCTGAATTTTAACTCTCAATTATATCGACGACTTAAAACTGCTTGGGGAGCTTTCAACTTGTTTTTTCCGAAAATCATCCGTCGTCTGGTCAAATACACTTGTTTTATTTGATCTCGAGGTTTGTTAAATAGTGCAATTAATGCTAGGAGTGCGGGAATGATTTAGTGTATCTTCTATTTTTTGAAAACAATGCTGTTCTTTCATTTAAGTCTCACAATGCAAGTAATCGGTGAGAGCTTTTACAAATGAAAACGGGAGGCGCGATGAAAGAAGCTGGTGGTCACAATAATTTACGGGAAGATGCATAAATCACGTCACAGTGCACCTAGATAAAGCGGTTGATAAATAGGTGACAAAGCAAGATCAATTACTGTGTTGAGAATAAAATGCTTGACATATTCGATAGGTTGAGAGTAGTTTTTTTTTACTATAAAAGCTTACTCCAATCATGCGAGGCCTTTCGGACGGACCAAGCGACCATTATCAGGTAAATGAAGTCATTTGCACGGTTTAATGGAACGAGACGGCAAATTACAGTACGCATAGAATCTGTAGATCTTATGTACTCTGCAAGGAGACCTTGTGTACTCGAATAAGAAAATAATAAATGAAATGGCTACTGCTTAAATAATAAGTAGGCGAGATTTATACATACAAACTTATGAAAGAACAAAATAGAGTAAGTTAATTGAAATTCCATGAGTCAGTTACTTTGTTATTCTGATCATGATCTGTTTTCAGAGCGCAAGGCGTCTTCAGTAGGTCTGATAGAATATTAATGATTTGTTCTGAGCTTGCCAAATAAGGAATGTTATCAAGAAGAATTTAACGTTTGTCTGTGTACTAACAAACTTAAATTTCTGTCCACAAATCATGTTATTTATGTAAGACAAGGTTCGAATTAAGATATTAAATTCAAAGATTTACACATCCTAAACATAAAGGAGGTCGATTTCTCGCTTGAAATCTTAGAAATTAAGTGAACTATTAGGATATTGTAACTAAACTGTTTTTTTGTAACTAAATTGTCTTGCCAATTTTTTATTGTTTGCATTCGAATTTTCATTTTGAAGATGATGGAAATCCCAATACGATATCGATGATGTTACTGAATATCATGAATGAGTTAATGAAAAACGATTTTGTGCATAATTACACACAATCAGAATTACTTGACAAACATAAACGTGAATGTGTGTGTTAGAAGCGCGGACTCATCGGCCATGCTGTCAAATGCTGTTTGAGAAGTTTTCGCTTGGTCTTGGTCTTCTTAGCCTTCACTGATCGAGTGAGTGTTCCACGTACGGGTAGCACATAACAAGGAGCTGCCTCCATCAGTTGATGTGTGGAAGCCTTCTTGAGATCGTAAAGAAGATAAGCGGGCTCTTTATGAGTGGGACAGCAATGGACAATACATGCAAGTCTGATGTCAGCTTTGCCCCGCGATAGGCAACCATCTAAGTCATCAGAGAAATAGTGGTCGCGGCTATGTGTGACACAGACAGTAGTTCACATGCCGGTGAAGATAGAGGGCGCAATCCAGCCTTCAGATGACAAGGGATATGATCACTTTGATGAAGAGTGGGCGTGTTAGGGGTTGTCGGTCAGTGTGGACTTGGCGCAGGTTGGAGCAACAGGTAGCAACTGTAGCAGACACTTTCAAATTTGAGTTCCTATCCGATGGAGACATGAAAACATTTCACTAAATTCGATAGATCTTTTGCTATACGAATACGACTGGCTGGCATGGTGACATCTGTCTTGATGTGCAATAGATGAGTTTGGTTTTGGAGGCATCAGGTTGTCAAGCTCATCATTTTTTGAATAAAAGTAATTCCTTTTTCATGTGACCAATTCGTCATTTTTTCATTGCTGAGATCATTTCTTTAATTTTATATTGTGCTGTATTTGATAAACGTTTTTTGATAGATTAAAAAATTTGAAAAAGCCAAGTTAAGTTGCAGTTGTTATGTTTTTATTTCATAATATATTTCGACTATGAAATCCAGAGTCATTCTCAAGTGAACATCAATAAGCAAGTAGAAAAAGACTTATTAGCATAGCTAGGAAATTCAATTTTATGATATCCAGTCATTATAGACCAGATATCATATGACCACAGACCAACCACATCCACCCAGCATGGGGTTGGTCTGTGGCCATATTATATCTGGTCTGTAATGACTGGATATCATAAAATCAAATTTCCAAGAGATGCTATCAGTTTTTTTCTACTTGCCTTTTGATGTCCACTTGAGAATGACTATGGACTTCATAGTCGAAATATATGATTAAATAAAAATATAACAACTACAACTTAACTTGGCTTTCCCAAAATGTCTTAATATATTATGACTCACAGCCAAGGCATATTTGCAGTGTTTTTTGATTATCATAAATTTTAAAGTCGTTTATAGCCTATAGTCTTAATATCTGTTTCAGCCTTCTTTTTTCGAATTTTTGATCGTGGTTTTCTAGATAGCGCCTACATAGCACACGATTCGACAACTATTGAATTTGATGATTCTAGACCAAGCACATTTGAATTTTGCGATTAATTGTACAAGATCTACAAGTAGGCCCTACGTACTGCATAGACCTCGGAATTGCAAAGTAGAATACAGGACTAGGTATAGTTTCGTAATACTTATAGACTAAGAAAATCAAAATATTTATGACCGATTTAGGAGCGCTTGGACTCTATGTGAGTTAAATTCGCTTGTAGTCTGAGGCAAGGAGAAATTGAACAATAGAAATGTCTGTGAGAAATGCCGGAGAATAGAAAATTCTAGAGACATTTACTATTGTTTATTTGTTCTTTGCCTCAGATTGCTAGCGAATTTAATTTACGATCACGAGGTCGTAATGGTCATAAATCAGAAGTTGTATGATCAACTGACTAGTAGAAACCTTTCTATTGTCGAGTTGTCTGATGGCGACGATTAAGTTTGACAGTTTTCTGATGTTCTTGCAGGTAGCCACGAAGCCACTTTGACATTTTCAAGTCGATTCACTTCGACGCAGTCGAGGGCGATAGATATATCGAGAAAAGACATGCGACAAATCTCATCTCTATCCATGTTCGAAAGGATGTCCAATATCAGATTTAAGAGAGCTGTTTCAGTTGAGAGACACAGTCTGCAGCCTGTTTGCACTGCTTGTGGATCGGATTGGTCTGCATTTTACTGCCAACAGATTTTCCGGAAATTTCAAGAAAGGGATCCTTCATGCTTGAAATAGATATTAAAACAAAAATATTTCTGGAATAAATAAATATATAGTTGAATTTGTCTTCTTTTATTCAATCACCAGATTGTATATATTTTTTAATATTGTTGAATTCAGTGCGGTAATTCAGCTAGATGCTTGATGATAGATTTCTTTGTCTTGCTCTCCGTGTGTATTCCATTGATTCGTTTTGTTTCAGGCGGGTGACTGTATTGATTTCCTGCCATCACTGAAATTGGCTAAGTCATACGGATTCAAGCTTGCGTTGCATATTGCTGAAGTAAGTAAACGCATTAACACAGATCATACACAAATTAATTCCAAATAATCGACAACACCCTCTTTCCGACCGTAACTCGTCTCGCCAGGAGATGAATTAAGCATGAAAGATAGACATGTGCGCTTTATCCATGCGGCCGGAACGACAGTATAATTTAAGCATTCAGCATGAAAGATAAACCATAGAGTAAGTATATTAGGTAGAGTGGTTAACTTTCGATTTTATTAAATGAACTCGAGGTGAATACAGTTGGGTATTGCTGCCAAATGTGAGATATGCAAATTTTTGCAGTTTTGAAGAAATTACCACGGAATTGACTGCAATCATGATAGTAATACAAAAGGAATGATTGTATTTTACAGATCCTGCGTGTCATGACGGCCTTGGAGAGGTAATGTTTGTTAAATTAGTAATTCGATGGGTCGCTACTTTCATGCTCAACCTCACGAGTGCATTTTCATAAGCGTGATCATATCACAGGCAACCTGCCACTGCCAGAACAAAATAACTTAAAGACAATGATTTCAATTAACTTTTGCAAGAATAATTTGAAAATAATTGACTCTTCAAAAATGCTCTAATAATTTTTTGGACCGCAGGAACGTTATCTCCGCAAAAAACCGAATCTCTTCATATAAAAAATTTTACCGCATACAGATATTTGTTTGAGTCGATTTTCTACCTATATATACTTACTCTATGGATAAACATGTGCGCTTTATCCATGCGGCCAGAACGACCACAGAATTAGATTGTTTAATCGCATCACTTTGCTAGAAGTGCAAACTGATTTAAAACAATGGCACATGCAGGAGCTTATTAAGTGGGCAAAAGGAATTTCTTAATAACTTGCAGAGATAGGAAAAATAGTCGTGCGTCGCTTGCGGATTGCCGTGAATTCCTTTAAAATGCTCCGATGGCCACGATTCCTTCAGATTCGAAGAATTCAGATCATTGCGCAAAAGTTTTCTCGATGATGTTGGGCAGTCCGATCATTATTAAAAAAGTTAGCAGGCGCACGAAAAGACGTTCACAAACTTCTCTGTAGAACTTGACATCGACTGTGTCTCTTTGCTGTGTGATTCGGTTGATAACTGTCACTGAAACTTCAGACAATTTGGCGTGTTTAATGTTGAACTGTCTGCTCATTGTTCGATTGCTATGACATTATGTCAGCAGATTGTGCCATTTCATTAACGTTACATGTTCCAATGCTTCCTTTCTAATCAAACAGAAGAAGAGACGACCGGTCTAATTCTGTGAGATCGACAGTATAACTTAAGATTAAACTGACGAGCACATTTGAAATCCATTATGAATATGTAGATGTGTAAATTATATTGACTTCAATGCATTAGATAAATATTTTCGAGTAACAAATGCCTGAAACGCATATTTATGATTTTTGCAGGTAAACGATAGTAAGAATCGTCCATCAGACCTTCTGTCCGTTTTGCCTGACCGCCTCGGACACGCAACCTTCTTACACACTGATGCTGGAGGAAGCGAGAAAGATGAGGAAACAGTTTTGAAGAACAAAATTCCAATAGGTTAGTTAGCTGTCGTTAAACTTCTGATCATCATCTCCTGATTAACCACCCAGTTTCAAAATTGTTCTTTTTCAGAATTGTGTTTGACCTCAAACATTAAATCCTTGTCGGTTCGAACATTGGAAGAACATCACTTGGTATTTTGGCGTTCAAAAGATCATCCACTTGTTATTTGTGTAAGTTAATCCAATATTGATTTGTGTAAAAACATGGAAATGTTAAAAGGAAGAACACCTGTCGGGCGATCCAGAGCGTGCTAGCGTACTACGCCTGCAGGACTGGGCACTGGAGAAGGACATTTATACAGCTCCTAGCTTGTGTAAATAAACATTATTAATAGGCAATGCAGCAAAACCTCGCTTAGCTAAAACCTGACCAATTGATAGCTTATTGATTGACTTCAATTATGTGGATAAGAAACTAGCCGCAACACTTGTCACACATTGTTATGTTGACTCCTTTACAAATTACCAGTTTTTGTCGGCTATTCATTAAAGGTGCAATCTCAGCCACTTCACCATCGTTGATGTCAAGATTCCCTTCGAAAGTTTGTTTGTTCATATTGTTATGATAAGGTGTCCGATTAGTGAGGAGATTCATTTGGTAATTCACAAGTTGTTGCGAATCAGTTGTAAAACCTTATCAGTTTCAAAAAATATAGCAAAAACGACCTATCTACCGTAAATCGTTTATTCGCTTTTACGTGTCGCAGGTCCTGCTGCTTCTTCATGAAATCAGCAAGATCTTAAAAATTATACATGATAGACATTTGCGGATGTTTCAAGTCTTCTCTATGGAAAAAATTCTCTCAAATCATTCTTAGAATCAAGAGCAGACTCATAGCATTTTAAGTATATAGTCCATATTGCCCTATTCAACTGATCATGTTTTAAATAGCAGTCAACTGATATCATGCTCTTTGCGATGAATCAAAAGGTTCACAAACAGATGGAAATTATTTAAGAACAAGTTGTAGGAAACAAATGTATAGCGATAAAAGATCCGAAACGATGGCTCCATAGTTTACAAGTCGAGGATGTTCAGAGCACGGAGATGTTGCAGCATTGCAGAGTGACTGTGGTTTACATGAAAGCTGAAGTTATAGGCTTCTATGAAGTACTGTGACTCACGAGTAATTCATTTTTTGGTTACTTGCTCATTGTTATCAGTGTCGTGAGAAATTCGTTTCTATGATGTCAGGAAATGCCTGGAAATTCTCGATGAAATCATCTGAACCTGTGTAAACTCCATTTCGAATGTTGATTTCACAGCATCAAGTTCTCGTCAAGCTTCCGTATCTACCCAGTTCGGTGGTCTTGATGTTCGCCAGTTTCGAGATCTCGCTCTGCCCGCATATTTGGCTTCCTTGTCATCAACTTTGGAGTCTGCCGCATGTGCGCGGCAGTCATGGTACAAACCGATTTCGGTTCAGAGACGAAGCCTTTCATTTTTTGAAGAGATAAGTCGAATGATAATATAGCGATCAACTCCTTGTCATTGCATCTTTGGCGTGCAATCCTTCATTGAAGTCTGATTTAAAACTTCATGTAATTTGATTTTTCCAGTATGATGCTGTTATCATTTAGTAACCACGAGACAACTTAAAAAGTATTGACATTTTCCACACATCTGTACACGTTGTATCTACATAGCGGTCAAGGATACTGGATATTAATAAAACCTAGACCAGGCTAGAAGCAAGTTTCTATCAACAGAAACTTTCCTTTCGTAAACATTTTCCATGAAACAAATTACCAGTCCACTGCTTAGCAGATAGTTTCTAGGAACAACGAAAATGTTCCCAAAAGTAAGTGCTCACGGATGCAATGTCCTAGTATATCATAGGCCTTGAGTTTAGACCTTCATTCATTCATACTAACCTGCATTGATACCAGGGAAGAGAATCGTCCGGATTTATCTGGACTTCCGGATTTTTTGACGACCATCTAGGTCTTTTCTGAGATTCGCCAGAAAATCCAATAAAAACAGGAGGGGTTAGGTATGTGGGCTCCTAAGATGGAATCATCTTCATGAAGTCCCATGGTCCGGTCTTAAGCAAAACATCTTCAATCATGATTCGTTGCATAAGACCCTTCTGATCACTATTTATTACAATTAATATTATCCATAGGTCCCCTCTGACTATCAGCGGCCCCCTTTGACGATCAGTGGTCCCCCTGTGATAATCAGTGGGCCCCATCTGACTGTACGTGGGCCTTTTTTGTGGATGTTGGACTTTTTTGACTAGACTGCTTCATTTATGTTGTATACATGATGCGTGATTTATGTTTCCTTGTTGTGTGTTTTGGCTCTTTAGTAGTTTCCCTTTCCTACAATGTACATACTATATAGCGGATCGCCACAAAATTTCATGGCAAATTACTCGACATTTTTCTCCATTTAAATCAAGTTTTTTAAATGGAACAGTAGTTTTGGAATAACAGAGGACTACGTACCAATCAAAGACTTTGTTGTAAAAAGCTCATGATGATCGATTTATGTAAACATTCTAAAAGAATGATGTCTGGCTTGGGGTTACTTAAAATTACAGGCCGATTAGAGCTTGCTTGTACAAATTCTGCATACTGGCAATTCTCCAATTCTGAAACTGCCCCTCCAATTCAGTCGTCTTGCGCAGATGGGGTCTCGAGGCCGGTAATCAATCAAAACTTTCATGACAATCCTGTGTTTTGAAGTTTGCTCTGTTGGTATGTGTCTGTGTAAAGATATTCCTGACGGTGGTCTGCCCTTCAGAGCGTGTGTTTAACTGTCTGCAAGTCTGTCCGATGAAACATTCTTGGCGATGTTCATAAACCAGAGAAGAGCGCTCGTTAATTAGAATTTTGTTTTTGTATTGGTAAATGTTCTGCGTTTCATAAGTTGTGAAGCAATTTTTATTTTGGATTCTTTCAAAACTCAATTTATACTTCGACTTTTCTTTCTTATTTCTTTGTACCATTCTTCAATACAAGGTATTTTCCAGAAAACATGAACTTTCTCTTTGTTTGAATCTTCATTTGTTTTTACTTTTTCGAATTCTTTGAATATCTCTTTGTTGCAACCACTTCTCTCAAATATACGCTGAGCAAACTGTCTTTTCACCCCATTTTCGAGGCAGTTGTTAATTTTTGGGAGCGGACATGTAGAGCCATGATAGTAGTTTTTAGTTTGATAGTTTTTAACATCTAGGGCTATCAGCAATGTTTGGCGAATTTAAGATATTAAAAAAGCTGTTGTTTATAATGCATTTTGAAGATTTCTCGTGTGACAATTTGGTCATGACTACGAGGATCATTTCATATCATATGTATCTGATTATTTTGTTTTATTATGCTCATTCATTTCATTATCATTCATACTCAAGACTGATTTAGTAATTATACAGTAAGCTAAGTTTCAGTTTGAGTCATTTTAACATCCAAAAATTCTGACAAAATTGTATAAAAAACAGAATAAGTCATGATAGACAACCTCCATTTCGTTTTCAAAGAAAAATCACATTGATTCATGCAATCAATAATTGCATGTCTTTCATAAAATCAACTAACTTTTATCCAGTAAAATTTTGAGAGCAAATTACTCAGTGGAATCATTTGAAATAGCGTCGACTTTGTACTGTGATTGTATTTGCAACTTACATTCAGTTTAACAATATTGTCTCAAATTTCTAGGTAAGCTCTAACTTTGACTTAAGTAGAAGTATACGTGTGTAATGCACGTATACATGGGCTCCAGTAATGTCCCCACTATAGTCGTAAGCACGTGTAATCTGCAACAGTGCTCTTTTAGAAATCGAGAGAAATATTCTTCACCGAGCTCATTTACCATTGTTTGTCAGTGACGCATTGAATTTACTTGACTTAATCTTCAGCCCTCGGAAATTCAACAGTTCTAAAGATGCTGATGTCTTGCTATTTGCCTTTCAGACGGATGACATGGGTGTTTTTCAGATCACCCATTCAAAGGAGATGGAAATAGCTGCTGAAGCATTCCAATTGACGAGAAAAGACCTGTTGAATCTTTCACTTAAAGCTGTAGATTATTGCTTTTGTGATAAAGACACGAAGTCAAGATTGCGATCAGACATCAAGGACTGGAGAGATAAAAATTATCCACATTTAGAATTCTCTGAAGCGCAGTATTCTAGTGACCAATGATTGAGTGATAACTATTTGACGGTTGAAACAAGTGTGAGAATCAAGGAAATTAGTCAAATGAGTCGTGTTTTTTGCATTTCAATTTAATCATTATTCATCATATACACTCAAACATGATCAATCTAATTGATACTACAGGTACAGTTAACCGGATGCTGTATATTCATGAATGTTCAAAGAATCAGCTAATAGAATCGGAATCTGCGAAAATATTAGACTATTTTCCAACCAATATTTCGATTTCGCATCCTACTTCAGGAATGCAAAACTTACAATGCTTTCTGCATGCAGTAAAATTGATAACAATGATCAATAGATGATAACTGATAAAATGATAGCAATGAAATTTACGAGTTCAATATTTTATAAAAATACACTCACTATGTCCGTGTCCTAGTTAGTCTCTTTGTATGTAGTAGGTTAAGAATCATTCAGTGAATGAAAACAAAATACATGCTTTCAAGCAAGTCTTTCTGTAGACTAGAAGCAAGAAAGCTTGTAAAGGACTTACTGTTCAAAGAAGCTAAGATATTCAATGAATTTTTGTTGAGTTCTGATACAGTTAAGTGATGCGCTTTCTCTCTTTTAGCTATTTCATATACATTACCTATGAGTCATTTGGATTTGTGACGATTTTTCCCAGTAAACATTTTGGTCAAAGATGGCATTCAGTTTCTTGTGTCTCATTCAGGGATCTGGAGCGGTCGATTTTTAACCGCTCCGCTCCATGCCACCTCTTTAACCGCTCCGCTCCGTGAAACCCCATATCTCACTCCGCTCCGCTCCAAGGCCCTTTCCCGCTCCGCTCCATCTCAATACTGTAGGCCCCTCTCCTACTATCTGATTAAAACATATATTGATTGTATGGGTTAGCTTACGAATTGCGATGTTCTGAGTTTTATGTGAGGCTAGCCGTTCTACCCGGTGAAAAATGGAATCTAGAATCTAACTAGAAATTCTAGCTGGAATCTAGATATAGAAATGTCCCGGCGCATTCTATCTAGAAAAATAGTATAACTTCAACTAGAATTTCAACCTAAAATCCACTTATAATCCAACTGATATATAGAATTTCTACCAAATATCCACTAAAAATCTAGATTTCTTACCGAAATTCTATTAAATTTCTACCAAATATCCACCCAATATCTAGATTTCCGACCTAAATTCTAAGATTCATGAGAAAAAATTTACGTGAAACATGATTTATTATGGTAATCTCTTTTTCACATCCTTTAGATATGACGTCACGGCATATTCAATGTCTTTCTCCGTAATACTGCTACCAGTTTTCTCCGCTTCCTGATTGTGTATCGCAGCTGAAAAGAAACGCGTTGAATTGTTGATGTCGGTCAATTACAATTTCAGCCATAGTGAAAAAAAATAAATAATGCTTTCTACTCTCTGACATTTCTATGTAGATTATACATTTGATTACGAAATAATATCAAACAATATCAATAAGAATGGAAACAATTTCATATATGTTCATTGAACATGCATAAAAACTATCAGAAATTAAGGAACTTACAACTACATATCAGGAAGCGAATTATAATTTTTCTTGAAGTTGTTTAAACGTCTTCACTTTTTCATGTTTCTGTGAAAATTGGTAGGCCTATACCCATGCAATTATCAAAGTTTGTAATTTTGAAAAAATAATATGATGTAATTACTTAACTTAGCTTCTAGACAATGTAAGAAAAGTAATAGGAATAGGAAACAAAATTCTTTTATGTTATTATAATATGTCACTAAAAATAGACATAGATACAAATTAATTATAACAAGCTTTTATTCTTTACTAACAGCGCCACCAATAACAAACTACAGCAGTACAGTTCATCAGTATTTGGTTTCGAATATCATTATTGCGCTTTATAAAAACCTTCATATCAAGATGAGGCGAAATTCGATTTCTAAGTTCCCAGAATGGGAAGCCGCGTGCATGAGTTATTGAGATAACTGATTGGCGTTTCAACAGCGATGCAAAGACATACATTATCTTTGCAGCGATGCGTCCGTTTTATTCAATTGTATCAAACTATTATTCGGGATTTCATCAAACAAACACACGTCAACATGCAAGAAATAGTAGTAATTTGTTATGTGATTTCCAACATATTCCATCTTTCATCAAATAAATTATCGACCACTCCGCTCCAGCTCCCATCCCACTCCGCTCCGGCTACTACACCACTCCGCTCCGGGGCTCCGCTCCAGATCCCTGGTCTCATTGAAAGACACAGTTAAACGCGACAACTTTGAATGTGATGTTACAGAAGCAATTCCAACGAACAAATCACACCTATGATCAAGTACTGTTTTGCATTTGGTTTTATTGTTTGGATTTTGATAGTATGATTTCACAAACTCGCCAACTATACATTAATTGTGAAATGATTCGGATAATACATGTTTTTAATAAATGAGTCAGCTGTTTTCATATTTGATCATTCGATATAGAATATGAGAAACTTCTACTTTTATGAGCAACATCGCTTATAGGCAAAATATCTGCTTGGCATATGAGAATGAGCAGACATGCCATTCATCCGCGGGGGCTTCTCTTGGCTTAAGTAGTGTGGTATGGTGGGTTTCTAGATCCGATTAAGTGGAAGATGAAAGGTATAGAGTATAGGTAGTGTCATCGACTCAAAAAGTATCTGTATACAGCGAAAATTTTTATATGAAAAGGTTCAGTTTTTGCGGAAATTACGTTCCCGTGGTCCAAGAAATTGTTTGAGGACTTTTGAAAAAAGTCAAAATTTGCCAATTTTTATACTATACTCTCCTAAATAAGTAGTATGAAACAAGTTGGATATCAAAAGGAATTAATATTTGCTAATAAGCATCCCAACTAAGCGGAAATCAAGCTGATTATCAAAGGAATTTCATGCTCCGTATTGTAATGGAAGTCTTCATGAAAAAGTCGCGATATTATCCGTGCTTTCTTGGCTGAAATTTCAAGTTTATAATTCACTTTTCACCGCCTTGATTTTATGATTCACAAAAGTCATGTTTCAGTTCCTGAATCTATGAATAGTGATGTGGACTCATTTACATCTTTCAAAGTTAATTGAAATCATTGTCATTGATTCTGTGATTTTGCCATGCCAGTGGCAGCTGTTGCCTGATCACGCTTAAGAAGATTCTCTTGAGGTTCAGCAGGAAATCAATATAGCGCAGGTCATCGAGTTGCCAATTTAGCAAACATAACCTCACCAAGGCTGTCAGACACGGACTATCTGTAAAATAATATTTCCTTCTGCTTCATGCCATCATGATCAGTCAATTCCGTTGTAATTTCTTCAAAGCTACATAAATGCGCATATCTCACATTTGAAAACAATTCCGACTGTAATCTCCTCTGAGTTCATTTAATAAATGCGGAGTTACCACTCTACCTTACATATTTTCTCTATGCTTTCAAGTTTTTAATTCAATCCTCACCGGCATGATTTAATGATTCACTAAATTAATGTTTCATCTCTTGAATCTGAATAGTGATGTGGACCCACTCACATCTTTCAAAGTTAATTGAAGTCAATGTCTTTGATTATGTGAATTTGCTCTGCCAGTGGTAGGTTGCCTGTGATGATCATGCTTAAGAAAATAATAGAATTTGAGCATGAAAGCAATAGCAGGTCATTGAGTTGCTAGTTTAACAGGCATTACCTCTCCCAAGGCTGTCATGACACGGACGATGTAAAATAATATCATTTCCTTCTTATACTTTATGCTATCATGATCACTCAATTCCGTTGTAATTTCTGCAAAACTGCATAAATGTGCATATCTCACATTTGGAGACAATTCCGAATGTATCTCCTTTGAGTTCGTTTGATAAAATCGAACGTGTATACGCATTAGGGATTTAAAAAATGCGGTTACCACTCTACCTAATATACTTACTCTATGGTATAGAGTTCATAGAAAGGAACCACCTAAATTGTGTCGTTCAAACGATTATCATGCCTTCCAATCGTGTCGAACCAGAAAGTGACAGGCCTACATCATTCGATAGCTTTTGCATTCTCACGTATTTCAAGTGAACAATGATAAACTTTTGTATCCGTTCTTGTGCTTGCTGGACAGTGGTCAGAATGTGATAATCGCTTAATTTTCAAAATGTTATTTTGCAATACGTGATAATGACTCAGGCACGAGGTGAATGAGCATTTTCTGAGTTTTCTTTTGATATATTTCCAGGACTGAAACTCTTCCGGATTTCCGACTTTTCTCAGACTAAACTAAGTTGTGAGAAACAAGTTCGCCTGGAAAAAATATAGTTTGGATTTTGAAGGCGCCCTTTAATCCTTTGTGCCCGGCTCATTATTGCATTATTCGACGAGCTCCGGCATATTCAAAAAAGTCACTTAAAAATTGAAAAAATGATTTTGTCTTAATTCTCACTCCTGAGACAAAATCTGACTTTAAAATGCAGCCTACATGAATCATGTATTACATTATTAGAATGACTGCTTGTTAGCATGTTATCCTGATGCCACTCCTTAAAGCGAGTAGGTAAAGGAGCATGATAGATCGGAGTATTCTTTCGACATCCTGTGGAACAATACCTCGTTTGCCTGGCTTCAACTCCATCTCGTTTTTGGCACTTCTTGCAACAATGCAATGGGCGAGGCCGAGGGGGATAAGCATCCCTCCTCCAAACGATGCATAGAAAGAAAGCACTAGTGGATATATTCTAACTAACTGGCGAAGCTCAGCGATCTACTTGAATGGCAAGACATTGTGATTCAATATAAACTCATTCAATCGAATAGCCTACTGTTGAACCATGTATGGTTGTCGGTTGCAAGACCACACCATGCAGATTGCTTCTTGTCCTTCTTGTTCAATATAAAGACAACAATCTTTTCTGAAGACGACAGATCTTGAATTTGAAGATCGTCTGTCCATGCTATAGCTGAGATTCCTCTCGATCCATGTCGTGTACTGCCTCGCCGACATTCAAAGAGAAGCCGTATGATTCCAAATCGAGCAACCTTTCTGGAACACGCTGTTTCATTAAAAAAATTTGTGAAGTAAAAGGAACTCATTAATAAATGAATGAAGTCCGATCTCGCACGCTTCTTGCACTTTGTGCTGTAAGTTAAGTCAAGTAGGCCTACTGGCAGCATTTTATTCATCCTTGCAATCATCCACTGTTCAATGCTATCAATGAGCGACACAAGGTGATAGGTGAATGTCTCTGTTGAATACTCGGTGTTGATCAGGTGCAGTCTAATTATTCAAGATCGCTTACCATTTGCCAACTGATGAGTGCAGATAGAATATTCCCTGCAGCTATCCGTGACGTCATCATGGCATTTTCTCACATCGATCGCTCACTCAGCTGACTTCCCAATCAGTCATTGCCGGCGCTTTAAATTTTGCAACCACAGTCATTCCGGCTGAGGGCAGATATATCAGATCAGATGCATATCATAATGTGTGAGCACTGCCCACACGCCGGAAATTTTGACAAATGCTTGTGTGGCGTGCCCATACACGCTAGGCGCATAGGGTTAACCTTCCGATACCGCTGGGGTCCACACTGAACGCCAAATAGTTTTCGCAGCAATTGCAAACATCTAATGCTCT
Source organism: Prostheceraeus crozeri (assembly GCA_907163375.1). Lineage (NCBI taxonomy): Eukaryota > Metazoa > Platyhelminthes > Polycladida > Euryleptidae > Prostheceraeus > Prostheceraeus crozeri. The sequence continues at coordinate 49,186 of CAJQUW010006427.1, read as the reverse complement.
CACATTATCCTCCGACAGTCTGCGACTTTGCTGAATACGCAGTAATCCTAATTGCTCATATACAGTCATTGCAAAGTACGGGTAATTATCTAGAATTGACACTATCAAAAAATTAAAACTTTCCTGCATGGGGTCCAAGTTGGACCCCAGTCGAAATTATTTATAACAATGACATAAAATGTAGCAAAATGTAATTTTAGAGTGCTGTTGAGCACTGAAGCAACAACTTCTTGCTTCATTTGCTCTATTTGGATCGCTATAGAATATTCCATTGACGTGACGGCCCTATGGCATATATACCTCGTAGCTTAGTAAATTGCGCCTATATTTGCACTATTTAGATCAGGTGTGATCATGCTCTCTTTTCTAGACTGTGTTTATGCATCTGCTTGAGTATATGGACACTGTATATTTCCTTCATACAGTACGTGCATCATTTTTCAAAATACCATTGTCCAACTTGAAAATCCAGCAAAGATGAGGGGTAACGTCACTCTGCCTAACCTTCTAAAACAGTTGGTCTGAAAATGGAAGCTGTTCGAATAATTGTACTTCGTTAAAAATGATGATTGAAAAAGCATCGGTATACTTTTATGCTTACTTATGAGGATTCAGAAACAATTTTATTAGAACAGATCCAACTTCTACCTGAACGCTTTCAAAACTTATCGTATGGATGTAATTAAGTTTCTTACTTTGAGGGCCCACAGCTGCGCTCATCGGAATCGTTGGCTAGGAAAGAATTGGATGAAAAGTTTTCACAAAATCGTGACTCTATTTACTGAAAATGACACTTTCACATTTAGAGTTAGAAATCAGAATCTTAAATTAATGTCAAATAAAGTCACAATTTCCATGGGGCCTGTCTGACAGATCATTCTTTAGAAGGCACGGAGAAGTGGTACGGAAAATGGGAAATAATGGAAATGTTCGTGGGAAACTGTATCGCCATTAGACGGATCCGCATGACCGTCATCATCGAACTGAGACATCACATCCAATAATAGCTTAAATCCTGCTTTCAGGATTCTGCTGATTCAAAGATTGTTTTTCTTTACGATATATTATTGATTAAAATGATATATCGTAAAGAAAAACAATCTCTGAATCTAAATTTTTACAAACGTGAACTATATATGAACGTAGATACAATGTACACGTATGAATTACTAGTTCTTGCTTACAAGATGAAATATATGAAGGAATCACTACCACAAATTTTTCAAAATTATGTTAATACATCGATAAGACGCAATAATAATTTCCAGCTTCCCTATTTAGTCCATGAGCCGAGTCTAAAATTGGTAATGTAGATGGTGGCAAAAATATTTTTATCCTGAGCACACAAAAACTGAATGTACTTCAACATCGCCCATGATAACCCTTTTGAAATGGTAGCTATAGACCAGCAGTTACAAATATTTGTCGCTGACATTTTCGCCTACGATTTCTTGGAATTTGACATATTTGTGACGCTGATAAATATAATATGAACTTTGATAAATATTCAATAATGTTAAAATTATTTTTATTAACTTTTATATTTTGTTCATAAATAATAAAATCACTTTTTTTTAAGAGAGGAGACATAATTTAGGAAATTTCAGATTCGTGGTCGATGATTGTTCCGAGCCAGGCATTTTTCTTTGCATCTAGTCTTGCCAAATACCAATGTCTGGTTGCGAAAGGAGACTGACGTATAAAAATCATTGATGTGTCCTTAGGCGTTGAAAGCTATGATTGGATTTTGGAGGTTGAGTCCCAGAAGCTATGCCAAAAACTTTCTTTGTTTCGTATGTCTGCATAGTTATCTTCAACAATATGTATAGTTGTTTGAAGTCAAAAAGCAATAAATACTGAATTAATATTTAGTGTTAATGTATTCAGTATTGAGTTTTGATCAATACCTCCTTGATTTATCTTGGCCCAGGTATGTGATCAACTGAAAAATATTATAGTCATGGTTCCAATAGGCTTGCATCTTCTGTATATTTCGCATGTACAAAATACATAATATGACTACAAGAATCTTCTGAAATTCCCCAGAAGGTGAAATTTTAAGTAGTATCGTTTTTAATTTAAACACTAAAGACTTTATCGGATTTCCGAACAGCTGATTTCTAAAACCACGTGGTTTGCTCCTTTTTCCTCGATTAATCGAGATATATCAATTACAATCTATCTAGAAATTCTATCTAAGTGATTTATTTTCAGTATGTCAAGTTCCTCTGATACAGGTTTCCGGTTCAACCGTCCAAAACTATCTTGTGCTATACACTGTTCAGATGATAGAGGTAGCTTAGTCGCACCTGTTAGCATTGAGTCATGGAGAACCATTCTAAGAGCTGCAGAAATAAGGAACTACACGCCAATACTTGAACTAGCAAGTGAATGTCCAGACGATAGCTTTCCTCCCATTTTGTATCATAAGAAATGTCGCAGTTTATTCACCATGAAGAAAACTCTCGATGGCATTTTAGCTAAAGGTGAGTCAGAATCAATTGAAGCTTACACTGATGATTCTGAAAACATAGCGAGTCTTCCAAGTACATCTTTAAGTGAAAAAATCAGAAGATCTTGTAGAGGAGATCCACAGTCTGTAAGGACCTATGATGACATATGCATTTTTTGTGAAAAGCGTGACAAGTATGCAAAGGGTTCCAAAAGTAGAGAGGGTTTAACCAAGTGTAGAGAGCTAAGAGCAGATGATTCAGTAAGGCGTGCAGCTACAGTGAGAGAAGATTCAAGAGTGTTAGCTATTGTAAGCCGTGAACTTGTTGCTGCCGAAGCACACTATCATAGATCGTGTTACCGAATTTATACAAAGTGCTTGCAAACAAGGCATAGTCAAAATGATGCAACGGTGGCAGAAATAGATTCAACATATTATGAAGCAGAGGAAGCCGCTTTTGAAAAAGTTTTCAAGTCCATTCGTGAGACTCTTATTGTTTATCCCACTGTCATGCCATTTACAGATCTGACGAATATATTGATATCAGAATTGAGGAACTTAGGTCAAGAGGAAATGAGGCAATCAACTAAGAAACAGCTGCGGAACAGAATTGAAACAGAGTTTGGCGAAGTATTGCACATTGTAGCTAAGGAAAATGGACGACTTTTGGTATATCCTGATAGCTTATCCAGAGATAGCTTAGCGAAGCAATGCTTTGAGATTATTGAGGAATTGCACAAACACAAAGCACAGAACACAGAATCCAGCATTTCCAAATGTGCACGAGAGATCAGAGATGATGTTCGTAACTTCAATGTTGAACAAATATGGCCTCCACAAGTATCAGATCTAGAATCAATGGAACATGGGCCCCAATCATTATTGAAGTTTTTGAAAATACTCCTCGCAGGTTGCACTGATAGCGAATGCGAAGAATCTTTCAATTGTTCTAGAATTCAGCGACTGACTTCATCTTTTAGTCAAGATATAGTGTACGCTGTAACTCACGGCAAAGTCAAGCCAGCCAAACACATCATTTTACCATTTGCTGTGAAGTCATTGACAGGAAATATTGAGTTGATCAGCATGTTGAACAGACTTGGCCATGGTGTTTCTTATTCCACATTAGAGGAAATAGATACAGCACTTTGTCTTCAAAAGTTGGCGGTAGGAGATTCAGTTCCGCTACCGAAGTCGATTAAAAAGGGGGTGTTCACGACTTTAGCTTGGGACAACATTGATAGACTGGAGGAAACATTAAGCGGAGAAGGTACCTCACATCGGGTAAATGGAATAGCTGTTCAAGCAACAATGTCAGGAGAATTCGAAAACGAAAATTCCCTGCCACTTGTTCCGAAAACCAAAGCAAGGAGTGTTGATGTGATGAGTATGACGTTTCCAATTTATAACGCCGGTGGGCGAAGGAATCCACCAAAGACAAAAACCAATGACCTAGACCTTTCATTAGTCTTTCAAGATTCTGTAAGAAAAAATCATATCTGGTCGATGGCTAGTCAACTGAATAAAAATATTTGTAATTGGACAGGGTTCAATATTCTTACACGAAAGAATGTTTCTGTTTCACCGGATTCTATAGGCTATTTGCCTACTATAAATGCACCAGCAACTCAAATGTCAACCGTGAACGAGATATTGAGACAATCCATCAACATAATGAACTCCGTTCAACGTGAAAAAATTGTCGTTGTGTTCGACCAGGCAATTTACGCGAAAGCGGTAGAAATCATATGGAAACATGACATGTATAAAGACATAATTCCGAGGCTAGGTGTATTTCACACATCATGCATGTTTATGGCGATAATTGGAAAGCGATTTGCAGACGCTGGTTTAACTGACATTGCGATTGAGACAGGTGTAATTGGAGCTGGATCAGTCGGGGGAGTTCTTGATGGTCATAGGTATAATCGTGCCTTGCGTTTTCACAAAGTTCTTTACGAGGCGTTATTGACATTGGCTTGGAAAGAGTTTCCATCATGACTGGAAAGCAAGTACAGAGATGAGGTTGCACTTCTTCATACAGCATACTCCTTTGTTGAAAAGGTGTGTGAGGACTCTATTGAGTCATCCAATTTTTCAAATTTCTATAACAAAATCGATAATCAAGAAGAATGTTTAAAATGTTTGAAGCGATTCTCTGAGTTTCTTATTTTCCTTCGAGAATCGAACGGTGAACTGTCAGCATTTTGGATGACGTACGTAGACATGGTTGAAAACCTACTGAGTCTCATCAGAGCATCTAGAGAAGGCAACTGGTTACTTCACCTTAGTGCAATAAGATCAATTCTCCCATGGTGTTTCGCGTATGATAAAGTCAACTACTCTAGATACTTGTCTTACTATTTCGCTCAGATGACTAACTTAGAGAGCGACCATCCAGACATTTACAGGGACTTCATGCAAGGTGGGTTTTCTGTTCAATTAGGAAAACACAATCCATTCGGACGAATTCCTGTTGACCAGGCTATAGAAGAAACTGTGAACAAAGACACACAAACGTCGGGTGGAACAAAAGGTTTCAGCTTAAAACCTGGGGCGGTAGCCAGATATTATTTAACATCAGAGATGAGAAGTCAGTATTTACGGCAACTGCGAAATATGGTCGGAGTAAACTCCAGTAATCGTTTCACTCACCCAGATCTGCAAGCATCGAGAATCGCAAAGGATAGGTCAAGTGTCAATGCTTTAGTAGAGATTATGGAAAGCAGTTGGCTTAATCCCTTGCGATTGGTTCCATCTGATATTGTCAGTATCTCATCAGGCTTAGATGTTCCAAAAGAAATAGCTAGCGACCTTCTTAATGCTGGGAAAATTGGTGAAGAATCATATCAAAAATTCAAGTGTGAGAGATTAGAAGAGCTAACAACAACGAAGTTTCTTGATAGATTAAAACGAAACAATTTGAAAACATTTGCAAATATGAGTCAGTGTAGCAAAATCACTCAAAGTAAGGGAAAAGAAATCATTTTAAAAGCCGACAGAAATATCTTTGGAAAACTAATCATCGCATCACAAAACAAAAACCTTGACCTTAGAGAAGTGCTTAAGCATCCGCTAGGACCCATGCCTTGGTCTTTATCAAATGCCGATGGTTCACTAAGAAAAACAGATAAGTCCTCTCTGGCACGCGATTTGGAAAAACTGATAGCTGCTGCGGAGAACGTGAAATTCGATGCCTGCATTGTTGATGGCATGTCACTAGTTCAAAAAATGATGGGTGATGGAAAGGTATTCGAAGACATTGCGCGTATTCTTTTTCATCAGGTGTTACGAGAGGCAGGTGACAGCCTTCGAATTGATGTTGTATTCGACGTTTATCGCAATGTGTCAATTAAGACGGTCGAAAGATTTAGGCGTGGTTCGGACGGCAATAGATGGAAAAATATTGCACCAGGTCACAAAGTATTTCAGTGGAGACGAATGCTGCGAAATTCAGAAAGTAAGAAAGTGCTATTGGCATTTATTGTAAACCAATGGAGAGGTTCTGAATATCGATGCCTTCTAGAAAACAAGCAGCTTTTTGTTACTGATGAAGAAATATGCTACTGCATAACCAAAAATGAGTGTTACGCCGTTGAAGAGCTTGCATCGAATCATGAAGAGGCAGATACTCGCATGTTTTTACATGCAAACCATGCTGGTTTGAATGGATTCAACCGTGTCCTTATAGTAAGCGACGATACGGATGTATTAATTCTCGGCCTAGCACACTGTAGCCGGATTCGATGTCACTTGTTCAAGAAAAGTGGCACTCAGAATAGAACGAAGTACGTTGATCTCACAGCTTTGGCAAGAAGTCTTGGAGATGAAGTATGTGAAGCTCTTGTAGGCCTTCACTCACTGACAGGATGCGATACAACAAGTGCATTTGCTGGAAGGAGAAAAATGAGTGCCCTTAAACTTATTAGGCAAGAAGAACCACTCCAGAAGACATTCAAGACATTGGGCTCCTCTTGGACTGTCACAGATGAACTGCAGAAGTCCATTGAGTCTTTTGTTTGCAAGCTCTACATGAGATCTTCCACCACGAACGACATAAATCTAATGCGGTATGTGATGTTCTGCTCGAAGAAAGGAGAAATTGAGTCAACCCAGTTACCTCCATGCAGAGACTGCTTGCTAAAACATCTGCGACGATCAAATTATCAGGCAGGCATCTGGAGACGTGCTCTGGAGAACAGACCTTATGTGCCGGATCCAAGCACTCATGGATGGAAGTATGATGATGCCGGTAGGTTATTACGAATAAATACGATCACTTTTATTTGTCATCTTTCTTTTCATCGTTTTGTCATTTTGTATATGCCCTCTAAATGTCCGAATTCTCAGTGTATGATAATGTGTATATTAAGATGAAAAGTAATAGCCTCGCTTACCACTAGTCGACTCAGTTCAATTTCATTTCATTGCTTCCATTAACACTTATCAGTTCATTACTAAGTTACCTAGTAATACAAAAATTAGATCTTTGAGCCTAGTAATTTGTTGTTCTAACTGGGAAATTTCGTATTTTCAAACGTTTGTCTTTTATCAGTATTTCTTTTCAGGGAATATAAAAACTCAGCATCATAGTGTTTAACCAAATCTGTGAACAGTCCTGCTTTGTCATTGATAGGAAGCAAGAACGAATAAGACTCATCAAGTGGAGAAAGTAATCTCATATATTCAATTATGTGCAACTGATTAATTTATAGGCTTTTCAAATTCTTGACTTGATTTGACGGTCTGAGTGTAGGCCTATATCAGATTTTGTCCCGCATGACCATCCGGCAGGATTTGCACCTATGTCGATCTTTGACCAGGTGCAGCATCTGCTGCGTTGGGAGTAGATTGTTGACTGATCGTAGCTGCAGCCACCACGTGATTTGAAAACGAGTTCCGTGAATCATCTCGTGCAACAGCATTTTCGGCCAACAACTCTCTTCCATCCTCTCAAATTCACCATTTCTATATTTTGAATCCAATTTTTAGTTGCTGTATGTGTGTTTAGCTTATAAACGAATACATTTTACAAGGTTTTCCCATGTAGATTACTATTGGTGAAAATTACGAACTTACTGATAAGTAATTCACTGATAATGATCTAATTTTGCGTCAGTATCGAAGTGCAAATAAAGTATTACCTAATGCATCTCGGTTGGTGTCAGGATCGAATACATAAATTGTTCATTTGTTCTTTTGCAGGTTGCTTGGTAGTTGATTGGATGGAGGGCCCTCCTGCACCATTAGCAGTATTGGCATTGCCTTGCTCCTATTTCAGTACCAGAAATGAAATCCAAGAACAAGTTTCTATTTATGACTTTGACTATGATGACGATGATGACGATGAATAAATGTAAAGGATTAATACGATGTTCTGCCTCTTAAAAAACAAACCTTCATGAAGAGTTAAGGTCTTACTGATTCTCACTTTCTATTGCATAGGAAATTACGCAGTTGATGATAATAGCCTTTGGTGAAGCAGAACGTTACTCTGCACATTTCTTTTCGACAAATCGTGTATTAGATGTATCTAAGTGGGTCAAGCACATGACACTACGTCTTCACTAGGATGCAGGTACCTTTGAAAACACTCACTTACTAATCAGAAGTAAGTAGAAATCAACTTCGCAAAAACTTCAAAACTAACTTCTCTCATTACTACTAGTGTGAAAAACTCACTTTTTGGCAAATATTACCATATAGTTAATCAACCGGAGCGACCGGTGCAATGTTGCTCTTACGGCTACTGTAGCATCTAGGCGAGTAATATATTACCTTGAAATATGTAAACATATCACTTTGCAGTGAATTCTGCATGAGTCTTTTGGAGTCGCTAGGATGTAGGTTCACTTCGCTTAAAATTTCACTAAATCTATCAAAAAATTGCCAGAGAAAAAACAACAATCTAAGACTCATTGAAGATATATACTTCATGTTGTATTGAGTGATTCGGAGTATCCCAAATCTCAGAAACGGCAAAATGTGTGAAAGAACAATGTTCCTCCTCAGTCGGTGTAATAGCCGCGTGACCGAAAGTGTACTGACTCAGCCGGTGTCACTGCATAGCTAATAAGTCAATAACAACAGTAATTAAAAAAAATCAGTCTTATTTCCAAGATTGCGGATTGTTCGTCATCCACAAATTCATTTCACCATGACATGATCATACGATCTTGGAATTGAATTAGTTAGTTGATGACATAATTACTTCTAATGTTTATGACAAAAATTCCGGAGAACCCTTATAAGTAAAAACACATCAAACTAACAAAAATTTAATTTTATTGAATGCAAATACAGATTACATCACGCGATGTTGATCTGATAACGACTAATGTATGTATATCCATGTTTAAGCTGGAAAGCAACATTGGTATCAGCTTTGTTTTCTAGCAGCTGGGAAATTTAAAATTCCGCTATTAGAGTAACCATAATGATATCAGAGACATGAATAGAAAACATTGCGAAAATATTTAAACAATTCATTTCGTGAGCATGAAAATCTCACTTAAAACGGACACGAGTGCTTCCGCAAGCTACCACATACTGGAGGTTATCATGCGCCAAATCGTACAGAATGAGCACATATGTTGAAAAACTGCTGCCACGCTTTGCCACTCTTGGTATTACCAAAATTGAATAATTTGCTATCTGGCTCATGGACTAATTATAGAACTTCTTTGGAGCAAAGCATTAGTAAATTCAAGATACCCTTTTTGTGGAACGCACTTCCTAACCATAGTGATCCTCTCAAAGGCTATAGGGCCAGGTTTATACCCTTATGATGGGTCCTCTGGTCCTTTTTTTAAATTTATTTAGTACACCAATAAGTGCAAGGAGCACCAAGGCACCAAGGCTTTTCCCTTTCTTTTCAAGTGTAAATTTGTGTAAATGTAAACTTGACACCCACCTGTATATATTCATGTTGTGATTGATGAAATGGGAATAAATCTATTTTCTATTCTATTCTATCTTTCGTCCACTGCAGTCAGGGATTGACCATAAATGCATTTGATTTCATCAGCTTTGCGTATTGGTAGTAATTGCACAAGGCATGATTATGTTTTTCTTGATGAAGCTATTCGACACTTTCTGCTGCGGCATTCCAATACACAGTATAATTTCAAAATGAGTGTCATGTAAGAATTAACTTAGTCAGGATTGAATTAGTTGTGATGAAAAGAGAAATATGTATAGCTAATTTGAAAAATTAGGGATATCAGAGAATAAACCCTATTTTCAATGAAATAGGCTATAGCTAGATAAAATTTGATCTCTTCAATTGCAAGATGCTAATTACTTGTTAGGGCCCATGCGTTCCGTAATCAGTGATACAATTTGTAGCTATATACTACGATTATGATCTACGAGAAAAATCCGTAGATTGCAGATTATAGAGCTGATTACAAAAAACGGACCACCTAAATTTCAATGAAACTCAATCGATTCTCATTTCTACCAATCGTGTCGCATATGAACGTGCCATACATCATTCGAGAGCTTGCATTCTCAGCTTTAAAATGAGCTATGATAGATTTGCATCCGTTTTAGTATTTCTGAGCAGTATTCAAAAAACGAAAATCGCTCAATTTACAAAGCGCAATTTTTCAAAAAGAAGACATGTGAGTATGATAGTGAAATAGGCACGGGGAGAAAGAGCATTTTCTGAGCTCTCTTTTGACATACTGTTCATCAAAATCGGTGAACTTATAAAAATTTAGTGATATTGTGAAGCTATCACAAAATCATGACCTTTTTGGTTGAAAATGTTATGTTCTCACTCTTTCATCAAAAGTGTTCATGTTTGGTATCTTCAGAATCCTTGCGATGTGAGGAGTACAAATTCATACAAGTTCAAAAGTTCATTTTCAAAATTTTTCAATAGTTTTTCTCATCTCCTGAAAAGTAGACAATTGCGCCATGACAGGTGAACGAACGCTCAATTAAGACAATCAGCGAAGGTATGTCTTTGTTCTCTCAAAGCGGCTGGCAATTGTTTACCTTCATTATATGTGTTCTTTTGCGGATATGAGAAAAAATGTTGAAGAAGTTTGTAAGGGAACTAACTATTGAACTTGCATGAATGTAACTTGCGTATTCGTACTCCTCACATCGCAAGGATTCTGAAGATACCAAACATGAACACTTTTGATGAAAGAGTGAGAACATAACATTTTCAACCAAAAAGGTCATGATTTTGTGATAGCTTCACAATATCACTAAATTTTTATAAGTTCACCGATTTTGATGAACAGTATGTCAAAAGAGAGCTCAGAAAATGCTCTTTCTCCCCGTGCCTATTTCACTATCATACTCACATGTCTTCTTTTTGAAAAATTGCGCTTTGTAAATTGAGCGATTTTTGTTTTTTGAATACTGCTCAGAAATACTAAAACGGATGCAAATCTATCATAGCTCATTTTAAAGCTGAGAATGCAAGCTCTCGAACGATGTATGGCACGTTCATGTGCGACACAATTGGCAGACATGAGAATCGATTGAGTTTCATTGAAATTTAGGTGGTCCGTTTTTTGTGATCAGCTCTGTATAATAGCCGAATTATTCATAAGATTGCGCCCGCTTTACAAATACACATTTCTGCTAAACTTTTTCTACTTGTCATAAGGCACAATTAAGTATGTTTTGACCAGTCTTCCCATTACCACCCCTGGGAAAAACCAAACCCAAGTATGCTCGATTATTTTAATCAGGTGCCGTTTTCAATCTGGCATCAGTGATCAATTATTTACCTTCGTTGCGAGTCTTATTTGCTGAGCTTTGCAATGAATTAGGCCTGCTGAAAGGACAGTTTCATCGAATGCCATTAGCCTAAAAATCATTCATCAATCTCATTGCTTCATTCAGATAAGTGTAATGCCTATATGTTTTAAAAAATTCTGATTTCTTCACACTCGATACGCCTAGGTATATAATTTTGATAATCAATACAGTTTATCGGAATTTCAATTTTAGAATAGCGATTAATGTAATTTTGAAAGTTTGCCCTATGTAGTTGAAAGCAATTTATGCTCATGCCAATTCATTTAATCGTTATACTTTGACCTATTTAGTTTACAGCGTTGGTAGGTCATTCCAAAGAAGAGACATATTCTCATCTTGCAATTATGATAATTTAAAAATGACGTAGGCCTGTTTAGGGTTAAACAAGTGATTTGCAACCGATCTTGCTGTCACACATATTTTGCCGTTTTTTAAAATGCGCAACATTCTTCTGGGATCTGCTATCAGATTTTTTAGCTACAGCAATTTCAAAACTAACATATAGTAAAAAAATTATGTATTTCAATTCGTTTACAAAAGTCAATTTCGATTCAAAAAGAAAATTTCAAAGTAGTGGATTGAGCCTGATTAACATGGAATCACAAAGAAGTTTATTTTTTTAAAAAACTGGTCAATTTTTCATTTGATCACAAGTGAAATCATTGATGACGTATGCTCGCATAGATTGACGATTTTTTGAAAAATATTTTTGCTTTGTTTTAAATCTACATCTTTCATAGATCTACATGGATATCTATATAGATAATTCATAAGAGGTTACAAAATTTTTACTTGTCAATGCTATTTTTTTCGACAGGATGTGTTTGCAATTCATTTTGACAGGCTCATTATTATTAATAGAGGAGCGACATGCGAAAATTGTGAGTATTCCGAATGAGTTAAATCAGTCATTTTATCCGAGCATAACAGCAGCACATATACTGTATATTCATAAAAGCTGATCACGAAATGAATGAAGTTAATGTAACAGAAACATTGCATTTTTTAGGAATAGTATTTTCATGCAAATGCAAAATGGCCATGATAAGCTTCTTTTCTCACTCATATATGCATATAAATTGCATGATGACTTTTCCAATAAGGGACAACATCAACTTATAAAATTGATAAGCAAACTTTGTTCATTACAAAAAAATGAACTTGAAAAATCGAAAATCAAATATATTATGTAATCAATACTGTCCTTGAAAAATACGAGCAATAATTCTGATGAACACTTGTCCTGTCATGTATAGTACGTAGAAAATGGAATATCAAAAACTGATGCATTCAGTCACGAATAGATTCCAACAGGCAACCGGCAACGTTATAATCCTGTATACATTACTTGGGTTGTTCCTCGAGCTCTTTCAGAGGAAAGAAGATTAACTCTCTCATTGACTACATCAGAAGATATAGCTTCCTCTTCAACTTGACCTTGTGAGACTTTGCGCCAAATGATGAAAGCACAAACAACAACAATGAATACAGCACCTGAAAAAAAATAATATTTTATATTATGTGCTTTTCATGAATTCGTCTATGCGGCAAGTAACAATGTTTTTGATTGAAACGTCGACATAATGAATTTTTCCGTACAATTACAGTTACTGATGAAACAACATTCCAAGCACATTTTCAAAACATAGACAAGGTTTGCAGCCAAAGCTGTTGCCACTCGATAAGTCGTTTCCGAAACTGCCAAAGTTGAAGGCTGTCATATTGATGCGAGCGGCCTGGGTACGAATCATGGACTGATAACTAACATTTCTGCAAAGAAACTGCAATACTACAGAAGTTTAAGTCTGATTTTCTATTGGAGAGATTTAAACACGCAAAGCTAAACCGGGAAGTCGTGAAGATGCGGTCGCGAATTTTGATGATGAAATGGGAATCGCACCTCTTCTCTTCTGTCTTCCACAAGTCTGGGGTGAAAGTGCAAGCCCAGCAGCGGATTTACGTTGAGTTTACCCGTTCTATTACACAGCAAGCGTGAAATACCGCATGCACTGTTACCAGGCTCATTCAAACGCAGCAGTGCTGGGGTATCTATCCATCGTCGGTTTTCCTAGGTCGCCACGGAGACCATCATCCGATATCGTGACAAGGAAAAATAATTGATGCGTTGTTTCGTTTATGATGCGTGGATAGGGAAGCTATTCGTTTTAGAATGTTATATAGTCTTCTCTTGGCCACTTTAAAAACACTCACTTGATGTACTATGTACTTTAAAATCCATATTCATTGACATAACTATGACTGATGATGAACATGACACGTGATGTCATGGCACTATCATACGTTCATTTGATATATGTCATCACAATACAAAATTACACGTTATCTCTTGTCTATGGACCTTAGGTCATTGACGTAGCACCTGCATGACACACCACACCCATAATACACTCGCATTTATGTGGTAAGTGAAGATGACTGAAGGTAACAAAACTAAAGTTTAAATGCTTCCATATAAGACTAATGTTACGTAGGGCAAAGGTTCACTTCCGGATTAAAACTTTTGATGAACACTTGAGTCTAATTGCAAGAAGCAACGTAATAAGTTATGTACTATTTTATTATTCAGCAAATTGAATAATTTACTCCAAGTAATATGAAACTCTTCAAGCATCATCATATTTAATCTCAAATCTTTTAATTCCATGCAAGATTTACGTCCAAATGCTAACTTTTGATTCGCTGACATCATATAAGTTTGATTTTAGAATATTTAATGATATAACTCTCTCTTGTACTGATCTTTCTACCTACATTCTGTACTGACCTTTGATTGCGACAATATTTCAAAAGTAATTTTATGCGAAAGCAACGACATACACGTACTCTAAAAAGCCAAGCCATTACTAAGCAATCTTATTGCCCTATCAGGCAAAATTGAGTTGCAGCCTCCAATATTTTGACAATGAAAAATACTGAAGTGAGAAAAGTTAAGACATCTTCTTCCTGAAAATGATCCATCAAGAAAAAAATGATGGGAGACATGAAGCTGGTTGTGCTTCGCAGAAATAGAGTTCAAGTCTGGTTCAGAAGTGGTCTGACACTCACATCCTATAGTGCAGATCAACCCTGGTCGATAACGAAATAAACTACAAGGAAATCATGGATAGCGGGTTCATCACGAGATTATTTCGGTCGGTGAAAATAATACCGCAATCCGGAGTATGGGAACCCCTGCCGCACGGCCTGACTGAAATGCACAGCAATTGCACTGTATATTATGCTTCAAGCAAACAGACGAAAACTCATGCGACTTATATGCTCGCATGATGAAGTAATTTTAAGGAGTAACAGATATATGCATTAACAAATAAGAGCAAAGTGAGGAAATATTTATCATAAATTGCATGATTGTAGAAACGACCGTAGATGAGAGCTGTTTACATCAGTAAGGGGCAGTGCAGCAATTCCTTTATTGCTAAAGGGGAGATGGTTTCATAGGGCGATTGCATATGGCGCAATGTGGTGGACGACGAGGATCTGATTAGTGTTGGTGCTCAAGAAGCTGATGTATGCGATCTTCAGAAGCAGGGGAGAATCATGAAGCAGAAACTGCCCAACCCAGCATCGTCTGGACCACGAGGACGTTGGGATGTCCACCAGGGAATGCTTGTATGCATATACATTTACAGGACATTGAGATGGAGAGCATCAACTTCACCAACGTTTCACCCCTTCACTCACCATGTGTTCAACAACATAGCATCAATTATATTAGAAGTTGGTGGTCTTGGCCTTGGACTTTTGCTGCTCTACAGCATCAGAAAGATGACAGAGTAAAGGCGATCCGTTAAACCTGCCACTTTGCACTCCAGCTGTTGAACGCATTCTTCAAATTGAAAGGAAGGGTGAGCAGTTGCAGAGGGAAGAACCAAGCATCATAATCCATAAATTTGAAGACATTTTTGCTGTTCGCAAACGCAATTTTAACTGAGAGATTTTCCCGATTTTGTTAGATCATTTATTTGTTTTCGAGTCATTTGCTTTGTTAGCATGACTTCTGTAGCATGCAATAATCTGTTTGTTTCTTATGTAGCCTTTTATAAAATTTCAACCATTTTGTTTAAACGGACTGCATAGAGTTGGAGATTTTAGTTATCAATGTACATGTATACTCATATTTCGGACCTCTTTCCAGCCAAAGTCTTTTGCAACGTCTCCAGGACGCCAATTTTTAGTTTTAACAAACCACTGCACAGATGCGAATTGATAGAAGTAGGCTAATGTGTCTAGTTTACAGATTTATTAAAGTACTACGATCAGCAAAACGCAGCAAATTTCATCACACGTATTTCGACAATCCCGGCTTCCTAACTTTGCGTAATATTTGCAAGCTCTGCAAACTTTCACAAAAGATAAGACACGTACTGAGTGAAGATAACGACTGCTGCAAGGCGTGCCTATGAGGCGATGCATGCCAGAGATGCAACCCATCGTCGGTATACCTGTGCCGGTCCGGTCTGGAAAATTCCGGACCGGCTACAACTCTGATGCACCCACTATTTCGGTTCAAGCTACTCAGTAGCGGTTTTGAACTTGAAACATAACATGTCAGGCAGTTAGGAAGGACAATTTTTCTTTCTTCAAAGGAAATTTCACACACGAAATCGTTTCTTCCGCTGAAAGTTCTGATGCAATTTCAGAGCAATTTTTGTCTTTGAATCATGGGCTATTATAAGTGACTTGCGTGATTACAGTTTCGATTTACAACATCTTGCTAGTATCCTTGATATTCAATTTGAAAGTGCGTTCATATAATCGTAGTTCTGTCACTTCCGCACGCATCGGCCTGACATGAACTGTTGAAATATCTGAAAGATAAGTGGCAGATCCAAACTCGTGATAACAATACAGTAATACCACGAATAAAACAATTGCGCTGTGTTGTCAATTGAGTCGCAAGTCAAGTTATTTCATCCGTATTTGATTTTTCACTCTTTCTGATTCATCAACACTATCTTCTTCGTAAAGCATGCCCTCATCTTCATCTTGTCCTTGGTTTCTTTTATCTCTTTTTGCATATCTCTTCAAAATCTGATCCGTCGTTAAGAATATCAGCAATTGCAGTCGCTGAGTATCTTTTCCTTATTCGTGCCATGACACACACGAGGGGAATTATTTTCAACCCTACATGAGCAACTTGCTAGCGCTGATGTCATTATTTCGACACTTGACCCATCTATCAACGAGCCATACTTAAATTTAAATTTCATTTTTCAAAAGAAAAATTTCAAACTCAATTTGAGGGTATTCTAGGCATCATTCGAGATTGGGAGGAGTAACATTGAAACCTCTTTCATTTGATTACTGCTGCAGCCGTCGTGGGCAAAGTCGTCCCAAAACGGATCGAAATGCTCTCAAAACTTGCATTGGTGTGAAATGGGTTAAATTCATCATCCGCGATCCTTCTGCAAGCTCTTTGGTTGCACGACTGGCTACAAGCTGCTTCATAAGAATAAAAGCGTGAAATATGAGGCATGAATTTCATTATTTTGAGATGTCTTTCTGAATCTCAGACATAGCTAAATTCATTTCTCACTTTTGGAATAAATAAAATTTTTTGTCGGACTGAAGCCTATTCAAGAATTCAAAAAAATATATATACAGATCCTTGCATTATCTTCCGGGCATATTGCATAAGTAAGCAATAATTTTCCAGAAGGAAGCACGCTATAGATTTTTGTAGCAAATAAGACAACAAAACAACCACTTTGACATCATGAACGATGTCACCATACTCTATAAGACTTCATTTGTGCGCATTGCGGAGGCCCTCTTCATAAACAGGAGTTCTCCAATTTTGAATTGGCAACTTTCCCAGTGTGGCTCTTTATTTTTTCTTTTTGTTTTCTAATTCCTTTTTTTATTTCATCTGTGTACGGTATATCAATGTGTTTTGAGCTATCATAGTTTCTGCTTGTCATAGATTTAAGGCGCGTTTACACGTGACACTTTATTGCTGCCACCTGCAATCAGATGGCAGAGGCCGTTTACACTTGACACTAAAAAGTTGCTGACACTCGAGGAAAAATTGCTACTGACACTTTATCGATCTATGATGACTCAGAAAATTGATGGAGATTGCAGGAGCACAATCTCATTATTACAATTACACTATTGTACAATCAATTATTACAATTATCAATTACACTTGACACTTTTAGTCGACACTTATTCTTCACGATGTCATCGAGAAAGCGAACAGCTGCAGCAGTTACTGCATACATCTTGACGAAGAAAACAAAGCGTGAACGGCGAATATGGTTGAATATGATTCTACTGGCTTCTTGTGTACTACACAAGTATCTTATGACGAAGAAAGAATCGGCGAAGAGGTATGCTCCAAAAGATTCATTTGACACAGAGAACTTTGAAAATGGTTCAATTAAAGACGATTCTTGGCGCATGATGGGAATACCTGAAGCAAAAATGCTGTCAATTGAAAGAAGCTGCAGCAACAATATTGCGGATTCTGCAAAAGCAACACGAGAAGAATTTCGAGATTTCTTCATGACACCCGGTGGTGAAGTTTCGTGGCAGTATAAATTTATCTGACATGAATTTTAACTTTGACAAGAAAGCTATTCATTTCATACTTCATTACTCGCACAAAGAAAACAGCTGTGCTATCTAATCTGTTTTCTATTGATTTTTATTAACAATTGTCTCTCAGCATCATCTATATACAGTATTTTGAAAATATTGAGAACCCAATTATGATTCTTTGAAAACTATTATTATTCATTTATGTTTCTTTAGTTGCTATATATGCCCTATGTGCAACGATAAAATGACATAGAAACAGAACTGAAATAAGAAAATAGCCTGTATTGAGTTGATGTAGCATTCTAATTGTAGATTTTCTACTGGAGCATTATTGCTGAATAATTTTGGCAATTGTGTGATTCAAAGCAATAGATAGTTTTTGGAAGAAAAGAAAGGTAGGATTGACAATAAGCCTTTACTGTTAGATGGATACAATGACGGCTACAAAATCTATATTATATAAAGCAACATTATCATCAATTTTCCAACTGACTGTCCATAATAATGTGCAATATACATGCACATTTCTTCCCTGCATTGAAAGAAGCGATCGAGTCATGGGATACCGTCACTATCTGATTAAAAGCTTTCTTGGATTTCTTGTTGTAAGATATTTTTTGAAACGTTATCAGAACTTTTCACGATTAAATCAATTAACACAAGACTGCATGTTGCAGCCGTAACTCATGAATTGTTTTCACCTCACTTCATTTCATTAAATGCTGTGAATTTGTTACTGCATACCACATTTTCATTTCTAGGTATACGCGAATATAAAAGTTATTGCAGAAAGCGTATAAGTAGACCTAAATATGAAAAATTCAAGTCAAATCTATAGGCCTATGTGTAGCGCAAGCTTAGAAGAAGATGGTTCCGCGAACCCTCGTGAAGATAGCTTACACGGTTCACCATCCAAAATTCATTGCCCACCACTGTTCTACACCACAACATAGCAATAATATGTATATGTTTCTACATTTCATGTGCTAAGTACCCTGAAATTTTTACATCAAATTTGTATAATTTTATTCAAATCTAGAAAGTAGGCTTAATAATGTACATTGTAATACGCAAATGATATATCGATACTGAAAGTCACCAATGTATCAGTTGACTTGCGACCTTCATTTGAGCATTGAATAAACTTTATCGCCTCGTAAAACGGCCATTTCGTGACGAATTTGTCGCCGGCACCACTCCCAGACTTAAGTTTTTTTGCTTTTTGAGTTCGTTGTGGAACTGAGTCCTGAGGTTGTGAATTTTTCGCTGAACCTCTTTGACGTCCATTTTAAATTTTCCGGCAATCTTCTTCCATGCTTCGCCCTTCCTCATTCTGTCGCGATATTCATGATTGTGGACGTTCCACAAACACGGATACAGTTCGTATTCACCGATCAGCTCATCGGTTAATGTTCTTGTCCACTCACAATCTGTTTGTGTCATTTCATTCTCATTCATCGTTGAACCAGCGATCATTGTTTCACAAGATGTTTTGCTGAATGTTGTATAAATCTGTCGATGTCAATGTCAACATAACAACCAATCAATCAATGATTCATTTTACTCGAGAAAGATGAGTCCCACCTGCTGATGCTTTTATCTATTGACCGGTTGTCAAGCGGCCTAGCACCGAAACACGACTGCAAAGTCGACGACTAAATTCCCACGCATGTCTGTGGTGAGGAATTTCAGGTCAAACAATGCCTAATACTCCCACAAGCAGGTGGAGTTTCTTGCATAATGACAGTCAGGAAAATCAAATTCTGTCCTAGAAAAATGAAGCTGAAATTGATGTTAACTGTATGCACAATAGTGCGCAGTAGCAAAAGCAGAAAATATGTATGTATGAACTATGCATATTAACACATCATTAGTAATTTAATGATAGGCGACAATGAAAAAAGCAAGAACAAATCCAGCCTCGAAGAAGTCAGGTTTCTGTGTTCCGATCATGGTCATGTCACGTGTGAGTGTTGGTAAAAGTGTCAGCTAAAAGTTGCGCCTCGTTCACTGCAGTGACACTTGTGGCAGCCACTTTTCAGAAAGTGTCAGGAGCCGTTTACACGTGCAATATTTTCATTGACACTCGGTTGCAGCAACTTTTAAAAATGTCAGCAATCTAGTGTCAGACGAGAGTGTCAGAAGCGTTTACACGTGCAATTTAGGTGGCAGCAATAAAGTGTCAGCAATAAAGTTTCATGTGTAAACGCACCTTTAGATTTTCTATGGAATAGTTTTATAATTTTGAATATCTTATGTAGAAATTTGTATGCATGTATCTATCAGTTATTAGATTATTTCCCTGATGACGGTAGAATGTTCCTACAGAAAGGCCTTGTGCGTGAATTTACTATAAGTTAATTATGAAAAGTGTGTTTTGTTGGCTTATAAGCAATAATTATGTTGCACTTTCTAGATTAAAAAAATTGAGACAGCTTCAGCGGTGAAATCTACTACTAACAGCGCAATAAGTACATTTATCCTCCTATACTCACTTCCTATAGCCCCGAGAATAACTGCAAGAAACTCATTTGAGATCACACACGTCTGCGATGTCATTTTGATAGCCCACACCGGTCCATGACACTGATACGGCTCAGCAGTCCCAGGTGGACATACACTTTCGAGGGGACACTTTCGTTTCTCTGTAGGTGTCTGAAATGATGAAGAAATCTTGCAGCGAATTCACATCTTGTATCTGAAAATGTAATTCAATCATACAAACCGCTTACAATACACAGGCATGGTGTTACACAGTTACCGAATCCGCAATGAAAGAAATTAAATCACTTCTTAATGGTCAAATCTAACTTTTTAGACACACTAATAGCTGAAATACCACTCTGGTGACTAGCTTACTGAATGCAATAAAGACGGCATTAGAAATTTCTGTCTGACTTACGAAATCTAAGTACTTCCTATGAGGTTCGAAACAATATCGACTAGGTGTGTCTCTGAGCAATACACATACCGCATGTCTTCTAATAGAGCCAGGGGGATTCTATTAATTCATGTTCATTTAGGCAGCAACAATGAACATGTGCTCTTTGAGCATCAGAATATTTTAAAATGGGCGGATGAAGTTAAATTGTCCATCAATGTCTTTTTGTGAAGAAAATTTCTGTTTGCGAGCCTATTCCGCTACCATGCATCGACTTTGTTGATAATCATACGATTTTGGGTGTAACGCGGGCGAGTAATTTGTCGTGGAAAGCCCATTTTGACAAAATCACAAGAATTTCTGTTCAAAGAACGAATTGCCTTCGAGTTCTAAAATCTTTTCTGTCTAAGGCAGAGCTATTTATTGTGAGACCATTGCTCGAGTATTGCGCGCCTCTTTTCGTCTGTCTGACTGCTAATCTGAGTGACAATATTGAGAAACTTCAGAGGCGAGCACATCGTATCATAAGTGGAAAAGACTGTAATGAAATGTGTCTCGAACCATTAGATATAAGACGAACGAGAATCTCTTTGTCTCTTTTCAAGAAGTTTCAAAACACTAATCACTGTCTCAATCGGTTTTTGCCTTCTCATAGTGCCCGCTCCAAACGCTTATTGATCCCACCATTCATAACAACTCGACGAAAAACTTCATTTTTTGTGTATATGTCATTGCTGAAGAACGGCCTCAATGAATTCTCTTGACTTTGTATATAACTTCCTTCATTTTGTGACTAGCCAATGTAATTTATTGATTTTCATTTGATCAAATAAACACTTATGAATGAATGAATGAATTGCTCTTACCCGGGTTCTATTAGGGGCTCGGGTTCTATTAAATTACATTAAGAATTTATCGGTAAAAACACGATATCAGCCATATATTATTCGGTGAACCTATATAAAAATACCGGCCTATTGTATGACGGTCTCGCTACTACTTAGTACAGTACACCGTAGTTTATATCTTTCCTACATATACAGATATCGCCTGATATCTTGAGTAGCCTAGGTGTTCATGCAACATACTTACTCCAACATCACTATTTAACTATTTTATTAACTAAAGTTCGTATTTATCCTTTGCTTCTTTAATGTTTTGTCTAATTTCTGTTTCTAGTGGCCGTCTTTATATACTTAAACTGGTGGCAGTCATAGAAACACATTTGCTACAATGAATTACGAAAAAAGCAAGTATTCCTTTTTATGAAAACCTGTCTATTGGTACATCTAGAAAACAAAACTCTTGTACAGTGCATGCTTGTAAAAGTAAATCGTAAAAGTCACATATGAATAACAGATGAATGGTAGATGAATACCGGTGGTAGACAACTACGGTAGCAGCTTATCATTCGCAGCTTACCAAAAAACGAATTTTTCATCATCAGGAGAGCTTTTAATAACATCATACTGTAGATTCACAGTAATGCCATATAATAGGCCAATTATCCGCAATACTGGTATACCAGTATTGTATCTGTGAAAGTCTTCCATATTTCCAAAGGAGACAAGCGCTTGTTGCTGAGTCATAAAATTAACATACCGGTATCATGTGTAGCCTACATGTGATACCTGAGTGCGTACGAGTATAACGGTACGCATCGGTACATAATTAAAGATGGAAACTACATGTAGAATTCACTGTGTCATTAGTGGCCTACTAATTTGAAATCGTCATGTCTTGTATATTGATACTTATCAGGTATACGTTATGTACATGAACAATTGCACAGTAGTAACAGGATGTTTATCTATGCCAGGGGTGCGCAACCTGCGGCCGTAGCAGAGGCAAAGTGAGGTTGTGACAATGAGAAGCAAATGGAAAAGAACACAAAAGGCAATCGAAAAACAATCGTCACTAGTAGCATACTAGTCACCTTGTAACTATCGAACACCCCTATGCCCGTGCTGCTTGGAAAAATGCGCGCCCGCAGGCGCGATGAAGGCGTTCAAGCAGTTCGATAACTCATGAATAGAATATTTTAGGGCAGTTACATTCATGTGCATTCATGGCCAGAGTCATCAGCTAAAAGAAACAAAAGGGACAATTGTAGTTTGCTCGAATTGTTCGCGCGCGTTAGCTTCAAGACCATGACCTCAATAAGGATGCCTGCTAGATCAGTTTCTGCAGCGGTAGTGTTGTGTGCTTGTGTGAAACAACGGATTGAATCGAAAGATATTGTAATTTCTTTACGAGATTTTGTATTTCTACCAGATTTAGATTTTGTGTATTTTCATAACTAAATTACGTTAAAATTTCAGTTGTGTTTTTATTTCACATTTATCATTAAATTTAAAGCTCACGTTTTGGGTTGTGAAAGAAATGTATGATTAGTAATAATAATATACTTCATGACTTCAATAATAACGCAAGGTAGGCAGGCTTGTATACGAGGTTCTAGAAATGCGTCGGCCTATATACAAGTGAATGTCTAGAATAGACCGGCCCTCTGATGAATGAATTTTGTATGGCTCGTGATTCCTATGAACTATTACAGTAGCTTAGTTAAGTGTTTCTCCTTCGGTTGCCCTTACAAAAACATACTTTCAACTTTTCAACTGCTAATAACAGCTTGAGCTTGAAATCTTTTCGGGTCAAAAATGACTGTCGATCGTATATGAGTTAACTTGATAACTCATTCTTTACGCAGTAGACCTTTATGCGATTTTCACTGCGTCATTCATGAGGGAAACCTAATTTGAGTGGTGGAATATAAAAAGGATTGGCCATTGACTTGGTGTTTGCACGCATATTAAGTGCGGCTGTGATAATTTCGGCCTTCGAGATAGCGGCCGAAAAATGTATAAGGTTGCGCACCCCTGATATAGGGTCCATAAGATGCTTTTGAGTCTTACCCGGGTTCTATTAGACGCTCGGTTTCTATTAGAGGATATAAGGTATGCTCCTTTGCAGATAAGATCACTTGTATTGCTCCTCATTGATTTCCTGCATAACGCTACTTGATGACATGTGCGTGTGTATAAATGGTTTCGTAAATATTCTCTTACGACTTCCGGACCGCTAGGATTAAAAAAACTTAGCAAAAATTGTGTTTTGGGATTCCACATCATAATCAACGATTTAATAGATCATGCTTCTTATGTAAAGCTCTTAATGACTGTGGTGATAGATCAAATTGCCATGCAAAAGACGTGCGGCTGGTAGGACTCGAACCTACGACTCGGGTTAACTAGATCTATGCTCTACCAACCGAGCTACAGGGTGCTTGCATGAGACAATTGGTAGGATCAAACCATCACCACCACACATCAGTTGTCATAGCCAAAGTATTTTGATCACAAAATTGCATCAGACCAAAATGTGTCCTCTATTGATGATAAATGAATGAACGCTGTGCAATTCTGGAACTTCAATCGATATTTCAACTGGACAAAGGATAATGGCATAAAAATGTAAATTTTTAATTTTGTACTATTTTTGATAAATCCGATTGTGTAGGGCAATGATGAATACCAGGTTTGAACGATGTGGTTCAAATCTTCTCAAATGTGTTCGATTTGATTAATGTTTTAATTAGTGTTTATGTTATTTTTTAATGTTTAATGTAGTTTTTATTTAATTCGATGCAAGAGAGCAATCACGAAGCAACCTTGTGATGATCCACTTTGACGAAGAAGATTGCTGATCCTAAGAAATTGTTCTTAGTTCCTTTTTATATTTCTTTAAGATTAATCTAAGAGAAGAAATCCATACGGAATCCCACACACCTTATGATTCATAGCTATTTAGTTATCATACATCTTATATGATCGCTGTATTTCTCTTAAATCCATGACACTTATGCACGCAAGCTTAGTGAGACTAATACACTGGTCAACAGTTGCTGATAGCAGTTGGAATGACAGTACTAAGGTCAAGATCAATTTTCTGGAATGCATACTAAAAGCTGTCAAACTAAACCAAAGCGATCCAGAATCCTATTAATAGATTTCAGGAGATATATTCAATGAGGACAAAAAGTTCTTTTACTCACTGCAGGTTTCGTGCAAAATCTGTTCTCAATTTTTTAGAGTTTTTGCGAGTAATGTTCGTCAATTTCCGAGAGCATTTGACAGTACGAAATCAATCACTTTCGCGCATGTAGTGCGTATGAAATTTTGGGGTACATGACCATCTGCCACTATGTTATACAGCACAAATCAGAAAATCATACATTTTTGTGGAGGTTATTTTTGACTAATACTTTACAATCTGTGAGAGACCGCCACTTCTTATACCTGTTAAGATAGGAGAGGGTTGACAAATAGACCGCCATGGCGGTTTATCATAGGTTTTATGGTATATATTATTCAGAGCTAGCTATTAGTTTACATGTGATTCATATTTTTGAAGTTCTTTTTCCATTAATTTAGCTGATTCAAAGCAAAGAGAGTCGTTTTTGTCTGATAAAAGAACTCCTTTTTTTGTCTTAGCAAATTCTGGCAGATTCGTCAGCGCATGCCACTGTCATAAAATTCCATCTCTGACGTTTCCATGTCGCCCATTTTGTGCTTACTTTTCTACTCTAATTAGTCAACTTTCCGAGTTTTCACTTGTCGATTGAGGTATTCTTGTTGCCTTTTGTGACTTGACAAAGAAGAAAAAATTTTAAAATTTCCCGGGTGTTATTATTGTGATGGAAATATCTTAAATCAAATGTAATTGAATGTAGACTAGTAACCAATGTCGTGATTCTAAGTGCTGAAATTGTGCTAGTACAAGTAGTGCTAACAGATATTGGATGATTATAAAGAGCGAACGGAACTTATTTACATGTGCTTATTTTTAGGCTTACTTAAGTTTTTTTTTAAAATTCTAAAAGTGTCATTAGAAATTGAAATGCCTTCTTCGATATTGCGTTTATTCTGATATTGGTTTAAATCGACTAGTAAAAATATACCGGATATTCGAACACTGATTTTTTTCGAATGACAGAGCACTACTGCCAATTGACAAAGTCGCATGTGAGCGTTTAGTAGCTCAACTGGCAGAGCAGAGGTCTAGTTAACATGGGTCGTAGGTTCGGATCCTACCAGCAGCACATCTCATGCATGGCAGTTTGATTCATCATTTATTTCACTTCATTCAATTGTTAATTACAACTGCAGACTAGAGGCCTATCCGCAAAAAATGGATGCGCAACGTTGCAAAAAACAGCTTACGGGACAGAAGTATCTTGCAGGACACTCATCACAATGAGTAGTATTGAACTGCAACGAGTAAAAGCCACTTTTGCATGGCATGCAAAGTCCGGTACCGGGATACCGAGCGAACGTTCCTGGATAGCATCCTTGACACTTGTTGGCACTCGAATTGCCTACTGGCAAGTCAGTTCCTGGTGGACAAGGTTTGCAATGTGAGCTTCCTCGTTTTCTACAAATGAAAATAGTACATTATGTAATTATGGGCGTACAGGAGCAGGTATATAAAGATACTTTGCATTGCATTCACGTCATGTTATAATATTGCCGCACAATGATCTGCTGGATCAAAATATTTTCAAGTTCGAAATGAAATATGTTATCATTCTGGCAAAACGCGCAATGAATTTTTGAAGTGAAAAGAGTACAAGTCGCATACTAATATCATCTTCCGAGATCTTTCGTGGCCTCTCGTCAGGGAAGTAAGACTGATATGACAGAATTCCATCACAGAATCACATCGATATATGTAGTAGCATGTGATTCGATACATCGATACATCAGTGGCTGTCACAAATGATCTCACCTTAGTGCTTCTACACTGCATGCAGAGAAATTCAGAGAAATCCGTTAAGAGACACTACTTGTACCAGATTATCGAAGTAACTCGAAGTCTGAAGGCGAGAATTAAGGAGCACGTCCCGAAGTAGGTGGAAGCACGACGAAGTCGACCGCGATCAAAGGAACCTCCGTCCAACAGCATCTCGAGACATATCTCGTGTGTTTGAAAGCGACAGTGTGACATCACATTTTTCGGTATAAAGTTTTTGTAAATCTAGTTTTTCGATGCCAGCATTAGAGTCCTGATCAGTATGTACAGAAGGAAATCAAGCATGACTTACAACTTTCTTGGTGTGGAAACCCCTGTTGACTTCTTCTATTGCACTCAGTTCTATTTGTACATGGCTTCTTTTGCTTCTTTTTGTAAGCTACTGCGGTTTATCGGTTTACCTCGATAATCTGGTACAAGCAGTGTCTCTTAACAGATTTTTCCGAGTGATTGTGTGTGCAGTGTGGAAGTATCAAAGTGACATCACTCGTGACAGCTACTCTCCCATGTATCGATGTGATTGTATGTGCTGTAATTCTGTCACAATGGCCGTACTTCACTGACGAGAGGCCGCGAAAGATCTCGGAAGATAATATTAGTATGCGACTTGTGCTATTTTCACTTCTATTATTATCATTGAACGATTTCTATAATGCCATTAAAGATGAAAAAATGGTCTCCTATTGATTTCATGCACACCAAAAAGGGCAAGTAAATTGGAACATACTAATACACTTATATACTGTGACTTCTTCACACATTTTTTCACTAATTGATGCAATCAAATTGCCAAATATTCCTTTTTTCATGAATTAATACTTGACTCCAAGTACTTGCTTCCAGAAAGCGCTTAGAATAGAGAATTCATTTCGATTTAAAAATCAATCACTGTGAAAAATGAAATGGGTCAGTATTTTACCTCATAATTTTCTTACAGATTATAATTCTTTTGACAACTGACGTGTATTGGCGAAGCTTGATCCTATCAATTGATATCAGTCACACGTAAGCGTTTGTAGCTCAGTTGGTAGAGCGGCAAGTCTGGATAACATGAGGTCACAGGTTCGAGTCCTTCAAGCCGCACGTATTTTGCATGTAGAGGAAAAAGCTTTTGCCGCTACTTCTTTAGACGTAAAGCTTAATTTACAATAAAATTAGCAACTCGAAAACTAATCTTTTGCATGGCAATCTGTTCTATCACTTATCGTCATCATTTGAAAGAGTATAAAATTGAGCAAAACGGCGTGTTTGAAATGATTTAGTAATTAAGTACTATAGCAGTAAAGTGATGCTACTGTGAGAAATGGATACTTACGTACTAAACGATCCAGGCAGACAGGGAAGGCATCTCGGTGAACCTCGCATACCTGAAAACCATCCAGGCTCACACGTCGTGCATTTTTTCGAGCCAACATTTGGAGCAGAAAATCCTACAGGACATAACAGACAATGGGTCAGACCTGTCGTATTGGCTATATTTCCTGGAGCGCAAGATCTGCATGTGATTTGTCCTGGTCTACTTTCTGCGTGTCCTAAGGGACAAAGTTCACACACATCGCAGCCTTTTAATCTGAAAGTAAGGAAATTTAATATATACTTGGAATATGCAACACTTTTCTTCCCCCCCCCCACATTTTTCAAGATTTCCAAAATCATCAAATTTCGCTGAAGTTAGTAACATTGGGTTTAGAATAGACTTGAGCTGTCACTGAGTGACACTACAGCACGACTGAAAAATCTTACTTGAACCCTGGGATGAAGGATTGGTCCCTGGGATACTCAGTTTGAATACAAAGTACAGCTGTGACCATGAACTTCGTGTGATTGTTGTCTACAGACAATTGACGAGAAGTTGTCTAATTCTGAGACTGTAAATGTTCTACAAGTCAGATAAGAGGAGTTTTACACACTCAATGCTATGCCACCTCAGTGAGAACAAATACGAACAAGAGAAGATCGTTGACGATGCAGCACTTCCGGGTGTCAACAACAGAATGTAGGGGGTGGGGGAAAGAATAGAAGTACCCTTTTCTTTATTCCCAACAAATAACTAGAAACTTGCTACGCATTTGAATAACTTTAAATAAAAAAATAAAAAAAAAATCCTAAAATAAATTTCCTTTCAGCAGTCATTTTCCTGCACTGTAACAGAAGGAAGATGATGCTTTATACCATTAAATTGATTACTTAAACGCTCAATAGATTTGGACACACTTAAAACCTCTTTTCTAGTTGATTCAATGAGACCTTTTAATTCAATCACTGCAACGGTCTGTGATCATGTAGAGCAAGACGGTGAGGGAGTCATAATGAAGATTCAGAGGGAATGGAGAATTCCACGATGCAAAAGTGAAGAGCATACAAGATTGAACTGTGTTGGCCAGACTCGAACCGCAGAACTCGGATGGAAAGTCGAGCTTCGAACGCTATACACCACGGTATCTCGAAATCTGCATGAATCGCAGCAGTCCAATAACTATCAGAAATTGCGAATATCACGTGAGGCAGGATATGGTAGAGAGGTGTTCGATAATTCGGCGCATGCGCAAATTGACAATATTTGTCCTGAGATGAATAAATCGCAATAGCTCCATTCGCAGAAATGATGCATCCCACACAGAAATAAGCACCAGACGATTCCTTGTAAGACAATGATGATGATGAAGGCTAGTTTTTGAAAAACAGTAACTCCAATCGCCGAAAACTGATGGAAAAAATCTCCCACAAATGAATGCAGAGATGAAGCAGGAACAGCTGACCGATGTCGTTAACGTTGCTACACGATGGACTATTTGCTAGCACTTTATCGCTATCACTGAACTGACTTCCATCCGCACAATCAAATTAAAATAAGCATCGGTCGCGATCAATGATTTGCCCGGATGACTAGATTTCCGCATTAACGAGGTCTTACTGAACTTGTGAGTATACCTCAAATCTTATGAATTGCTCAAAATTACGACTAAAGGTAGTAATTAGCATGAAATATAAAAGAAACTGAATTAGCATGTTGGTGTAATGACCGCGATTCCTGAATTTGATCAATGATTTCAATCTTTTCTGGCACTTAGAGCAACAAACCACATCAACAGTAAATGGTGTGACTAAATACCTAGACGTTATGAATATTCGTTCAAACGCATAATCAACAACTCACGCGCAAAATGAACCAGGATCACATTCATCGCAAGTCTGTTGACCAGTTTCATTCTGATATGTTCCAGGTGGACATGGAGTACATCTTTGTGACTGAGGAGTGCCGCTGAAGAATCCTGAAATTATAGGGAAATCACTTAAAGAAATGTTTGAAAAA
Organism: Prostheceraeus crozeri; assembly: GCA_907163375.1. NCBI lineage: Eukaryota > Metazoa > Platyhelminthes > Polycladida > Euryleptidae > Prostheceraeus > Prostheceraeus crozeri. Next base: position 19,381 of record CAJQUW010006427.1, on the reverse strand, counting down.
CATTTGAGGAATTCACGAAAAGGAGTAAAATGGTGCGAGTGACATTCTAAAAGGAGCACTGATGAGTGGCATCGTGTGATGGGGACGGAGTAGTAATCACGGTTCACCCTCGATTTCCACGACGGAGTAGTACGTGCTCATAGAATGCATGCAAGGGACATGCAGCCTGCTGCATTTCAGAACATGATCGATTCGGCGATGGTAGCGTCAGGATTTTGCCAGTATTCGGCACAGTGGACGAATGGCTGATGTTATCATCAAAGCATCTCGGATTGCAACTGTTATCTCTCGGAGGTTGTAAGTGCTTTTTGTCATTCCAACACGTAAAGGGGCACGATCTCATCATCCAAGTTGACAATGCGCGACCGCATAGACCACAACAGAAGGTGACAACTTAACAGCTCAGCCGATGAGTGGCCCTAACTCCCATAACCTTCACGATCTCCTGATCTTTCACTAATCGAGATTGTGTGGGATGAGCATGATGAAAAGGTTCCAATTCCAGAATATCTCAACCACATTATACTATATATTAGCAATATCGAAACACTTTCTGGAAGATTATGTAGTTGAAGAGCAATGGGAATTCTTTGAGCAAGAGAGATGGACTCTATGAACTTGAGAGAAGTAGTAGACTTTGAGTCTGCATTAATGCCAGTGACGGTCACACAAGTTGCTACATATGTTTGAAATAAATTCATATCATTTAAGTTTTAGTTTTGATGCTAATTCATTAAAGAAAATGAAGGTTCGTGTAATTATAGGTGTTAAGATTTTTTTTTCACACAGCATAATTGCTTTTACATACTTTGCAAATGAATTCATATGCGATATTCTGAACATTACAATTAAAGTTATGTGTTAAATAATAACGATACCCTTGAGACCCATCCCATAGCGTCTACGACCAACACGACCCACACCTACTGAAAAAGTAGAGTGGATTTAAAATGGAGTGGTAAAGCTGGTACCGGTTCATTTGAACAGTACTTCTCATTTGATCACTAACCTAAGCAGCATTTCTTGTGATGATAATTTTGTTGTCTCGTTGGATGTTGTTAGAATGTACTCAAGTATCCCTATTGATAATGCTCTTGAAGTCACTGATAGCCTTGCCCAAAGATATTGACAAGATATCAATAACATGGACATGACTGTTAAGGAATTTATCGATTGTGTTCGGTGTCTGTACGAATTTATCATCTAAAAAATATCTCCGAAAATCAAATTTCTTACTGAAACCGGACTCAGCAAGAACTAGTCATCAAAGAAAGAAAAACCCAACATAAAGCATCCCACATTCTATCAGAAATCACATATCTGCATCTCATGCGTGCATGAAAGTCGGCTGACATTCACGAAACAGATGAGTACACATAATCAACTTGGACAACAGGTAGATGACCCAACACTCAGAATCCATCATCATCATTACGTCAAGCATGAGCTGTACGAACATTTTGACATTGTAACCTAGATAACGTTAACTGAAATTAGTGATGTCAATGTTTGTACATTCAATGGAGAACCAAAGTGCGATCGTTCATCTGTCTACATTTGTAAAGTGTCAAAGCCTTCCGTATACGATGTGCTGATAGCCAGTTATCAGAGTAGAAAAATGTCAACTTGAAGACAAGTATCTTTGGGGATGAAAATTGGGTAGAAGAAGTTGAAGATAACAAATCATAATGTCTAGGATGCAAGCTGATGATCGACAGTAATGTAGACTCATGGAAGAGTTAAGATCACAGATCACCATGTGACTAATAAACTCAAAACACATAATATGCTATAATTAGCACAGAATAGGGCTTAATATGTTCAATCCCTTTTATAATATTACGCGTGGCATAAAAAGCGCCTTTCTGAGGGTGTCAACTGTACAGGCCCAAATAGGGGTGCGCTACGCATCCTTGTGTTCTACGAGGGCCGCAGCCAACCATCACCTCATCGTTAAATCAAATCCAAACTTCATCCTCATTGCAGTTCTGTATCTTTACCAATGCAATATGCTGCTGCAATGTATGTATATTGGATATAAATCAATACAAGCATAATTCCAAGAGTTGCCGTGGGACTCAATTTCTCACTCCCATAAGTGTGCCACATCACAGTAGATCTCTACGGGAATCCTGTGATAGTTCCCATACACCACACGAATGAACTATTTTAAGCAGTAAGCATGTTCGGATAGTAAGCACATGGCATGTCTGTTATATGTAATGTTGCTAAGTGTTAAATGGTCCTATGCATCTCCGTATTGCAAGATTGGGAATTTATTGATACAAATATTTATGCCTGATTTGTATTCAAGATGCAACATTACTTAATGTCCGTACCCAGGGAGCAATTACGACCTCAAAGTCTGCACGCACATGCATGTGGATGATACTTTGTGAAAATTAGAAGCCTAATGTCTTGCATTTATTGATTTGAAAGTTACACCAGTTCAATCTATTCTGAATTGAAATCTATCTATGATTTTAAAGCAATTTCGTGAATCTATGCGATTCGCCTCAGTATTACTTAAGAGATTTATAGCCGAAAACTCGGCAAAATGTGTCAAACTTGATGATTTTAAATTTTGAATCGCTTTCTAAAGCACGAAGATGAGCGAGTTAAAGGAAATGAATACCATCACCAGAGAGTTCATGCACAAAATATACCGGTACATTACGGTGAACCTCACGTGATTCGAGCTATACATCAGAAGTTATGGAGGGGTGAGGAGGGGATATCACCCACCTCCTGCCTCCTGGATATCGATGCGCTTCAGATCCCGGTACTGATATGACAGGATTAGAGACTAACTTTTTAATACATTTTATTACTGTAGGGTTCGCCTTTGGGCGTGGGTCCGCCGACTGTTGATCGTCCAAGATATTAAAGGATCCGAAACGAGACGCAGGCAGTCGGTCATCTTGCTGATCAGCCCTATGTCCCTTTGTAAATATTTATTTTACCGGTTAGAAGTATAATTCTATTGTCAAGTGAACTTTTATGGTAACCTGTTTTTGCCCGAGTGAACGCAACAATGAGTCTTTTTCAGGATTACTGTCAGTCATTCTTTATATGTAAATAATTGTTGCATGTGTATATTTCTTATTATACTTTTTCTTCGCAGGTAATTGCACTCAGTTAAATTGTACTTGAATTCAGTGTTGCCACCGGCCTAATAGAAAAAAAATACGCAGGCCAAATTTTTTTACGCAGCTTTTCCGACTATCGTGAATTTAACTGTAGGTCTATCAAAATAGAGGCCTGTATGTAGCGGAGGAAAATGTAAAGCAAATAAATTTGATTCAGGATTTACGCTAATCGATTGTTTAAATAGATAAATCTTGTAAGCTTTCATCTATCTTACAATATATCATAAAATTTGTTTTCAGGGACACAACTGGCATTTCTCAAGTAGAATATATACTAACTAAATGAATCCTTTTCGCGATCGTATTGTTTTATTAGATTAACATAAGGACTTATAAAATTAGACTGTAGGGACTATACATAATCTTCTAAGGGGCGCTTTACATATGTATTGGTTTACGAGGAGGTCCTCTCATAGACCAGTGTGCGTTAGGGTTAGGGTATGGACTTACACCAACGTGTTGGCCAACTTTCACTGTAATCTCACTGAATCAAGAAATCCGTCAACTTTGACATTAATGCCTTGGAAGGTTCCAAAGTTCAGGGTTATCATGATAGCATACTTACACGTTCACAGTCGAAGACTCAGAATCATGACTAACCTAAAGTATGCATATTTGTAGTCCGTATAATGGCAATATTGAACATGGAAAGGAATTAAAAAGAATTTTTATTGAAAGAGATAATAATAATTTACAGTAGACAATTATTTTCGTCCATTCAAATGAACCAAGTAAATTATTGATGGAATAACGAATTGGTCAATTCACAGATTCACTTGTCATTTTGTAACATAGTCCGATCCAAGATGTGTTCATGCACTGCCAATTTCCAAAAAGACAACATGAGATAAGATGGAAGAGTTTTCTTGAATTTATTTCTCGGAAAATAAGCTGGAAAGGTAAATTTTTGATTGATAATACAATTAGTTTAAATTAGGGTTAATTTTAAGTGAATAAGGCTTAATTTTCTATGATATATAAAATCAATAGACTTGTAATAGAGTACAACTTTCCCACTTTTGTTTCAACAAAAAAATACGCAGGTAGACAAAAAAACAAAAAAAAAACGCAACGTTTTTACGCAATTTTCAAGAAAAATACGCAATGCGCAATTTACGCAGCAAGTGGCAACACTGCTTGAATTAAAAAGAGAAAAGTTGGGTTTTCTTTAAGAAACCATCACACGGATGCTGGCCACTTGATTTTTGTCTACGGTTCTCGATCTGTGCTCAGTTGCTTATTGTGTCCATTGGCGGAAAAGCCACAGGGTGCGCAACCCTAGCCTGTAGTATATGGTCCTACCTCTACTCTATGTCGGGTCGGGTTGAATTACCGCATTTATCATAAGCCCGAGAAAGCCTGGGGTCTTTCGGATTTGAGCACACAGATTTTGGAGATCTGTTAGGAATTACACATGTTTATGCTTTTTCTCAGAAAGGTTGATACAATATCATTCTTACATGCAGTACAATGGTCTGGGCAATTGATTTGATTAACACTTTTGCTTTCTGCATTTTCCCTAAAAGACAATAAGGGGAATTGCTATTTCTTGCTTGTATATTCACCTTTAAATTTGTTATTATGTCGTTTTTTATCGAAGCTGTTTCATAAATATGATAAAGCGCCTTTCATACGACTTTGTAGGGTGTGCTACAATTTAATTTCAAATTATCAAAATACGATCATATCAAATTGAGTTATCGGCGACTGACAACTTGATGGGGTAGGTAATGACAGAAGCGTCAAGAAATATTTGGAACGAATGTGGAACTGAAAATAAGGTGGTGGTGGTGGTTGTGGGACTACCCGACCCCTTCCGCGGCCTGAGGATAGGGGCGTGACGCCACTTCAGAAAGAGTTCCCCATTTCGACGCAATCCAAGGAACGGGGCGGTTAACACCACGTGGAGGCGGTAGGCTATTGCTACCCCTGAAAATAAGGTTTCCCTCGAATCGTTGACTATATAAATTCCATGTCTACACCTATGCAAAATCATGAAACCATTTTAATGCTGGATTCCAAATAATTATCTCATTAATATGGTTAAGTGAAATTACATATTCTATTGTGAAATACATCATACTTACCCTGACTGCAATTTTTGCAGAAGGTTGCATTCCTCAAATCATTGTAAGTGCCCGCTGGACAAGCCACACAATGACCTCTTTGGCACCAACCATCCTGTGGACAGCATGAACACAAAGGATCAGCTGAAAGTAAACAAACATGCTAAAGAGAGCATCAAAATCTATTCTGTATGTATTTCAGTTGGAAAATAGAGCTCATCAAATTGTAATTTTGAGAAGAAAACTTAGAATTGATATACTCAGTTGTAATACTTAGTATGAAGATAGATAACGCTGTTATCAATTTCTTTAGTCTATATGGCCAAGTGTACATTAATAAAAGTACAGCACATGTCAGGTAGAATGATCAGTGATATAGTTGTGTCTGTACAGGAGGTCAGTCATGATGAATCCATAAGGAAAATCCCTCCCAATTTTACGACTTCTATGTATAGTTTCGTTTATACAGACTGTGTCAAGGGCTACAAACTGTTGATGTACAAGTGGGTTTATATACAAATTTGTCAGCGAAATCAACTCACCTGTTCAGCTCATGTCGTCTGTTTAGTTTTGGCATGTTCGTCGCAATATAGTGCGATTCAGCCACCCTAGTAGTAATCGCTGTTTGCTGCTCATCAATAATTTTGTAGTCAATTGTTAATGGCCATCACTTTATCACTGTGGGACATCATCGCATGTTCACTAAGTGCACTTTTAAGGTTCAGACCATCGAGCCTCAACGTATCGAAAACTATTTTCTATAAAATTATTTTTCACGTGATTCGGAAACCGGTTATCCTTGCGTAAACTTATGTCAGAATGGCAGGGTTTACTGCACCAATTATATTTTAATTTTCCTTTTACCGAGATCCTCATGTCCAGGAAATTCAGACAGTCAGTTTCTGGAGCTTCTAAAGTAAATTGTATGTTATCATCTATAGAGTTAAAAGTGTCTTGGATAGTCTGAAGTATATTCTGACAGATAGATAGAATAATCAGAATGATCAAGTTCATCCATAAAAATAAATGATACATGCATTATTTTGTGTTCACCTGTGTCCATCCATAAATACGTAGATACAAACTCTTCATTACATTTAAGAGAATGTCTATAAAGACGATTCAACTGCTTGCAATTTACATGAAAGAAATAACAAGGTCTGTTTTCGAAGCATGATAAATTCGCGCACGTGTGATTTTTTGTTGAACTATTTGCTAGTAAAAAGTCACCACAAACAAATATTTTCAAATTTAGACATTATAAATTTCAGGTGTTCGAAAAAGACAAGGTTTGATGACTCTACAAGGCGTCGCATGGGCCTACAGATCACGTGGCTACCATGAGGGTCACTTATCAATCATGTGACCATCACAGCAATGTCATCGATAGCGTTCAATTTGTTACTTGGTCTTATCATCAAAAATCTCTCCGACAACATAATCAGTGTTCAACTATCAATAATTACTAAACTACTTAAGTAGCAGAAAGTGATGCAGAATGACGCTATTAGCCATTTAATCCAGCGTTTCTAATCATATGCGAAATTCAAGTAGTGTAAATGCATGTTATATGTATGTTAGTTATTAAAGGAATGAAGGAAACTAAACCGGGAAATTTCCACGGTATGTGCTCAATTAGCGAAAATAAAACTGTCACGAAATTTTCTTTGTTTGCTTCTATCGACCACTATGCAATGTTCCTACTAGCATCTCCCAAAACATTTGTGCATCGGAAAATATCGAGCATTTTTCCTAAATCGCAACTTTTAGCGTTATGAATATATTTGAGCACATTTTTTTGAGACATTTCAAGTACCTATACTCGAGTAAAGTGCATCATCTTTAGCTATTATGCTCAACTTTAACGCTCTAAAGGTAAAAGAATATAAATCTGAATAGGAACCTGTAGCGACAACAGATGTTGCGTTAGCGATTTGAAAATGATGCGCCGAAAATGTGACAAAATGATGTACACCAAATTCCAACCACGATTTCTCTCTTCTTGCGAGATAGGATCAAAGGAAGGCACACTTTAATCCAATGGGACGCAGATTGATGCTTTTGGTTAAAGTGAATTTTCCCATGTTTTCTCTGATAGACTGAAAAGTACCGAGTCTAGCAGATTCGCAGTAGGCGTAGTGCGTATATCATTCAATGACAGTTTTATCTTAGGTCTGGTTCCCTGCAGAAACTCGTGCTGGCTGCTGGACTGGTAGAGGAGATGCCATCAGCACATTAGAGCAGCGAAGACTAGACAGTGATATACATTATTGTTGTCTAGTCTTTCCTGATCAGAGATACCCTAATAATTACCCAAAGCAATTATTACCGGCAAAGTTACATCATGAGAGATGTAAATGGCAACTAAAACTTCTAGGCCAACCTTTAAACTCCGCTTATTGAAATATTACTGGAAATTATGATAATAATTACCCCAATGAAAAATTACCGGTGATTTTACATCACCCCCGCAGAATAAGAGTCCCAACTGCTCACAAAAATGTGGCTCCAATTCTTGCATACACGCATAGTCATCTTTGACAGACACTTATGAGACACACCAAACTAAAAAGTAAGAGGTTCGTCATCGATCGGGGTTGCACGAGCATGCGAAAGTGAGAATGATTTGAGGCTGAATGAATAGATTTTCTTCAACAGCGAGAATGTATTACGGTCACGAAATGCAGATCGAACTCTTCCATCGTTCTTGAAAATGGCTTTATTTAGCGCTGTATGACCGGCAAAAGACAAAAATCGCTGACTACGGTACATTGCATAGTAAAGTAAATTTTTGAGATTTACTTTGCCTTCTCACTGCTACATGTCGATCAGCGAGATATTTTTAGGTTGGTGTACGACGTACGTCTAGTAGACATTAACACTGATCACTGTGTTGCAGTTCACATCGTGCCATACGGTGGGTTTTAAATCTTTTAATCATTATATATATTTCTTATGAACTTCAACTTTATGAGAACTCGTCGCTTGACCTGGACGATTATCCTGAAAGCTTGTCTTTTTGATTTTATGAATTCTATTTATGAATTTTGTGAATTTCTTTTGTATCTTGCGTATGAATATTTTGTTAGAATATCATTTTAGAATAGAAATATGATAGCCACACGAAATTTTATTTTGTGAACTTTATGGCATTTTGAGATAACTGAAATGCTGGCAATATTAAAATAAAGCTATCCAACATGAAAATCCGCATCGACTGAGTCTGTATCGACAATTCGCCTATACGCGTATGGGCGAGTGGTCCCGACATACTTTTTTTTTACATATTTATAATGATTCGACTTCTTTTTATCGGCAATTCGCTATTTTTCCTGTCCATGGAGTGCCGATAGGTGAGTTATAACATATTCTCAGCGACAATTTCTATGCTTAAATTTCAAAATCGATGATGGCCCATGGCATAAAATCGACGCTGACGCTAGCGGCGTCGATAAATTTTGCAATTGACGCTGACGCCGTCAATTTTTTCATTGACAACTACAACACTGGCGACAAAATTGTTGTTTTCTATGCAAAAAAAGTAAATAAATAAATGAATTTTCTTTGTACTCGGAAGCACATTATGCACGGAGGCTTTCTTCCATGTGGCCAAGTTGTTATTTATCCCACTCAGTCTCATTCTGTTTGTGCTGAAAGTTAAGCAAGAATTAAGAGTGCACCTATTTTAAAAATCTTAGGTTTGAACTATTTGCCTCTTTTAATACCTATCTGTTATTCTGATGATGACAAAATGATGGTGAGCTACTAATGATCTAAAGCTAAACACATGAAATTTGAAATTGTTACTATGGTACAAAAAGTGCTCAATTGTAAATCAGTTTCAGTTACCTTTTGAAGTGGTAGAAAGTGTTACTACATTTTAGGTGTCATTGTCTCATGTAATTTAATTTGGAGATGTATGTAGAAGAAATTACGAGAACTGAAAGCCAACGATTTTTGTGTACTTCGTAGAACAAGGATGCATCTGAATCACTCTGACCTTCACCAATTGCCCAACGATTTGATCAGATTTGTGCTCGAATATGCATTATGCATGTGCACGTTTCGTGGGATTAAACACTACGCTGTCTAAACATAAGAAAAAATTGACAGAAGAGCTCACAAGATAATATTTCAGGATACCACCAGCTATGTTTGCAATAGTATCAGTAATGAAATAACTCCTCGTCGAAATATAATCGGCAAAAAAAATTTAAGAACATTGCGACGAATGAAAATCATTGCCTCGCTCATTACGTAACTCGAAACATACCGGGTATAGTGGAAAATTGGGGTAGTGGAACAATGAAACTGAAGCAATCGTTCTTTCCTTTTACAGTTAACTTGATGAATGACAATGTTGAATATCTTAAGAATGACAATATGTAAAGCGTTTTGATTTTGTAATTTACTTGATACATTTGATTTTAATTTCTGAGAAAGATGTGGACTATCTTATCTTGTCTTATTGCAAGATTGATGGAAGAAACGATAGATGCCCACAGCTTTGTTCGACAAAACATGGTATATTAGAAGAGGCTTCGAAATCATACTGCAAATTGTAGTGCTTCACTGTCATTCTAATTATTTTAGCTTTAATTCCGAGAAGTAGACTCTTAATACTTTTGACTTGCTTGCTTTTTTATAATGCTGCATTCCCAAATGATATGCAAATAGAGCATCATGCTATTTTGAAGTGTAGCAATAATATTAACGTCTAAATAGATTTCAAGATTTCTAAATAGTATCAATGCTAATGGAAATTATCAATTCGTAGTTAAACCATTGGTATAGAAATTAAAAATAATGCAAGCTGGACTAGCTGTTAACGTCTAATAACTGAATTTGAGAAAATTTCAAGATATTCAAAATCGCGCGGTTTTCGATTGAATGTGTCCTGATTCGCACGATTCGCAGTCGCGCGAAGATCTAGTCGGGCCCGCCACTGCCTGATAGACATTACTAACGTTAATATTGATTATTCCTAAATGAAGAGACGGACAGATGTACAAAATATGTCACAATATGCATTAAAAGTGGAATCAATGCTTATGTAACTCACAACTATTGCTTTTGTATCCTGGTTGACATGCCTCACATCCGACACAATCTGCCGATTTCACATAGAGAAAACATGACGATAATAATACTAAAGCTAAAAAACAAAACGGTATATTATTAGGCTATACTTATCTCCATTTGCAATATTCAACTTACCAATAAATCCGTATGAAAACTTCATAACGCGCCAAATTCGCCTTTCTATAGGTGATTATCCAGAATCACTTGTTTTCAAAAAACGATCTACAATTATAAACATAATACAACTAGTGGCAACAATTGAAGATAATTGATAATAAAGAAAATGGACACGCAATTATGAAATTCGAGCATGTCATGTTGCTTAACTATGTAGTCTCATCCAATTTGAGAGTTGAGGTTCAGGAAGTGTGACAAAGAGTGACAATGTTGCAAGATCATGTACAGAAACATTCTAACGGTCAGCTCATGATATTAACGTAACCAGTGGTTCTAAACCAGTGGTCGAATCGCTAACCTGTAGGCGAAAAAGAAATGTTTGGTGTCGACGAATCAAAGTTGAATAACGATTGGTAGACGCAATGAAATGGAGATAGCGAATTCCGATGTAATATGCAGCTAAATTAGTTTCATAGCACGCCAAAATTATCAGAACTTGCCATATGTCAAATTGACATGAACATTGTTCATCTCTTCGCTATGTAAAATTACAGCGAAATACGATTTGCTGATCTGTTTGTACATGTAAGTGATCCCCAAACTGTCACAGAAGAGATCATCGAGTTGGAAAGAGACTTTCATCAAATGAATTTTGAAACAAAAACGTCCCTCGTAATTTGGCTGTCTAACAGTTTTGAAGCACTGTATTCCAAGTTGCGGTCACATGTTCCAAATGTCCTCCTCTGTTTCTTCCCATCTTACTTAGTTGAAGTTGGATTCATCACTGGAAATCACTTAACTTGCTACGCTGTGAAAGGAACATGCTTCACGTTGCTTCACATGGAGATAAGCTTCTTTTGCTTGAGTGACATTCAACCGGACATTCGACTTTTAGCATAGGGACATTAGGCGTAGGGTTGACACTATCGAAAATCTTCTTGTTTTGACATTTTAAACAAACGCTGATAATTTTGATCTACAATTCTTTTCATTTATTTGGCATGAACAATTTTCAATCATCATCATCATCATCATCATCATCATCAGACAGACAATTGATGAGTCTGTCTGATAATATTCAATGCACATTGACCGAAATTGATTACAAACAAAAAAATCAAAAGTTTAACATCAAAACTCTTGACTGTTTCCATCATTCACAAGGTGAACACCTTAAGTCGACAACTACAAATTTATTTAGATATAGTAGAATTAATAGCGTAAAATTTGATGATTAAGTCTGGTGTACATTAGCTGCAATTCGCAATTCATCGCCCGCAATTCGAAGTTCACTGCAACGATATCTCCAGACTGCACCGTTGACGAAAGTCGCTTTGTTTCGTGCAATTTGATTATATCAATGAATTATGACGATAAGCGTTGGTGCACTCACTAACTGTCTGTCGTTGGAGAACACAACTTTGAACGACACACTTCAATTAAGTATTAACTTCGATCTCATTACGGGTAATGAAATCATTAAAAGCTGGATTATTGAAGAATCACAAACTCCAAAAAGCAGGCAAATTCCAGTAGTCGTCATTAATAAACCTCGATTTACCAACTGCATCGTTGATTTAGCTCATTCACGGATTGTCGAATACTTATATTTCATACTTTGACCTTCAAATGACTAGCTACGAACTTAATCTGCGGACGATCAGTCATTACCTACTTCACCTGTTTTTCTGAAATTTTTCGATTTCGTAGAAGATGCCTGAATGATCAGACGAAAGTACCTAACGAGGATAGACTTTTAGTGGCACTGCTAGGAATTCAGAAATTACAGATTTCTAATGTCTACTTTGAACGAACGAACTGTTTTTGTCAAATTACTTGCCTGAACCTTCGATGAATAGTGAACCAGACATGGGTGATATGTAGGAAATTATTGCATTTCTTAACGTTGCCGCATATTGTCGTCGGACATACTACAATTTCCGAAAGCTTGTCGAAAGACAATTCTAATGGTGCAGTTCATTTTATAGAACACTGATTTATTGCGGCGAAATCTCACGTTATAAGCAAAACCAATATTTTTCAATTGTTTTAGGCTTACTGACCACAAGCAAAACAGAGTCGTACATAATAATCAGCTCTCAAGTGATGCAAAGCTTATTGAAAAAGCACACAGGCATATGAGATCGATTTACACCAAATTCAAAGAAACAGGCTCTGTTTTGGAGGATCCTCGCTCTAGAAGACCGAGCATTGAAGAAGAGAAGGTAGAAGAAATTGAAACTGTTTTCTCAGACAATCCTTCCACATCTCTGCGTCAAGCGCCTGTGATGACAGAGATTCCGGTCAGCACTATTCGGAAAACTCTTCGAGAGAAGTTATATATGAAGCCCTACAAGATTCACTTCAGCCAACAACTTTTCACCGACAACAGAGCGGCAAGTATTGTGATGTGCAATGAATTTTAGCATCGTATTGCTTCTGATGAGAACTTCATATCACGACTGTGCTTTTGCGATGAGGCAACATTCCACTTGTCTTGGCATGTTAATCTTCATAATTGTATTGTGTGTGGGACTCAGAATCCTCATGCTGTAGAAGAAATTCCCATCAAATCTCCGGGAGTCACTGTTTGGTGCGCGATGTTGCGCAACGAAATCATTGTCCCTTGCTTTTTTCACTCGACGGTCACTTTGAAACAATACAAAAAATGTTTGAAGAATACATCGTCCTGCTGATTCAAAGGCGAAGAAGGCTTAGAACAACTATCTTTTAACAAGATGGTGCGCCACCGCATTGGTCTCTGGAAGTTCGCGCTTTCTTAAATGAACACTTTCCTGCAAGATGGATTGGCAGAGACGGTCATTTGCATTGGGCAGCAAGAAGTACGGACTTGTCACCTCTTGTCTTTCATCTATGGGGATTCCTTAAAGATCGCGTTTACCGAAGGAAACATTCTTCTTTGACTGAACTTAGTGACTTTATCGAGGAAGTGATGACTGTACCTGTTGACTCTCTTCCAGATGTCTTCAAATTCTGAAAGACGGCTACAGATTTATCTGCATGAGGGAGGAGATCACTTCGAACAATATCTCTGACACAACTTTTCCTTATGTCGAGATTAAAAGATTCGAAGTTGGATTTCATTGTTCTTTTTTTCTAAATGATGGATAGGTCAGCAATAATGATTAATACGTGATTGTTATTTGCCATTACATACTGATTAAAATAATTGAAATACAGATCAAATACTTTCTTCAGCAAAACTGCAGCAAACCTTCATCATCAAGCACAAGAAAAAAATTCAGTGATCCGATAATTTATTTAGTGACACGAATGAAATGAAATCGAAAGCGGACTTTATAAACATCCTGCACATTAATGACCTGGAAAAGAGGCTTGGTGAGAGGGTGGAGGTGATCGCTTTCGCGAGCGATCTGGCGCAGTGGGTGTCTGTGGGGTGGGGGGAGGGGAAGGGAAGACGAAGCTGTAGTGGGCTGCGAGGGTGGTGGATGCATTGTCTGAGAAGTGTTTCATGAAGGTGTCCTGGAGAAGTGTTCTGCTACATTATTCTCCGTAGACAAGAAAGATGAGGGAATGGAGGGGTTGGCCATTGTATTAGGAGCGAAGGAGCTGACGAGGCAGAAGTCGCCCTGCTTCCTAGGGGTAACCTATGACGTGGGGCTCACCTTCACGGAACAGGTTGACAAGGTGGTGAAGAGGGCGCGGTCGGGCAGCAGGTTGCATGGCTGCTGTTGGAGTGCGGAGTTACCCAGGCTGACCTGCCTGGCCCTGGTCAGGTCGGTTTTCCTCTACGCTTCGGCGGCTTAGGATCCATGGGTCTCGGTGGAAACTGAAGAGGTTGGAGAGGATCCACCCTCAATGTGCGAGGACAATCGGGGGCAAACTAAAAGAGCGCACCTAGGGAAGGCGTTCTGGAGAAAGTTGGGCTCTCCCGGTTGAGGGTGGTGACTAAGAGGTGACTGGGTGAGGGAACGGGAAATACCCCACCGACCACTTCACCGACCTTACGGTTTACACGGATGAGTCCGTGGAGGAGGGGTTGGAAAAAGGCGGGGCGGCGGCGGTGATTACCCGTGGGGACCCAGCTTGGCCTGATAAGGTGAACGTCAAGTCGTGTACGGCAGCGGGCGGGGTGGTGCCGTCCTCTTTTCAGGCTGAGGCGCTTGTTCTGGGATTGGAGTGGCTTTGGGAGCACCGACAGGAATAGACTGGAGCGGGGTGGCTTCTGACAGCCAATCGGCACTTCCGGCTCTTCAAGGGGCTGGGCGAGGGCGCGCTAGAGCCAGCGAGATCGGGAAAAATTTGGATGGTGTGGGAAACCAAAGTTGACTTGTGTGGTCCCGGGCCACTGTGGGTTGGTAGGGAACGAGTGGGGGGATGAAGCGTCTGAGGGGCCTTGAGGTTGAACAAAGGGGAGGCGCCTTGCGCGGAGGCGACGGTCAAGCGGTGTTGGATGGCGCGAACAGGACAGGGAATGGGCGCACGATCGTTTCCGGGCCGTAGGTGGAGCGGAATCAACCGTGCTGTGGAGGATCATTGGTCCAGGGATGACCGGGTGCGCATGACCAGGTTGAGGACGGGGCACTCATTGTAGTTGGGGCTACCGGAAGATGATCGGGTTGGATGGGTCGGGATGTGTGGATGGTGTGGAGAAGTGGAAGAGGGGGATGGAACACATTATGCAATGTGTGGCGGGGGAAGGTATGAGGGCCAATTTGAGGGTAGTTTGGAATGTGCACGTTGGTAATGATATTTCGTTGCCTTGCTTCAGATGTCGGGAAGCGTTTGCGAGTTGGAAGTGGTGGATGCGAGTGAGGCTTCGGCCGTAAGCCGGCGACCAGAGCTATTTTGAGAAATGAGATTTTTACATTTTTGCTGTAACTTAAATCATTCACATCGAATAGGGGAAATTTCCGATCCTTGTAATGGTTCATCAGCTAAATCATGCTCTGTTTATGGTAGTTAGGAAGGTTATCTCTGAGAATTTCCGCTATGGCTTAATTGGGAGCTACTATATGTTGACTCAATAAAAATCTATAAAACTTCTTTTCGGGGAAGCTTCGAAATCAAAATCAATGATCAAGAATTCCAACTCCTGAATTCACGGCCACTGCACAGATATTCCCGTTTTACGGAGTGTTTATCACCTCAAATGCGAGCTATCTGACTGCCGCGGTTGGCTTACCACATGAAAAGCAGTCTAACTGGGTCGAAAAATTCTGCCTTCTCATGCAGTTATACTGCATGCTGAACCAACTATTTATTGACATCTACAATGGCCAAGTGATTCAAGTCAGGCGAGTGTCAACCAAGTGAGCCATCAGAAAATAACCACCAAGTGTTTAAGATGTTGGTCGCCATACCCTTTCCATCAAGATTTTTTCCTCGTGGCCTCTCATTTACAAACAGTTGGACTTCAAGATCAACCGTGGTGTCAGTCCTGTTAATCCAATCTGGGATTATTATCTGGCAATTCCTTGTGTCGGAAAAGTTGTTTTATTATCCCACAATAGTTATCTAATAGTTATCCATGCAAAAAGATCTTCTAATATCGACTCAAGTTCTATTTTCAAGAACTATGAAAAAGACGGACAGATAATGAAATCAACAAAATTATCTCTGACCGCTCCATTAATAGCCACAAAATTGACATTGTGGAAACGTATTCGACTTTGAAAACGCATTTGCAAATGTTTAGAAAAATGTTCCATGATTGGTCCGTTTTTTAATCAGTAGTATAGTTTATTTACTGAATTGCAGTTATAGCTTACAAAACTTCAAATCATCTGATGAATTAAACAACTACCTCGTAATGCAAGTAATTTTGCTATATTATTCAAACAAAAGTATTAACATATTAGGCACTAATTTTTGCAACATTTGAGTTCAGAGAGGCAATAAACTCAAATGATGGCATCAAAATGAAAAAATCAACTATCCATCCTCTTGATTGGCTTCAATGAATCGCCTGCAGCAGCTATGCCATGCTCCCGCCTTTTGTAAGCTTTTCACAGTAGCACAGCTAAATCCGGACAAGGGCTCGACAACAGGCAGGGAATGGAAATTGCTGAACATGCACCAACATCACCAATTCACTTTGCAACAGTTTCATTATTGTCAATTGCAGGCATCTGAGCAGAATCAGCGAGCAGCTAAATAGTAAGGAAAAAATTCATTGCAGAATTTCAATTTTTTATATGTGAATTTTCTTGATGTACCGGCTTTACCAGAAATTGCATCAGTGCAAGCACAGTCACGCTCATCGGAGATAAACAGCAATTTAATATTAAGATCACAGACATCGAACATTCATCATTAAGGTTGTTGTTCGATGTCTATGATTAAGATGATATTCAGTTACATTAGGCAAGCTCAAGTATATCGTGCAAACTCTACATTTCTCTCAGACTATTACTATGAATGATGATCAACTCTAGTAAACATCGGATGCCTGAGCCATGGCATCGAGGAACAAGAACACGTTTAACTCTTTTCTACGATATTATTGGACTTTGTTTGGCTGTGTCAATAATCTAATTTCCCAGCAACCGCTCTTGTTGTATTTATAGTCTCAAGTTTGTAATTTCGCAGCACGTGGGAATAGAATTACATCGATTGCTCCACTTTAATTACAGTAAACATACACAGTACATAGTCTCAGCACCATTTTCTACTACAGAACATGCGAGTTGGCATTTTTTGTGATTCTTCATTCTTTTTGACAATCTGATCTATTTCCCATGCGCAAACGTCTCGTTTCTACCAAAAATGTGACATTTTGTGAATTTTCCTCTAAACTCTATGCGTTTGTCTTCCTATGCACCCTTAGATGACGCGTTTGTCAATGCTAGGCATCTTCACAATAGTCACAGGTACCTCCATGTCAAATTTCATTGTGTATCGTGACATTGCCATGCGCAAACGTCTCGTTTGTACCAAAAATGTGACATTTTCTGACTTCTCCTCTAAACTCTATGCGTTTTTCTTCCTATGCACCCTTAGATGACGCGTTTGTCAATACTAAGCATCGTCACAATAGTCACAGGTACCTCCATGTCAAATTTCATTGTTGTATCGTGACATTTGCCATGCGCAAACGTCTCGTTTCTACCAAAAATGTGACATTTTCTGACTTCTCCTCTAAACTCTATGCGTTTGTCTTCCTATGCACCCTTAGATGACGCGTTTGTCAATGCTAGGCATCTTCACAATAGTCATAGGTACCTCCATGTCAAATTACATTGTTGTATCGTGACATTTGCCATGCGCAAACGTCTCGTTTGTACCAAAAATGTGACATTTTCTGACTTCTCCTCTAAACTCTATGCGTTTGTCTTCCTATGCACCCTTAGATGACGCGTTTGTCAATACTAAGCATCGTCACAATAGTCACAGGTACCTCCATGTCAAATTTCATTGTTGTATCGTGACATTTGCCATGCGCAAACGTCTCGTTTCTACCAAAAATGTGACATTTTCTGACTTCTCCTCTAAACTCTATGCGTTTGTCTTCCTATGCACCCTTAGATGACGCGTTTGTCAATGCTAGGCATCTTCACAATAGTCACAGGTACCTCCATGTCAAATTTCATTGTTGTATCGTGACATTTGCCATGCGCAAACGTCTCGTTTGTACCAAAAATGTGACATTTTCTGACTTCTCCTCTAAACTCTATGCGTTTTTCTTCCTATGCACCCTTAGATGACGCGTTTGTCAATACTAAGATTCATCTTCGCAATAGTCACAGGTACCTCCATGTCAAATTTCATTGTTGTATCGTGACATTTGCCATGCGCAAACGTCTCGTTTGTACCAAAAATGTGACATTTTCTTGACTTCTCCTCATAAACTCTATGCGTTTGTCTCCTATGCACCCTTAGATGACGCGTTTGTCAATGCTAAGCATCGTCACAATAGTCACAGGTACCTCCATGTCAAATTTCACTGTTGTATCGTGACATTTGCCATGCGCAAAACGTCTCGTTTCATTGCTACCAAAAATGTGACATTTTGTGACTTCTCCTCTAAACTCTAGGCGTTTGTCTTCCTATGGCACCCCTTAGAATGACGCGTTTGTCAATGCTAAGCATCGTCCACAATAGTCACAGGCACCTCCATGTCAAATTTCATTGTTGTATCGTGACATTTGCCATGCGAAACGTCTCGTTTGTACCAAAAATGTGACATTTTGTGACTTTTCCTCTAAACTCTATGCGTTTGTCTTCCTATGCACCCTTAGATGACGCGTTTGTCAATGCTAAGCATCGTCACAATAGTCATAGGTACCTCCATGTCAAATTACATTGTTGTATCGTGACATTTGCCATGCGCAAACGTCTCGTTAGTACCAAAAATGTGACATTTTGTGACTTTTCCTCTAAACTCTATGCGTTTGTCTTCCTATGCACCCTTAGATGACGCGTTTGTCAATGCTAAGCATCTTCACAATAGTCACAGGTACCTCCATGTCAAATTTCATTGTTGTATCGTGACATTTGCCATGCGGAAACGTCTCGTTAGTACCAAAAATGTGACATTTTCTGACTTTTCCTCTAAACTCTATGAGTTTGTCTTCCTATGCATCCTTAGATGACGCGTTTGTCAATGCTAAGCATCTTCACAATAGTCACAGGTACCTACCTCCATGTGAAGTTTTTTCGTTGCATCTTGACGATTCCATTCAGAGGCATCTCGTTTCGTCCCAAAAAAACGGCAGAAGTCAAAAAACAAAAAGATTGTGCT
The DNA here is from genome assembly GCA_907163375.1 of Prostheceraeus crozeri. Classification (NCBI taxonomy): domain Eukaryota; kingdom Metazoa; phylum Platyhelminthes; order Polycladida; family Euryleptidae; genus Prostheceraeus; species Prostheceraeus crozeri. The sequence goes on along the minus strand of CAJQUW010006427.1, from coordinate 242 downwards.
CCTCTGCAGAAACACAGCGATGAGTGCTCGGGTTTGAGTACAGATTTTGTATCCTTACTCCCGTAACACTGGAGAGAAGCATTACACTCCGATACACGAGCACTGACTACCGATTTACGGCGAGTCTGAAACCTCTTTCGATTTTGAATTGAAAGAGGCCCCTGACTTGTCATTTTTCAGCTTTGTGGTTGAAAGAGCCAGGAGTATTTTAAGAGTTTCGTGATGTATTACTATTATTATTG